>OY720634.1:155996201-156554622 GCA_963169105.1 Ceriagrion tenellum
AATCCACTCCATTTGAATTTAATCGAAGCTGATGTCAATCTTTTAAATTATTTTGCTAATAACTTTGCTAAAATAATTTGCTGAAATTGACAGGACTCAATTGTACTTTCAGTAATTATATGTACAGCAGTCATCTTTTTTCGATCATCATTATCGTCCCATTGTTGTAGACAACGATTGCCTCGGGTTTCCTCACCCCCTTGGTCAAAGGATATGGACTCATAGGATAAACTAGTCCTAGAATAAAAATAAATATTTTCTATTTCCCTATCTCCGCCCATTGTCATTCCCTCGCCCGTTGGGCAGCGTGGTGTCCTTCATCGGCGCCATGTCTCTTCTTCCGCCGAGGAACTTGCTCTGAGGAGGAGGAGGCGGAGGGAAAACAAGAGAGATTGAGCGCAAGAAAGAGAGAGGACTTTTGGCCCGAACCCAAATTTTCCCTCCTCCTCTTCCCACTTCTCTCTCCCCCCCCTCTTTCTCACCTCCCCTTTCCATTCTTATTTTCTCGCCACCCCCGCAAACGACATTTCCATTGGCCAGCACCTGCTGCGTTTGGAGCCCATTCATTTATCTCGAAGGGGATTCTCTCCTCTCCTCTGAGCTCCACAGGCGCTTTGAGCAGGAGATGAGAGCTCTTCGCGGACCGCTATTCTTTTCAGCATCTCTCTCCCTCTCTTCCATTTCTTTCTCCCCCCCCTGCCCCCTTCACCCCCTCCCTAATCCAATGAGCTTTCTTCTCCGACTTTTATAAAGGGGACATTTGCTGTTCATTTGCCACCGCCCACGTGTGCCTTCTCTCTTAAACGTCATCCCTATTCAAACCCCAACCTCTCAAGAGCGGAACGGTGGATACTGAGCCCCTTAATTCACTTCCCGGGGAGTTTTTCACCAGTTTATGTGGTTGCGGTACGTTTATGCCTTAGTTCAGCCAGAGCGAAAGATAATGGACCGTTGGGCTTGAGAGGTCAAGGAAATTGAAAGACATTGGTCTATCCGACTTCATTCATACCGCTTATTAAAAAGCGAACCTGGAGATTACTGCAATGGGAATTGGAGAATTGTACTAGGCTTCAGTGTAAAGATAGAATCACTCTAATGATATTGATTTCACACCACTAGTCATTAGAAAATATTCGAGTTATTTGCAAATAAATCAGCAGTTTTACATGGGATATGTTACAGCTCTTTGCCCTAAATGATTTTTTGTGAAATAAATATGACAACTTCCTTAATTCTTTTCATTAAATATCAAAATAGAAAACTCCGGTTGCGAAGTCGTATTTTGCGCGAAGCAACTGAAATAAGTCAAATGCTCATATACTGTAATGTATTCACTGCTAGTACTTGTTCCCAGTTTTTATATGCCATCGTTGGTACTCGTAATTTTGATAGGCAAATTTGTAAAACCTGGAAATAACCTTCAGCGTTAACCTTGAATATTCTCTCTATACGGGCAGTAGACAACAATAACATAAACAAACCTGAATATTATTTATCACGTGCCATAAGGCTCTGACGCGGGTTAAACAATATAAGCCACGCTTGGGGAAGGGGGAGAATTTTGGGGAACAATGTTCTAACAATGTGAGGAGGAGAGGTTTTGACCAAAGGTGGAAAAAAAGGAATACGTCCTTCAATACGTCTCTCCTTCCACTAAAAGTGGAAGGAGAGACGTATTGAAGGACGTCTAATGGATCTTTTGACGGGAACGGACGTATTGAGGGACTGATAATGAAACTTTTGACGGGGACATTCGAAAGGTGGTATATTCGAAAGTTTTGTTTGATTAGTGAATATTATTGCCTGGCAGTCATCGTATGGTGCATCGTAGCATCGTGTTATCCGAGAGTCAGCCGTGACAACTTGGACCACACAGCCCTGAAAGGGAAGCCAAATTGGAACCCGCCGGGGAAAATATCAACGAAGGATCGTAGATATCCACCTTTTACTTTTTAATCTCTGATTTCCAATTTTCAAACTTTGTATTGCCCACTCATTATTTATGATTTGATCTGGTTTAGAACTTAACGCAAGGTATTTAGGGGACGCAGCACCAAATTGGTAAAATCTACTTGTTTTCACTGCCAACAATACTTGGTGTCTTAATTTTGTCCTATGTCTGGACTTAATATTTCATAACTGATATCGATTTATATATTTATATAAGTTGAAATCACTCATATTTGAAATTTGTAAATTGGACAGCAAATTAATAATTCTAAAGCATTCATACGCAGTGAAGCGAAATTAATAATTTAATTTTGTTTAATTTGATAAGGAATCAGAGTAATTTCCAATCATTGCATAGATAAATGATGTGGTACGAAGCCACTCGCACGGATACATATTCATGTGTAACTGGCTAACACACCTGGCCGACAATTGGGGGATCCAGGTTCGAATTCCGGTCAAGTCAAATGATTTTTTCATGGCAAATTTCAACCCTGGTATAATCAGAGTAATAATAAAAAAGAACGTCACATTAACCCGCGTGATAACCTGATTTGCCTACGTAGCATAAAATAAATAGATTAATTGCGAATCCGCATCCCTCAATGGACTCCGCGGAGAGGAAAAAGGGTAAGAACGTGGTGAGAAGGTGGGCATCCGGAGCTAGACTGATAGGTCAACGCTCGTCAATAGCCGTTTCCGTAGTAAATAACGGCAGTCGATTATATAAAATTACATTTTTAGCACCCACAACTTGGGGCCCCACTGGAATTTGATTTAGGCTACAATACGTTGTAGCCATATATACATTTACTTGAGATCGAGAGTTTCATTAGTAGAACTATGCTTTTGTGTCATATATATTGATATATTCAATTCATGCTTATTACTGCTTGCACTTCAATTTCGAAACAAAATTCGAATCTGTCATCTATGATGGCCAGAAAAAAACATCGCTCAAGCTGCTGTCAGAGGCTAGAATGCCAGGCCAAAGAGGTGGGCGACAAATTAGTCCACAGTGCCCTAATTCACAATTGAATCGGTCATTTCAAAAAGGTCATGAGTCACAATACTAAAATTTTACAGAAGGAAATAACTTCATACAGTGTAAACTAACTGCATATTTATTCTCATGTAAATACCCATGATTTCTGAGATGTTGTGGAATACGTAGCAATGTGTATTTCCATTCTGAAATTTACCAGTTATTTTAAAAGTAAATTTTAAAATTTCTGACTCATGCTCTTTTTGCAATGAACAACTACTCTTTTACAAGTAAAATAGAAAGGTTATCCCTTGAAAAACATGTTTATATTACAAAAAGCATTACATTTGGCACAATACATAACCATGTAGTGCTGTTATTATTTTTTTTTCAATATCTCTGTTTCTCACGGACCCCATTGAAAGCGTATCACAATAAACCACATTAGTCCTCATTAGTTGATTCTGAGAGACAAGTCTTCTTAAAATAGGTAGGCCACCAGCGCATAAATTTCAATATTGGCACACCATCAATGCTTTCCACTGAGAATTTGCTCGATGCTTTTTTAATCATAATGGCATACTCCTCAGGTACATATGTCCTATCATGACGTCTCACGAGCTTCTTAATAGTCCCAAAATCTCTATCGTTTGGGAGGAAGCTGTGCCCTCGAATGGGGAAATAATGTTCTATGTTCTTAAATCTCCCAGTTGATGAAAGCGTTAGACAAAAGCGAATCATTGTGTGGTTCTTATTTTGACCAGCGCAACCATCCGAGAACAGGTGAAGCTCCTTCACATCTGCTGGGATGTGTTTCTGGATATAATGGTACAGAAATGAGCAAACTTCATTGGCACCCTTCTTGGCTTCACCTTCATGGTATACATAGAAGTGTGAGTGCTTAGTTTTTAAGTTATGTATGCCAAAAACATTTAACCACAACTGTCTCAAATAGAAAATATCTTGAACAGGAATATTTGACAGAGGTAAATTTTGCATGTAGTCAGAGGTCAATTCACAGGCATTATTCTCCTTTTCATTACGTTCCGTAATTTCATTTATTTTAGCGTAATACTTTTTTGACCTTCTGCGATGTACCATAAATTTTGCCACTGCGGTGCGTTTTACAGACTCAGTATGATGTGGACTTCGTATTTTGACTGATAGTTCCTCACATGTGCAGTAGGTATCGACTTGTGGGCGCCCGAATCTTAGATTGAAATTTTCCTGGAAATTCTTTAAGTAGAACTGGTATTTGATGTTTAAGTCAGGATTCTGCTTTACAGATAATTGGTGCATGAATTTTACATCCAGACGGTTGTCTAAATAATGTAAATCCCTTCTAGAATAATGAGTGGTCTTCTTTGGAAAAGAATTAATGTAATTGCTGATTTTTTGACAAACCTCTCCTGGTATGGCATTACCTTTGACATGTTTCCCTCTGAGATCATTAGAACTTCTGCCCTGGACTAGCAAGAGACATAATCTACGAACCTGTTTTTCTGTTATGCCATACAGGCTAATAAAGGCTTTTTTTACAGACCTTCACTTTTTCTTGTCTTTAATGATGGAATAGTTAAAATTATTATTTCTTACTCTAGGGTCCTCCTTTCGCGGTCTTCCGCTCCTCACACCTTCAATCTCTTTGAGTCCTTGTAGATAGATGTCCTGTTGATTTTTATCATTGAAGTGGTTCAAGTGAGCCATGATATTTATCTGTGTGTCCTCATCCATCAAAGAAAAGAAGTTCTTCTTACATCTAAAACAATAAAATAAGAATTAGAATAATGCTTAAGATAATCTACAGATTGAGTCTGTTTATAGTTTTCATAATGTACTCACTTGCAGTCTCCACCTGTTTTCCGAGGTGAAATATGGTCTCCTTTCCAATTCACATATTCCACTTCTTTTACTTTCGAACCACGAATAATATTTCTCTTGAATTTATCAGCAATTTTTGTACGTTCCCTTCCTTTAGAAACAATTTTCCGAGTCCAAAGAAGAAGACATGTTAACACATTGATATGTAGCTTCCAAATACGATGATAATGCGTTACAACTTTGAACTACAATGCATTAGCCACGACGACAATAGATTGTTTGTTCTTCTTCTTCTTTCTCTAGTCCCCTTATGCTGTTAGGCGTCGGGGTCCCTCAGCCACTTTCTAAATTCCACCCTATTCTGAGCGAGTCGCTTCACTTCACTCTTTCCACGCCGGGCTGCCAATCTCTCCACACAATCTTCCCACTCCAGCCTTGGTCGTCCTCTTCCTCGCCTTCCTTATGCTCATGCCTCCATCACCTCTCTTGGCTTCCTTTCCTCCTCCATCCTAACTACATGCCCATACCATCCCAAGGTTTTTCTTTCCATCAATTCTGTGATTGAGTATTGCTGGAATTGGGCTCTGATTGTGGTGTTTCTCACTCGATCTCCCCTAGTGCATCCTGCGGCACGTCTGAGGTATCGCATCTCGCAGCTTTGGAATCTACTCCTGTGTTTATTGAGTAGGGTTAGGCTCTCCGTTCCGCATAGCAATTTCGGCTGAAAAATGGTTTTATACACCCTCATCTTTGTCTTCTCCGATATTTCTCTTTTGCCTACAATTGATCTGCTAAGCTGATAGTATACCTGGTTTGCTTTAAGGACTCTGTGACTCACTTCAGAGTCTGGTCTTTCGTCACAAGTAATTTGTATCCCCAGGTATTCGAACTTGTCAACCTGTTCTAATTCTTGCTCTTCCCATGTTATGTTCAGCCTTTCTTGCACCTCATTTTTTGACACTGCCATGACCTTTCTTTTCTCTACATTTATTCTCATTCCATGGTCTCTAATTACATTAGCCCATTCTTCTACTGCTGCTAGCAGTTCTCTCTTGTTCTTAGCAATCAATACAATGTCATCTGCATATATTAGTGACTGAACGAAGACTGGCCTTGACCTATAATTTCCTACCTTGCACCTTACTGTTTTTCTTTTGCATTCTTTTTGTTTCTGGTCCATCTAAATTATGAATAGTAGAGGTCTAAGGCTATCTCCTTGCTTGACACCTTTCCTCATATTAAACTCTGTTGACGTTTTCGCTGATATTCTTACTATTCCTTCCACATTAACGTACATGCTTTTAATTCTTTCAGTTAATTCTACAGACACCCCTATTTTTTGCAGTGCTTCCCATATGCTGTATCTTGGAACTGTGTCAAAAGCTGCCTGTAGATCTAAGAAAGCTAGGCATACTGATCCATTTCTATTAATATATTTGTCCATGACTTGGCGTACTGTAAAGATGTGATCTTGGATTTGGCGTCTTTCCTAAAGGCACATTGTTCTTCTTCTAGTTTTTCCTTAACCTCATCTCTGAGTCTTATTTCAAGGATTCTGGTGTACACCTTCAAAGGAACGGAGGGCAGACATATGGGCCTATAATTGCTGCACTGAGTAGTACCTCCTTTCTTGTAGATTGGTGCTAAAATATTCAAGTCCAAATCCATGGGGATCTTTTTCACTTTCCATGCTCTTCTGCATATCTCCCACATCCAGTCAATCACTGCGTTTCCTCCAAACTTGATCATTTCAGGGGACAGGCCATCAGTACCTGCAGCTTTAACAAGCTTAATTCTTTTTATTGCATCCTCCACTTCGACACGTGTTATTTCTTCTCCATTCCCATTCTTCTATTTGTGGGCTTGGTTCTGCGACCATTCTTCCTACTTGTTCTTGGTGTCCAAAAGTCACAGCAAAGTGGTTACGCCATACTCTTAGCACATCTTTTTCCTCAGTCACTATCTTCCCTGTTTCATCTGTTACTTTTCTTACTCTCTTTCCAAACTTTCCTTTTAGGATTTTCACCGTTTGCCAAAACTTTCGCTGATTATGATGGTAGTTTTCTTCCACTTCATTTCCAAACTCTTCCCAGCATTATTTCTTTGCTTGTCTCGCTGTCTGCTTCGACTCATTCCTCTTCTCTACATAATCTCGCCAAGCCTCATCTGTTTTATCTCTGATCCACGATTTCCAAGCAACCTTTTTATCCTTGATTTTTCCTTTGACATGATCATTCCACCACTTTGTCCTTTTCACCTCCGTCTTCACCATTTGCACTCCACAGACTTATCTGGCTTTATTTAAGAGGGTTTATTTCCGTACTCTCCAGCCTAATTCCATTTGGTCCTCATCGCTTTCCACGCTTCTTACTTCTTCTATCCTCATTTGTAACTCTGCTGTTACTAGGTCTCGGTATTCCTTTTTCTTTTGTTCATCTCTAAGCTGTCCAACTTTCAACCTCTCATAGGGCAAATCCTTCCTAGGCCTCAGAGGACTCAGCCGTAGGTTTATGATTAGAAGTCTATGTTCTGTACTTAGTTCATCACTTCTGTATACACGTACATCGTTTACAGCGTATCTCATACTTCTTGTGTAGGTGAAATAATCTATCACACTTCTTGCTCTTCTGTTCTCAGACCCAAAAGTAATTTTATGTATTGCTCTATGAGGAAAAAAGGTGTTGCCAATCAGCAGATCATTATATATACAGAAGTCGATCATCCTCTCTCCATTGGTGTTCATAACTTGATCCCCACCATACGGTCCAATTGATCCATGCCCTAGTTCTAAGTTTCTGCCTATTCTGGAGTTCCAGTCTCCCATTATCACAACGTGTCTGGTCTGATCTCTCACCCTGTCTATAGTTACCTGCAGCTGATTGTAGAAAAGATCCTTTTCGAACTGTTCAGCGTCCTGTGTCGGGGCATATACCTGAATTAATGATATTTCCTCCTCTATTTCCAGATTCAACTCACTGGCTCCCAATCGGTAACTCTGTCTCTATATGTGCCCTACATCACTATGCTCACTCCTTCTTTTGCTCTGCTACGCTGTTCTACTCCAGAGTAAAATATGTGATATCCATCTTTCAGCGCAACTTCTCCAACTCCTTTATTTTTTGTCTCACTTAGACCCAAAATCTTTAATTTGTACTTTCTCATCTCATCTACAATTTCAAACTCTTTTCCTGTGGGTGATGTTATGTTCCATGTACCTAAAGTCGAGTCCATTCGCTCGCTCAGTCGATTGCTGTTAATCCATACGGCTCTCTCTATTTGACTCTGAATAATTTGTTTCACTCAAGTGGGTTATTATCCCTACCGAGCTAGCCGGTTGGAGGGGCTGCCTCCTGGGCCTACCGGCTGGCCATTATCTGTCAGGGTTGTCTCCCTTAGCCTTCAAAGATCCCTCCTCAAACGACAAGGCAGTGGTCTCTGTCCTGTTCAACCCCGGTCTGTCGGGTCGTCTCCTCCGCCAGTTCAGCCGTACCGAAGTCCATCTTCTCCGCCTTCACTGCCGTTGAGGACTTCGCCGTAACTCTGGCAAGGGGCCCTTATAGGGTGCTACCATCCGGGCCTGATGGACTCAGGTTTTTTTACGAGGTTTTTACTCCTCCTCCGACTCCTCCTTCCTGTCACTTGAGACACAGGCCCCGGGCTTGCTACCGGTATAGCGGAGTTGATTGTTCGTTACAGTGTGCTATATTTCAGCCGAGAAAACACGGAGTAAATCGTCGAAACCCCGCCAAAATCCCCTGCCTTCTACTGGGCACGTATCGATATAGTCATATTGATATAGTCTGCACTAAGTGAATATTTCGAAATGGCACTGTAAGATCGGCAGAGAAAACAATAGGACCAGGAGGAAAAATAGGGGTAATAAACCGGTGGATTGCGGAAGATACAACTAGGAAAATAGAGGAAAGAAGGAAGTGGGAAATCGGCCTAGGTAAGAGGATGTACAAGGTGTTAAATTATCAACTCCATTTGGGCGACGGAGAGCTGGTGGAAAAAACAATGTGAGAGAATGAAAAAGCTGCAGCAAGAGGAAAGTACGTCAGAGTGGAATGTAAAATTGCTATTTGGCGGCATGAGAGAGAAAACGGTTCCGAAGGTTAAGGGCAGAACATGTTGGATATTAATAGAGGTAGAAGATATTTAATATGAATGGAGTGAATATGTGGAGGCGCTATGTGACAGCAATAGTAGATCTGCGAGCCTAGTCACAGAAGATGAGGGAATACTAGAAGAAAATGAACTCGGACAAAAAATACTCAACAGTGAAATAGAGAAAGCACTAAATGAGATGAAGTCAAGATATGCTTCGGAAATTGAAAATATAACTTTGGAGTACGAAGTCAGAATGTGAGGGCTATATAACAAGCCATCATGATTCCAAAGTTTTCTTTGAATAATCAACAAAAGTTGTCAGATAACTACTTGGACGATGACTACTATCCGTTGCAAAATTCCGTCATCCGAGTTTGAAGACTAATATCTCAAAGACGGCACAATCGATTTTAAAATAATGTACAAAAAATCAAAGCTTGTTTATTTCTGCGTTTATTAATGGTATACAAAACTTTTTCCGTTTGTATTGATTTCAGTGAATGCTTAAAAACAGAATTTTAGCGCATTTTTCCGGGTACCGGACGGATGCATCGCATTTACGGCTTCGTAATAACAACGTGGATCAAGATATCGAAACTTTCTTTTCAAATGTTGTAGCAAAGATTTTTCTTAACATTCACACCAAGTTTCAGATTATTTAGTGCATTAGTATTTTAGTTATTGATGAAAATGCAGGACTGCGTTATTTTTCGTTCGGCGCATCCCTGAAAACCGCCATTTGAACCTTCCTCTAGCTATCGAGTTCATCATCATGAATCCACTTATAAAATGTTAAAGGAATTCGTAGGTTAATCAATATCGGTTAACATTTATTTTGTAAAAAGAGCGCGCTGAACTGGCAGAAGCATGCTCGGAAGAGATAGGGAGAGGCGCGCGCTGTTACCCAGTCAGAGGGTTGCCCGTGAGGCGCGCGAGGAGTTCTGGAAAAGTGGTACTGGAAAAAGGTTCATGTGTTATATTATATCTCATAACGTAGAGACCTTTAGTGTGTATGGAGAGTATAGATCCCCACCTCAAACTAGAGATGCGTGGCTCCGGATATTTTGGAATAAAAACTTATTCTGTTTTTTCCAGCACAGAAAACATGAATCATTTGAGACATTTAATAAATTGTGACTCGCAGACTTTAATCAAGCTTTGCCATTGAAAAAGATATTATTTTATATCTCCTACAATCCTATAATGAGTATTCTGAAATATTACATGGTAATCATAATTTTGTGGGAGAAGGCACAGGAAATTACCAACAGCGCGCGCACAGGAGAGCTTCTTTATTGCTTAGTATTACAAGAACTTGCCCAATGATGGTACGACTGAGACTGACAGTGAGGTCGGAGAGATATATATACATAGGCCCTGCCGAACGTTATGGATGTGGGTTCTCGAATGTCTTCTCGAAGACCCAAGGCGAGCCCGCTGGAGCGAGGGCGATACGAGACGAGGATCCGGCGAAGGTCGAGGACGCATTCGCGTGGCCGAGCGCCGGTCTGCGTGGGCGGTATGAAGGGTCGAATGGGGCCACGTCAGCGCACTTCGGAGACTGGAAGTCCGACGTAATCGTAGAGTGAGGTGTTGTGATGGGCGATAATGGTCGGGAAAATGCACTGGGCGGCCGTAGCGAGTGGTTACCGCGGGTGGCCGCTCCAAGTGGTGCCAAAGCAGGTGTGCGTTGTTCAGGGGCCGCTGAATATCCCGGGTCGGGCGTCATAGGAATGGCGTCGGCCAAAATAAAGGCGGGTTTTACCCTGTCAATGGAAACAATTATTTTAGTGTCTTGTATGCGCAGAGTGTAATTTTAATAATCCCGGCTGAGCACGCGCAATGGGTCGGTGAACGGAGGCCTTAAGGTGCCTTGCACGGTGTCGTCTAGTAAGAACACATGCGCGCATGTGGCGAGGTCCTTAATAATGAATGTCCCAGGTAGGGCGTGGCGTGAGGCAGAAACAGGTCGGATACGAACTGTAGTCTCCCGAAGTCGATCCACGAATGGAGCGACGTCCAAGGGATGCTCGGAGTCGAGAGTAGGTTGGATGAATTCCCCTGAGAGTCTTAGTGGTTCGCCGTACAGTATCTCCTCAGCGGAAGCCTGAATGTCTCTTTAAAGGGCCTCCGGATTCCGAGAAGCACTAGTGGCAGGGGTTTGCATCACGATGAGTCAGCGTGGCACTTAACCGCTGCTTTCAATTGTCTATGATGACGCTCTACCATGCCGTTTTCTTGGGGATGGTAGGGTGACGATCGAGATCGATGTGTGCCCGTGTATGCTGCTAAAGCACGTAGTAGCTTTGACTCAAATTGGCGGTCTTGATCAGTTGTTATGCATTCTCGAAATTCTCAAAACTTCATCTTCTTGAAGACCCAATGTAAGCCTACTGGCGGGAGGGTGAGACGAGAAGAGGATTTGTCGAAGGGCAAGGACACTTTTTCGTGGTCGAGCGCCAGACTCTTGCGGTAGAATAGGGTCGAATGGCACCACAATTTGAACAAACTCATGGAATTTGAATACTCTGTAACGAGTGTGCGGGTACATAAGTAGGTTGTTTAGGTAGTCCGAGCGAAATATCATTTTACTTAGAAATCAATGTATTTGGTCTCGTTTTAGAGAAAAATATCTTACCTATCCAATGACACCAAAAATTCTACCCCTTACTATATTACTTTCGGAGATATTTTCCAAAAAATACTAGCCCTTTTACATGGGAAATGCTACGTGAATGCACCCCAGAGAGACATTATTTACAAAATGAGGTATTTGTAACACTTAGATGTCGTAAAAAGATTAAGTGTGTAGTTTGTATGTTTTTTCAACTATATTTGAAAATTTATCATATTGTTACCACAGTAGGTTCTTGGGTATCACAAAAACCTTCCATTTTGAAGGAGTTTCAAACGCACCGCGCGAAAAAAATGAGTAAAGTTAAAGAATTATTCAGATATTTTGATTTAATTACTTACCATTTTTGTTATATAAAACTATATTATTGCACCATTAACAATGCAGTATTTAATTGATATGTCCTACAGCTTGTGTAATTAAAAGGTATAATTCGTATATGGGATATATTAAGACTAGGGAACTATCTCGCTCGGTCTACCTTAAAGGACAAATCTACTTTGAGCCTCGAATATTTTTCTCATTCTCTCTGAAGGCAAATAGTAATTCATTCACGAGATGAAGTATCACTCACCCCTCGAAGACCAGGGCAAAGAAATGGATTGACTCTTACATTCCAGTCGTAGTCGAATTCTTTTGCAGGGTGGCTCCATTCTTCCCCACCACCTCGAATAGTCGACTTATGGATTGGTTGATTAGTCTCGGGAATCCGTGAAGAAAAGTGACAACAAAGTAGTTACCGACGACAGGCTTCACTTAATTGAATGAAATTCACAGTGGAAAAATCATTCGCCTGGACTGGGAATCGAACCCAGATCCCTCGATTTCGCGCCGAGTGCTCTAACCAATTAAGCTAAGAGGACGCCTGGGTAGCTTAATTGGTTAGAGCACTCGTCGCGACATCGAGGGATCTGGGTTCGATTCCCAGTCCAGGCGAATGATTTTTCCACTGTGAATTTCACTCAATTGTGTGAACACTAGCGAGTGACTCCATTGAAGTAACTGCGCGGGTAGTTCCGTGGTTCTTTGAAAAAGGCTTCACTTACTCAAAGGGGCATCCAGGCTTAAGCCATGTTCCTCCCTGTGGACTTAAGATAAAAACAGCCTAAGTAGTTTAGGCGCTGCTTAAATGATGGTCCAGTCATTGCTGAAGTTTGTTCAAAATTTAATTTATATAATTCTCATGTTATGTTACTTTAAAATTATAATTTACCACTCTAAACTCTACTACCACTCTAAAATTCTCGCTCCAGATTGTAGCCTTCAATACGCCCCCAAAATTTTACAAAAAAATGAAAATTCTCAGTTTCTAAAAACACCAGCGCTTAATGTGAAAATTATTTCATTCATAGCTACCAATCATTGTTCATCTAAAGAGACAATGACATCTATGACTTTTATAAAATAAATGGCATGTACAGGTACGAGAACGTAATGGAGCTGCTGGAAATGCTAGAATCGCATGAAGTGTTAGATGATCACATTGATTGATACTTACTTCTGCATTAATGCAGACATGAAATACTAAAAATTTCTTAGCTATCACTGGGAAGCTGATACCAATAAAATAGTTATCTGCCTGGAACGAGGTTTCTTGGCCAACTATAAATCCCACATATGCATTTTTGATAAAATAATTCTCCCAAAATGACATGCACCTTTCCTAAACGTATAAAATTTTATTTAAATTATTTCATTATTAACTGTACTATACAACAATGGGCCAAAACTAAAAAAAAATCGTGGATATATATGCATTGGTCGAGAAAAGTCCACATGGATAATTAAAAATTGCGATCTTTGCTTTTACTTCTTCCCCTGGAAACGAGCAGCATTTTTTAAGTTCACATGCCCCGTGGAATGACTTAGGACGAAACGATGATGAGAAGAAAGAGCTTATGGCATCAGTTTTATTTAGGATCTTAATTTTGTCCCGACACGCAACCTGCCTCGTGTCTTGTACTCATCACTTCCTCCCTTTTACAGTTCCTCCTGAAACATCACTTCACCCCTCTCTTTCCCGCCCCCATCCACACTCTTAACTCCGAAGCCTCTTTTCGGTCAACGGTGTTCGCCGGAGCCTCGTTAGCGAGCGAAAAACACAGCTGATATTATATTTTTCCGCTTCAGCGTGACGCTGCGAGCTCTCTCGTGGGTGGTGTGACGTGATGAGTGGGTGTTCTGCTGAGGTGATCTTCAGAGGTTGGTTTTGCGGGGGCGAGGTCGTAGTGGAAAGGAAACACACGAGAGGGGGGTGGGGGGGAGGGAGGAGGAAAGGTCTTGAGCGTCAATGCGTTCCCGCTGAATGCCTCGCGACCCTTAAACGAAGGCATTTAACTCCGCAAATGGATTCGGAGAGAAATTAAGGCCGTGATGAACATTCTAAGGCAAAATGGATGAAATAAAGGCAGCTCCGGTGGAGAGTTGGCCGTTTTAAGCCGGAGCAGTCATTTCAGGTGTATCTTCTTAGAATAAAAAAAGTCATCATGCCAGGTTCCTAGTGTCATTGACCTTGAAAATTGGAATGTTTCCTCTAGTTTACCATATTCCTATGCTGATAAATTCTTTTTCAAGATTTCTATTCCTCTCATAATCTGCCATTCGATGCTGAGCGACAAAAAAATCACTGTAGTGGATAATTTCTAGTTTGTGTCTATCTTTGCCTCCAGTAAGAAGAGAATCGACTTCGTGCATGAATATCATATGTAGAGTTTTGACATAGCTCCATTCAGAGAATATGACAACTAGAAGACAAACTGCATATTTGGATACAGGAAAGTAACTGAGCTGCTGAAAATGTCACGTGATCACATTGATTGAGGCTTGTTGCTGCATCTATACTCTTTAGGTGATTAATTTATTGATAAATAAACGACAAGTGTTTGGAATGTTGCCAATTTCAAAGTCACATAAGTTAAAGACTTTCTGGAGTCGAAGTAGGAGTACGTATATAATTTAAATAAACGGAAATAATGCAAAGAAAGGGGTGAGAAGGCTCTAATCTTTTGACCCTTTGCGAAATAGTAGGTATTGTGCGCGAAAAATCATAGGCAGGTAAATTAATTTTCATTCTCTGAACTAATTCACTTTTATGTTTGAATACGGTTTCTTTGCCTCAAATTATGTATCAGATTGAGATATCGCATCAACTTTCTGCGCAACAATGTCTATGCAGTGTTCGAGAAGTTACTGAGGTAGGGCATTAGTTTTTAAAACTGATTCCGTTTTATGATGAATATCTACTCTTTATCCTTTGTGAAAGACCGATGTTAATCGTTGCGTGTTTACATAAATCTCTTGCACCCCTTCCATCCTCAACTTTGCTCTTTTCAGCATATAAGCTGAGAGCTTTGATTTACCGCGCGAATCTCATAAAATAAATCACGTACACGGTGGTAAATTTAGTTTTAGTCTTTTAAGTCAAACGCTCAGCAAAGTGCAAATTAGTCATTAACATCTACGTTCTTTCATTTTTCCGGCATAGAAGAGAGGGAATCGTCTTTCGCGTCCATTTCACTTTATTTCTATCACAACCAACTAAACCAATCTATTGATCTAAGTTATTAGGCATTGCGGTGAATGTGATGTGGTTTTTATGAGGGAAACATTTTCACTATAATTTTAATGCCTCCTGACGGGTAGAAAACGAGGAATCAGATTGCAGCGCACTGGCTTACGGTACACCCTGTGTTAAGACGCCGTCCTTATCGGAGAGCGTTCACTTTCGCATACTCCCGCTTACTCCCGCACCCCCGCCGTCGCCGCCAACCACCCTCGGCTCGGCCATCCCGCAGGTTTTATTCTCTACGCTCCCGAGTTGATTCCTTTGCTCAAGGGACAGAGAGAGAGAGAGGAGAGGCTTTCTCACGGCCGATGCCGACACCTGCTCCTTCTCCTGCGCTGCGGAGCAAGAGAGAGAGAGAGAAAGGCGATGGCTCACGGTCCTTCATCTCTTCCCACCGTTGCAGAGTCTGCGGGGGATGAGAGTGAGGATAAAGCCTCATAATCAATAAATCAGCTGACCGGTCTTGAATCGCAGCCACCCACACTCTGCAAGCGACGTGTTATCTCTCACCCTCTCCCCCTCCTTCCCTTTCCAATTCCCTCCAAAGGCCTCTCCCTCCATTCCCTCCCCCATTCCCACACACTCTCCCCACGAGCTTCGTATAAGTGCGGTTCTCTTTCTTCCCACCCGTAACTTCTCTCTTCCGTCTTCTGCCACCTTCGTCTTCGTCCCTGAAAGACTCCGGGAAAAGCAACGAGTCACGGCGTATCATAAAGGTGCGTACATAACTACCTAACGTATAGAACATGGGAAGCGGCTCCAAACAATTTCAAACGGACTGCGAGCAAGGCTTCCTCAGACGTTGGAACAGTCCTACGCGTGTACTTACCCGCTCGAGACGGCCTGATCCTGAGAGGTAATGTATTACCTTTTTGAGAAGCTGACCTTTTACCACGGGGGAGGTAGAGCTCCTCTGAGAGAGATCAAAACTCAGTTTGAAAAATTGTTTTGCAGTATCAGGGTTTCCAGAATGTGTGAAATGTCAAACAAAAGGATGAGGAAATACCTATTGAAATGCATGTAAAGTTCCTGATCTTTATGGACCTGTGAGTAATGGTACAGAAATATAGGAATGTCATTGAATTTACGTGGTAGTGGAGAAAACCACATTAGGGAATGGAAAAACCGTCTCCGTAAAACAGAGTTCTCCCGAAATCTTCGCTCAAATTTGACGTTCGAAATAATTCACACCATGCACTGAGTTTACGTATTTGAAGCCTCAAAGCAATCAAAAATCCCAATTTTGGGTGGATATGTCCCAGTTTTGGGTGGATATATGCTTAGCCCCAGACTTAAATTCAATTTTGCGGGATTTGGGCCCAACCTTATCGTTTATTGTAATGCGTATCAGTGATGGAGTATGAGCATTTTCTGATAAATATTGGTGAGGGGTGGGGCAACAAATATACTGAAATGATGTAATGTATATAGTGAAGAAATATGTGCTCCACATCTCGCATCCACGACGTCTAAAATCAAGGAGTAACGTTTAAAATCAAGAGTTCTGTTTGTACTTGTAACTTATTGCCAAAAGTTCTTGCATAAATATTTTACAATTTTGTCATTGAATTCATTTCCATTCCTGTAAATTTCCTCCAATTTTGCTCCTTTACTCCTTCAGTGCTGCCCACTTGTGGTCAGGGTACTTAATGCTTGGAATGCCGTTGAAACATCATTCATCAGTTTCTCTTAATAAGATTTTAGATTCTCGGTCTCACATTTACTTTAGTTTTATAAGGGCGTTCTATGAGCTCAATGGTAAACCTTATTTCATTCATGCCGTGTGCTGACTTAAAGAATGAAAAGAGTACTTTGAGGGCGAATTAAAATCGGAAATCGGGAATATTTTTCTTGGAGTTATTGTTTTCCAAATTCAATGAGTCGGTGTAGGGTATTATCACTCAAGTGACAAAGTAAAATTGGCAATCCACGGTGAATCACCCCGAGGGACGGATGAAGGGCTTCGTTGTTAACAGTTTGGGACCAAATTCAAAGCGTCGATTACGTTCACGGTGTGGGCCAACGATTAAATTCATGAAGTATGAAATAAAGAAAGGTATAGTATTTCTAGTGAATGCTTCAGGTAGGTTATTCAAAATACATTAGATAGCCTAGCTTGCCAGATAATACATATTATGGCATTTTGGAATAGTCATATCACATTTCATTCTTTCCAAAGGACGTTTCTTATTCATTAATTACTCGTGAAGCATTCCAATCCGTATCATTTTCTACGAGATTAATAGTAAAAGATTAGGATTGTACATATTTTTGTAACTTAGTACACCATATGTTGAAGAATTTCATTTGAATGCGTAGAACAGTGAGGAAATATTTCTTTGCTTCAGACAAAGACTGATATATATTGCATTAAACTCAATTACGTTTGTTATTCTATCGTCTTTGTGGAAACTACGAAATTACTACGTATTTTTCTCAAGTATCGCCTTTGCAAGAAATATTCGAAGTAATTTGATTTAATGCGAGTATTTTTGAAATCCAGAAGTCTGGAGTTACGCGTACTTTACGCTAACGTTATATTATTTTTCATAGAGTCATTCGTGCTGCCCATTGAGATCGGTTAATAGTTTCCTCCAGCTAGAGGAAAAATAATGCCTCTCTGTTTTTGTTTAAACTTTCTGATTTTAGTTTCTACATTCCTGATTTACATTTTAATGTCTTTATGCATACCTATTACGCCATTTCCTTTCGGGGTGGATAAAATCATAGAAGTTTAATATTGACCTAAAAATTACATGCATATATACACACACCAATTACGCCGTTCCCTTCCGGGGTAGGCTCAGTCACAAAGTTTCACTCATAAATTCATATTTGTACACCTAACTCTGCTTCAATCATTTCCTCCATACTGACCTATCCGTGAAAACCTCTTTTGCCCCCAAATACTGCTTCATACACGCCCTCCTCTTTTTTAGAGTCCTAATATTCCTCCTAAGAATTTCCTCAACCACAACTTTCTCGGCTTACCTCTACCTCTCACACCATTTATTTCACTCTTTTATATCTGTTCCGTATTTCAACTCTCATCCATTCTCTCAACATGGCCAAACCAAAGTAGCACACTCCTTTCATATATGTCCATTACTGAAGCATCTAACCCTCATTTATTTATTACCCACTCATTCCTGACCCTATCCATCCTACTTTTGCCGCAAACACTCCTCAGAAAACTCATACCCATGGCGTTTAGTCTACTCTTATGTCTATCCTGACATACCCGTGTTCACTACAATACAACAAAGTGGGAAGAAGTACACTTTTGTACCCGGCGATTTTCGCTTCCTTAGACAAACACTCATTCCTAGATATGCTCCACATGCTACCTATCACTTTTCTTCCAGCATTCGCACGTCTCTTTATCTCGTCATCAATCCGTCTCTCTTTCGCAAACGCATACCTAAGTACACAAAATCATCCACTTGTTCAAATACTTCACCATTTGGCCTCATTATCCTATTCTCCCCATTATCCTAATCAAAAACTACTACTTTAATATTGCACGTGTTTTCCCTCATATCCATTCTGTTCTCTCTGTTGATTCACAATACTTATCTAGCAGCTTCTGAAATCCTTGTTGGCTCTCTGAGATCATAACAGCGTCATCCTCATATATAAGAACTCGCACGTTTGCATTTCCAATCAGAACAGCGTCATTTTCACTACATGTATCTCTAACGCACTTATTCTTAAATACATTAAACAGCCATGGTGACACTACGAATCCTTTTTTTACGCCCTGTTTTATTACAAACCAAGCACTCAGAGCCCCGTTAACTCTTACACTTGCTTTACTGTTGTCATACATCGCCATCATAACATTCAATAACTGCCCATTCACTCCATAGTCTCTCAGAACCTTCCACAACTTCGTTCTATTTACTCTGTCATATGCCTTCTCTAAATCGACAAACGCACAGTACACTTTCTTTCGGACACACATACATTTTTCTATCACTTGCTGAAGTGCAAAAAGTTGGTCACTGCATCCTCTCCCAGGTATAAAAGCACACTCCACACCCCACGTTCTATCAGAAGTATTATTTCTCACTCTTTCGATTTAATTTTTGCTGAACACTTTTTCCGGAATGCTCAATGATCAAATGGCCCGATAAGTATTATGTTCGGTCTTTCCTCCCTTCCCATTGTTCATTGGAGCGAAGATTGCCTTCTCCCTATCCGATGGAACAACAGAAGCCTGTAAGCATAAATAATGTAGGTTAAACAGACGAAAAATGAGTAAATAACACCTACTTTTCAACATCTCACTGGATATCCCATCTACGCTTGCAGCCTTCCCATTTTTCAATATTCTTACAGCCGTTGTGATCTCCTCACTGATATCCTTTTCCATCCTCACATACCACTTCACAAGGCTCATCCTCAACGCCTGCAATATTATTGTACAATTCTTTAAAATACTCCCTCCAGCAGTCCCTGATGTTGCTCATATCCCACACGATCTCTCCACTTTTGTCCTTTACCGCATTCATTCCCCTGCCTTTACCAATATTAGCCCTTTTTACCCAAAGAGCTTTTTATTGCCCTCAAATTGCTCTGCTTGCTCGCTTCATCCGCACGCATTCTTTCCTTGCTCTCTTTCACTACGATTTAGCATTCATTCTTTTTCTTCCTGTATATCTCACATGCCTTAGTACGCTCTTCCTCAAATTTGGCAGCAATCTTATTCTTGTACGCCTCTTCCTTTTCCCTAACTACGATTTTCATTTCTTAATTCCACCTGTCAGTCTTCCTACTACTCCTTTTTCACATACACTTTCAGCACATTCTACAATCACTGTTTTTAAACACTTCCACACATCATTTACATTCTCGTTTCTGATATACTCGTCCCATTCTCTCTGCTTCAAGGATAAAGCGTCCTCAAGCATGCAACCATACTGCATTCTTACCTCACTGTCTAGCAACCTCTCCACTTTTACTCTCAACTGCTTACGCGCAACATTCTTCCTTGGCATCCACATTCTGCCCAGATTCACTTTGGAGAGTACCAAATAGTGGTCTGTTCCACATTCAGCACCCCTCATCACTCTCGTGTCCCACATGAACTCCCTCAAATTTCTCATCATACACGACGAAATCAATCATACTTTTACAATCGCCCTTTTGCCAAGTATACATACGTATTCTATTATGTAAAACCATGTATTCGACACAAACAATCCTTTTTCCAAGCACACACTCACCAAGTTTTCACCATTATCATTCACTCGATGGTCACCAAATGGCCCAGCCACTCTCTCAGATGCATCCCGCCTCATACCAACCCAGCCGTTCACATCACCTAGTACAATCATTCTCTCACCATGGTCACATTCATTCTCTCACCAGGGTCACATTATTACCCTTTTAATAATTAAGTGAAAGAAGTGTGCACTGAAATGGTACAAATTTTGCTTTTTGAACAAGTTTTTCTAGTTGTTTATAGTTGGTAATAGGGAAAAGTAGTAAGCCAACAGCACTCCCTTACTGGGCTCGAGAAGTCACACTCATGCCATCATAAACAGTAGTATCGGTAAAAATAACTCTAAATTGCTAGCTAATCTATCGCAAAGTTATCATTGAATTATGTTGCGAATTTAATACTTTAGGAAAATGTGAAATTTACTTTGCATTAGCAGAAGTACTTAGTTTTAGGGATAATGTTACACAAAATACAAATTAATCATATATATCTGTATTTCGAGACTCTCGAGAGTCTCGTGGAAGTGGTATCGTCTCGTCTCGAATTCTTTACTACGGTCTTGTCTCAAGTCTCGTCTCGAAAACGAGACGAGACGAGAAAGTCCCTGTCTCGCGGCAACACTACGTCCAACTAAGAATTTCGTCACTTTGACGGATCGTTTTGGGGAAATTAAAACTAATTTTCCTAATATGAGAAAATCCTATCCATACTTAATATTCAAACTCATCAAGGACCCTCTTGAAAACTCTCAATGTGTCATAAATGCTGTTGTTTCTGCGGTAATTTACTTAAATGGTGTGATAAAATCTTAGTCGTTTGAATCAGGGAAAGAGTTATTATCGGCTTCTAAAACTTGAACAGCGGGGATTGTCACAATCATTATTCAACATGGGAGGAAACGATTTTTTTTGGTAACAGCCGTGGATTAATTGCACCTTCGCAGCCCATCGAGGGGCCGTGCTGTAGAAACCACTGTCTTCCCATCCGTGGGAAGCAACGGCGGAGGAATTTCCTAATGGCGAGAGACCATCGAGTCGTTTAGAAGGACCTCTTGGAGAAATAGCGGTACCATTTGATTCTCCACCTCTTGTCCTCTCCGACGCGTTAATTTACGCATGCGTATATCTCTGCCATCGCACTTCACTCGCCCATTGTTGCGTGGGCGGTTGGGTGAGGGGAGGCGGGAGGAAGGGGGGGGGGGAGCTCAAAGGCTGACAGCGGAGAGGAGAAAGGTGAAGTTGGAATGATTGTGGAAATGAGGAAGAAACACCCGCTAGCACAATGAGCAGCAGTTTCATCTTCTCTCGTATGGAGGGTCCGTGCGATTCTATGGTCAAAACATACATGAAACTCCATCTTTCCGGATGTAAATTTTAAAAACAACACTGTCTCAAACTTATGACATGCTTTGAATGTTTTCAAACCTTGAGGATAAAAATGAGCCGAAGATTATTCGTAAATGTTTCAATTCCATGCGTTTTCAGCCATCGCGACTGATTATAGCGCCACATCAGTGCTTTTATGTATTTTTAAATTAATATCTCAATAATTCGCCCGAAATTCGATGGGTAGGTACTTGCATTTTGTTAGTATTAAATTTTGACGAAAACTTCCATCTTTTTGAAATTCTTTTGTGAAAAATGATGTCAATATCAAATGGAAAAATACTACTTAGCCCATATTTATCCCATTCAACTCACTTTTTGTTGTTCAATCTGGATCAAAAAACAGCGGGAAATGTGGCATTTTTCTGTTCATAGAGAAAAGAAGACTTTTTTTGAATAGCTGGTATGAAGTTTTCCGCGGTATTTAGGTTTATGGAAGTCAGCTCTCGGGTGTTCCTCCCGACAAAAGTTTTTCCAGCCATCTTGCTGTTGTCTTCTGGTCTGAGGTGTCGATGCAGCTCATGGTCCATCCTTTATATTCATGTCCCGTCCATTGAGTCCTCTTGATTGGCTGCTTGGTTTCCCGAACTTTTCGCCGTGAAGACTCTCTTCCAGGCGCTTGACAGGCTGTGGATATCTTCTCGGTGGTAATTTTTCAGGTGCTTAACGATTTCGATCGCTTCCCAAATCAGCTACAGGAAGTAGCGACATTCATTGCAGGCAATCACCGGTACATTGAAGCCCACACTGTGTCCAGACACCGACCATACGTGTTCGAGGGCGGCGGAGAGCCGGGACTATTTCTTTTCGGTGGCCCGTTCCTATTCCCGTATTCCGCAACTCATGGATCGTCCATTCTGCCCAACATAGGTTTTTTCGTAGGTTCTTTGAAGTTGATACACTCACTTGAAAAGGGTGCGTGAGACTCTGGCCTTGAGTTTAGGCTGGTGGTCCACTCATAAACCTCTTTTTGCGTCCTTTTTGTTGCTATGGTTACTTCAAGCTTCTATCAACTACTTGAAACTAGGAAAATAAAATTCAGATGTGGTCTTCGTTAAATAAAAGAGCGTCGTGAAGAGGACGTCTTGCCTCCCAGCCACCTCTGTCGGCTATCTTCCTCTTCAGGGATCGTAAGAGACGACCTCTGCGGAAGGTCGAAGCGTAGCTTATGCTTCTTCATCTTCCTCTCTCACTCTCCTCCTGAATCCTACACTAATGGACCCGCCCACTTCCTCCCTTCTTCGCCCCCTCTCGGTGGAGACCTGCCACTTCTGCACAAAAGGGAACGGCTGAGGACGCGGCGACCGCGTGAGGCGCCATGCCCTCCCGCGCGTTTTACGCTTTTCGTGAGAGCTTCCCACACTTTTTTTTGTGAATATATGTCCATGTGAAGGCTTGCACATTTTTTAAACCCGTCACATTCACGCCGTGCATATTTTTCCGATAATTGGTTTTCGTCACTCTCTTTCATTCTTCCCGACAACGTGATTTACGGCATTTTGAAAGTAGCGGACAAGTCTTTCTTACGTTCTTTCCCTTTCGTACTTGGAAAAATTAATCACTATTCTCGTCCTAAAGTTATGTTCGTAGGATGAATTAGGAGCCCGTGGAAATAATTAAAAGAATCAACTGTATTTTTAAAGTGTCTTTAGTTGTGAGCTTTTCTTATAATCCGTCCGTAATAGTGGTCGGCGTCGGGAAACAATGGGATAACTTGAATTAATAAAATTTTAGCTCGGTCTCAGTTCATGGCGGGATACTAAGGTAAATACCTTCCGTCGGCCATTGGAGTTTAATACAACTGCTATGACCGCAGGAAATCATGCCGCGATAACTTCAGTGATGATAGTTGATAACGACATTATCGAGTAATGATATTGAAGTTACTCTTCATTTTATTCCTGCGTCTGAAAATTACCAACTTCTATCACGTGATCTTTTATTCTATCACGTGACTCACTTATATTTTTAAAAAAATTTATTCTGGGATAATACATCTTCGAGTTTATGGGTGTGAAAAATTTCCTTCCAGTGCTCCAGGGATGACTTAAACGATATCGAGGCGTCCGCATAAGCATGTCTCAATTTTTGTATTTTTCGTTAAACTATTACTATACCCTGTTCCATGCGTCAAACGCCCACATTGTGTAGCTAAAGGGTACTTCTCCTTGTGATGGAAAATTGATTTACCGAACTCAAGAGCGCAATTAGCGCGTTGCGAATAATACCGTTCAGTATAATATCATTCTTTCGATAGGGTAACCTGCGAATAAAATTAAATAGCTTACGAACGCCCCAAATAATTTGGCAGTTGGAATATCTGTGAAATTCAGAAGTGAAAATTCCGGCACATTTCCTCTTTGCCATCTTCCATTGATGGGTGCATACTTCGTCCTAGCAAGGATCAGTATCTGTGTGGTTCACCTTGAGTTTTTGATATCGGAATGTTTGATGCTTAACTAATGGACGAGAAAATCTCGTGAGATAAACAAATTTTGACTGAATAAATGTTAGTAAAAAGAGAGTACTCACTCCTGAAATCTTTTTTGGTGTCTAAATGTAGCAATATTGTAATTTATATGAGAGCATATTAGGGAAACTCACAAGCCTTCATCACCCCACTCCGAAAAATACAGGAGATATGCTTTTAAGGGGCTTATTTTCTCGTTAGAAACTATAGTAGTTGAAAGGTTGAGACATTAAAATGAGACACCTTCGAACATCTTGTGTACCCTTGCCCAAAACTAACCTAACGTTATTTAAACGATGTTTTTTGTATGTCGGACCTACAGTGTACAATCTATAGCCTACTTTATGTGTTAAATCCAAATCTGTTAATACAGTATTGAAAAATATACAATCTTGGTTATTTACACGAGAAAGAATAGAGGATACCTTGTTATAATTGCATGTGTTAAACTTGCTAATTCCGCCTAAAGTACTGATACCCTCATGTAATGTGTATCTATTTCCATGTTCAATTATATAAAAGACTAACGCATAACTGTTGACAAAATGATGGTAGTCTTAATACAGATCCTTCTTTTAGGCTACCTAATATTACTTAATGTTGTAAAGATTAATGTATGTCTAATTGTGTTGAGTAATAAATATTAGATTACATTATTATGAAGTATACGAAAAAATGAAAATAAATTAATCTGCAAAATTGCATCACTCTCTCTACTTGCTTCTTGCACAAAGAAAGAAGACAATCAACAATAATGGCATCACAAAGTTTGCCGCTCACAAGTGTCTAAGGACCAACCGTACGGAGGAATTCCGAAGTTACTCTAGGTAATCTATCTAATATTTCGGTTTACAACGGATAAACTTTGGCTTCGTTACTTCAGGTAAAGCGAGCAGTTGCAAGACATTTAAGGAGGCATTTTCCTCGACGTTTTGAAATGAATGCAAATCCTTCAAGGAAAAACACTACGTGACATATCCATTTTTGCCCCTCACTCCCAGGATTTACATTCAACGGCCACGCATGCATTCTGAGGCTCGCCACTACGAGCCATTCATTATTCCTCACATCTAGCTCCCTCCCCACTTTCCTCACTCCCAAATCCCAGATCTCTTCTCGGAGGATTGCTTTGTGAGGAGCCGTTACTCAGGGACGCGATGGAGGCGGCACCCGCGAAAATCTCGCGAAGCCGCAATTTATCGCTTCGCCTTGTTCCATCCTCGACCGCCTCCTCCATTGGCGACTGGCACGGCGCGCTAACTGCAAAGCCCTTTCCTAATAGAATAAGCCTCTCGGTTTTCCCTTGAGCTTTTAGCTTTGAACTTATCACGCACCAGGGAGTTCGTTTTACTCACAAATGTCTAGGAGGCGAGTGTTGAGCACGAAAATTGTAAAATTTATATGGTAGATGAGACCAGGGTGGTGTTGTGGTGGCTATTTTACTTGTGATTCTCATTCCAAACTATGCGATGAGACATTCTGGTCCTTACTTCGGCCCCTCGAAGTTTTAATTCACGGGGCTCCCGCCATCGGATGGGAGGTGTCACGGCCAACACTCGGATACCTTAACACTGAGTTCCCCTTGGTCCGTTTCCGCTTTTCCCTCGCTTCAAAAGATTCCTTCGAAGCTGAATGTGCAATCAACAATTCGTGCCGCAATTGAACTTAGCTTCCATTCATGGCCTCACCAACTATTGCTGCTACTGCTTGGATTGTTGAGTCACTTCAACCCTCGGTATTTACCAATTTTTTAATTATTGCTCTCCTATAAACTCTATCTGTGATCTATACTGAAAACGTTAGAACCAAACGCAGTGAAAACATTCATTATGTACAAATAACAGTGTCTTGGTTGGCCAAATCACAAAGCAAGTTCAGAGAGGATTGTATAAGCTTTTGTTTTACGCAAAGCGCGTTATCATTGGTATAGCGTACTTTAGTTCAATACTTACCGCTGACTCCAAAGGCGGATTGAGTTCGTATTTTTGGGGAATGGGGTTCGAATTAACACCTTTCGGAGGTTTATGGGGTATAATATACTTTACAAACCACATTTTTCCTATTTTAACAGAGTGACGGGGGATAGGGGCGCGTCTACCACAGTCTACCAACCGCAACCCGCTTCATCCGCCCTTCGTGGAATCATTGGGTTAAAGGTAATTCTAGGCCTCATGATATTTTGGTTCAAAGAAAAAAATCAATCTTGATACATTTTCACTTTGACTGTTATCAGTTTAACGTTCTTTACCAGCATTGGTAGCGCAGTTAGTACTTACTATGTGATTAGGAATTAATTAAGTGCGGGCATTTACCTTTAGCAGTGGCCTACCGTATCCCCAATATTTACCTTGTGATTTTAAGCAAGGATTAGGGAAATGTGGAGTCCCAGATAAATGTTTGAGATCAAAAGTAATGAAAGTTATTCAAATATTATTGGATAAAAATATTTTTTTACCTAAACATGTGTGTGTGTGTCCTCGTTATTTACACATTCTTTGCTTGTCTTTGAACTTTTTGGCACTCTTTCGTGCATCGTTACAGTTTGATTTAGGTTTTCTTCGTCTGAAGAATTTGACTTTCAGGAGACAGCACCAATCTACAAATAACTTTCAGGACATACATGTGTTCACGGAGAAGAGGGACCTGGAATTTTTTTTCACTGTTAGTTAAAGCCAAAATTATTCATTTATGCGTAACGTATTCAATTATCAAAGCCTAACTCCCACGAAAGTAATTGTCTGAAATGATAGGATAATACAAAATACTTTGAACGTCACTCAGCTTGTCAGTCAAAATCGAAAGGAAAAATAACTGCACGTAAAAAAGAACTGACTGGCCATTCAAGAAGAAGTCGGGTCTGCCAGGATTTATTTGGCAGAGCGATGGCGGGTGGTCTTAATTGAAATCGCAGCAGGAAGTACAATATCCTTGGATTAACAACATCCCCATTCCGCGAAGTTAATAAGGGGCTTTCAGTCTAGGATGATGCCAAATCATTTGTTCTCACATTCATGGTGTGCGAGTTGATTTTTTTATTGAGGCGCGGAAAAAAACCCAGTATCGCGAGAGATGGGTGCGGACAACGCTAGCAAATCGTTATGTGCGCTCCAGCGTAATATACGGCTTCGGCCCCGAAGGAATGTTCGGCTTCGGACGTCTTCCGCTGTTTATTATTTTCTGAATAGTTTCCTCGTGCTTAACGGGTTTTATTTTCAAAATTAAAGACCCGCAACGGCGCTTTAAAAGCAACGCCTGAGAATGCAGAGTAAAAATTTACAAGGCGCTTAAAAATAGTGCGTCGAAATTGATGGCGTTCCGTTTTCAGGAGGAAGAAAAAAGTTTAATAAATAAATTCCTATTCGCACTTTATGAGGATGTAATTCAATTTCTGCTTTCATGCCTGAGTTTGCGATGGTTAAACTCAAGGTTTCTCACTGGCAGAAGTGGTGAAAACTAATCGAGTAATTAATTCTATGTAATGGCTCTCGTCTTCCACTCTTTTACAGTGTTGAAAAAAACTTCATTCAGATATGTAAATGTTTCTTGTCGATTAACTGATTTCTTAAATTGTCAATGTGTTTATATTTTTGGTAATTTATTTCCCAATCTAAAGACTAAAAAATTAGCTAATAAGATGGATGAACAATATAGATTTTACTCTTTCAAAATCACTTTGAGTTAACTGTCTTTGTCATTCATGAAACTCTGTCGGGTAGCTGCTATCAATTCATGATCAATGTATGGACAAAACTCCTTTTCTGCATAAAGCTCAAGAAGGGTGAGAAAATTCCTGTTAACTTCATGGAAGTCCTAATCTTTTTAACAGAAAATTTTTTATGGACATTTGACTTACACCTTGATTTCACTCATGATTGGGAACGTGGAACCCCTGTCATGTTTAAATACCAAAATGGCCATTTCTCCTTTCACCCCCAAAAAACTTCTTTTCTTTAAAACTCACCTGATGCTGGTAAATGCTCTGAGAATACCAGTCATTTCGTCAAATGAATCGCAAAACTTGAGAGCGCTTCTGGGGTATCCACATGTTCAAATGGTGATATGGTGACTTGAACTCCATCTTCAGTCGTATGGGACGGCTGGTCATTTTATGGATCGCTTTGTAGCTCCGTTTTTGAATAACGGTGACGTTATTTCGTGGGTGAATCACAATTTCGTATTTAGTGAACCGTATTGTAGCTTGTTCTACCCTATAACTAGCGGGAAAGCTCTAGAGGCTCATTTGAGTTACTGAAATTTTTCGAAAGCGAGTCTTAATCTTTGATGTCTCTGCATTGGGATGCATTGGGAAAACCTTATTTCGTATATATGAAATTTTTTTCAATTAATTCTTATTTGGAGGACTTTGAAGATCTTTTATTTCGTTTTAAGGGAGAATACATAAATGACTTGTGAAACAGAATTTGAAAATTTGAGGATTAATTCAATGGCGTGCAGAGGTATGTACTCAAGGAAAGCGGAAAAAATGAGAATTAACTCTTGACGACACTCAACACTGGAGGCTAAAGCAATTGATAAAGTGGACGGCTAAGGTAAAAACGAAAAAGTAGAGAGTAGAGGAGAACAGAATCATTTGGAGCACTATCAGGAATTTTGGCATGCATAGGCGTCACTTTGAGACTGCGAGTTTGTAAGGAACATTAAAAAAGGAAAATTCCCTTGGGGATGGAAGATGTACGAATACATAGATCAGGTAAGAAAGTAATTTGAATCGGAAAATCTACAACGAAACTAAGGTGTTAGCAGAGAACATGGTGCGATGGAGGGCTGCTGTCGACCGGTGTTGGATGTTTCGATAGAATGGCTATGGATGAGTATAAGGAGTAAAGCAAAATAAATTGAACACTTGGATACAATTACAGCGTTCGTCTACTTGCTCTTTTAAAGTGAAAATGTCTTTTTTGAAATCCTTGGAGCCCCAGACTAGCCAAATTTTATTTCTATTTGGCATTCTTTGAGGTCAAGAGCTTGAATAAACTGACTTTATGAGCTACCCACATGGGGCGATACCGTGGGACAAGTATAACGGCTCTACACAATAATGCGTATCTATTTTCGGCATACTAGGTATTCTGTAAGGGTGTATATTAAGTGAATTAATTCAATTTTATATTTGTTGTTTTGCACGGGATTTGAGTACAATGGTTTTGAAATGATGAACGTGACCTATTTATTTAATTAAAATAATTGTGATAATCCAGAGAGGAAAAATCATTGTCCTCGACCGGGATTCCTTAACTTCTACATCTACATACTACCCCGCGAGCCGCCGCATGAGCATGTGGCCGGGGGTGGTAGGGCACCAGCCGTGTAAAGATGTAAAGGTTTTGGAGGTGAAATAGTGACATGTCCTATGAGGGTGTATTTGGAGGAGCTCAGTTTTTATTGTGGTCGCTTATTGTGCGCGAAAAGAACGAGTTTTTGTATCTATCTGTTCGGAAGAGTATCTCTCTTATTTTATCGCATCTGTCAGACCTAGAAATGTTGTGAGGCGTCATGATCATATTCTCTGTGTCGCTCTGAAAAACACCAGTTCTGAATTTATCAAGCAGCTTAAGACTAGCGTGCAGCCTCCGAGTCTGTAGGGGCTCCCATCTTAATCCCTATGAGAGTTGTGTAACACAATATGTTCGTTCGAAGCAGTTTTAATGAAGGGTGCTGCTTTTCTTTGTATTTTATTAATTTTTTTGGTTAAATCTTTATGACCAAAACTTCGCGCCGAGTGCTTCAGCCAGTAAGTCATCGAGTCACCCTCCGTTCCTAGGATGTATGTTCTTGAGGGAAACTCCGCGAAGGAGTAGTCCTCGTATCCTCCAAATTGGTGGACGGAAATGTTTAAGTCTCTTCCGATTTTCATAATTTTACAGCCGACAACTGAAACATAACCTTTGCATTTCTCAAAATACCTTTGAATGAATTTGCTTTCATTTTTAAGGAAAATATCTCACCCTTCTAATGACACTACAAAATTAAACTCCTTACCACATTACTTTCGGAGATATTTGTCAAAAAATACCAGCCCTTTTTCATGGGAAATGGTACGTGTATGCACTCCAGAGAAATATTATTTACAGAATGAGGAATTTCTAACACTTAGATGTCGTAAAAAACTAACAGCGTGTAGTTTGCATGTTTTCTGAACTATTTTTGAAAATTAATCATTTTATCATCGCAATAGGTTCTTGGGTATCACAAAAAAATTTCCGTTTTGATGGAGTTTCAAACGCACCACGCGAAAAAAATGAGTCAATTTAAAGACTTATTTAGATATTTTCTTTTAATTACTTACCATTTCTGTCATATAAAACTATATGATTGCACCATTAATAATGCAATATTTAATTGATGTGTCCTACGGCTGGTGAAATTAAAATGTATAATTCGAGTATGACCTCTATTTTGACTATATTTTCATTTAATTACGTACAATGTCTGTCATATAAAACTATATTATTTCACCATAAATAGTTCAATATTTAATTCATGTGTCTTAGAGCTGGTGAAATTAAAACGTGTATGATTTCTATTATGACTAGGGAACTGTCTCGCTCCGACTACCTTAATTGTGCTGTTAATGAGTCCAATTCTTCAAATTTTTAAATGTTCGCGTTCACTTTTCGTCCGATAAAACGTCGGGTTGGGAAGCCCTGCGGCGGTGGCGCCAATTATCGTTCCTCAAAACGGCCCCGTACTCCGTCCCATTGATGCATCTCGAGCACCGGAATGAGCATCTCCTTTGCCGCCTCATCCTCGCCATCGCACGGAGACCGGCCAGCTCCGCCTGGATGCGGGCATTCCTGGAATCCTCGGCACGCTTACCGGTCGCCTCAGACGGAGCGGCTTCCAGACCGCCACAGCCGAATCCTCTGAAGCGATGGGTCGAAGCCACACCCACCCTTTCGTTTCCTCCCGCATTTCATCCGTGTCCCCTCCCCACCCCCACCTACCGCACTACCATCCCCCTTGTGTCGACGACCACCCCTGCCTCCTCCGTGCACACACACTGCGAGTCGTCCCGTGACCGAGAAGTGAGACGCAGTGGCATGCTATTCTATTCTTCCCCCTTATGCGTACCTACGGGGTGGGGGGAAACGTGGGGGTTGGAGGGGTGGGGGTGGGGACAGTTTCGAGAAATCCCACCTAAAAACTATTTCCGTCGCGAGGCATCCTGGTTCTTCGAGAGGGGGTTCGAGGCGGCGCGTAGGCCTCAGCCATTCGCGCAATCTTCCCCCTCGCTGTGTCCATTGAAGGGTATCGCTAGGAGGGGAGGGGGGACGCGAGAGAGTAGAGGGGAAGTCGAAAGGGGTGAGAGGGAGGAAGCGAGAGAGAATAGCATTGTGGGGCAGACCAGACATGCAGGCAGTCAGGAGCTGAGCAGCGATGGGAGTGCAATGGATGCTTGCGAAATCTCTTCAGTCCGTGCGGTGCTTCATATCTTCGGGCGGGAAGGATCCTTTCTCTTTCTTCGCCATTGCATTGTCACGAGTCTTTAATATGCACTGTCTGACCAGCGTAAAGTCTGGCAAAAAATCTAAGCACAGGCGTCCTCGCTTTTCCGTCAGGTTAAGGTAGTCCGAGCGAGATAGTTCCCTTGTCATAATAGGGACCATGTTCATATTACACGTTTTGATTTCGCCAACTGTGAGACACATCAATTAAATATAGCATTCCTAATGGTGCAATAATATAGTTTTATATGAAAGAAATTGTAAGTAATTAAATGAAAATATCTAAATAAGTCTATAACTTGACTCTTTTTTTCGCGAGGTGCGTTTGAAACTTCTTCAAAACGGAAGGTTTTTGTGATCCCGAAGAATTTACTGCGGTGACAATATGATTAATTTTCAAATATAGTAGGGAAAACATACAAAATACTCACTGTTAGTTTTTTTTACGACATCTAAGTGTTAGAAAGACATCATTTTGTCAATAATATCTCTCTGGAGTGCATGCACGTACCATTTCCCATGTAAAAGGGCTGGTATTTTTTGGCATATATCTCCGAAAGTTATGTGGTAAGAGGTAAAATTTTTGATGTCATTAGATAAGTGAGATGTTTTTCTTTAAAATGAGACCAAATTCATTGATTTCTAAGGAAAATGATTTTTCGCTCAAACTACCTTAAGTTCTCAAAAATCGCGACGAGAAGAGGATGACGAAGTGTGGATCTCTAAATCCCATACGCATAGCACCGATTTGAGGCATATATATATGCACTCGTTATCGTGTCATAATTGACTTTTTTTAAATATAAATGATCGATGCATAACGCCAGCGCTTTCAAATGGATGGGGAATGCAACATACGGAAAGACGAAAATATCAATTTGGCGAATAAGAGGATGTAGGCGAAGGAATAATAGATTAGTGGTGTTATATCCCACTCGACATTTAACTTCGACACTGACAAATAGGAAATATCTGCACTAAGAAAATCCATTTGGGCCAGAAATCGAGTTGCAGGCCTTTTTGTTTGTCGAGCTATGCTATTCTATTCTTCCCCCTTATGAATACCAACAGGGGGGAGTGTAGTAGTGGGGGGGGATTAACTTTTCTACCCAGGATACCGATTATCATTGCAATTTCAGTAGCTTTCCAAGAATTATATGTAAAAATGGTGCTACGAGAGGTAATTTACATTCGCCACTCCCATACGTCACTTTCATTCGTCACTTTACATTCGTCGCGCTCATGCTGACTGACCCTATCTCGATTGCGATTCTCCAATTTTATCGATTTTGGTGAGGTGGTAGTGATGATACTTCAAGGTTCTTAGGTAAGGTGGCATTTCTTATTCTAGTATATTATCAGTAGTATTTAGCGAATAAATCTATATATTCATTTCAATTCCAGAATTTGCGGTGGATTGTAAATCCTTTTATACGCATTTTGCGAAAAAACGTCAAAATTACGAACCAAGAATGCAATGAATGAAAGAGTGAATAATTTTTATTTGCTCTGGGTTAATTCATTAGAGCAAAAAACTGTGTAACAAAACACATTCTGCTAAAAAATTGTACATAGTAAATAGGAAATAGTACAATATTGGCACAATAGTTAAGGAGAACCAAAATAGAACAATATAACGAAATATATTTAACAACGACACATAGTCAACTCAGCAAGATTCAAGATTCAGTATTAAGGCTTTAAATCCAAGTAAGTAAAGTTTGTTTTTAAGTGAATGATTCCAGTGAAGAGGAAGATTTAATGTCTCCATTCAATTTACAATGAAAGTGGAAGAAAACAATGAACTTCCCTTCCGGGATGTCCTCGTCACCAGGAAATAAGATAGGAGCTTAGGACACTCGGTTATTAGAAAGAAAATCCATCTAGACTTGAACATGAACAGCAAGTCTCACCACCATGCAAGGCAAAACGCATTGGTCATTTTAACCTTATACCACAGGGCACATGCCATCTCTGATATATCCTCCCTTGCTAAAGAGGAAAATCATCTTCTGTCTGCGCTTCAAAAGAATGGGTACAGCCGAAATGTCATACTCAAAATTGCCTGAAAGGAAAGAAGGCGATACGCGATATGGCCCCATTGAACAGACAGTTGGGCCTCATACGCGAATAAAGGCATACGCACTTTTACCCTACGTCGCCGGTTCTTTTGAAAAGATCGCGAGAGTCCTCACCAAATACACCGTATTGAAGAAGTTTCAAAGCGACATGAAGATCTCTGACTTCTATGTGACCGAAAAAGATCCTCGGCCAAAGGATATTCACGAAGGAGTATGCGAAGTTAAATACAGCTGGGGAAAATCGCACATCGGGCGAACTTCGAGATCCCTTAATTTTCGGTTGGAAGAACACCATTGAGCGACCAAAAAGAAACAATTTCGCCCTTTTGCTGTTGCTGGACACGCCTGGTCAGAACCTCGGAATAAATTTTAAAGAATGTAAAATCATAGCCCAGGAAAATAAGTACTTCCCTCGGCTGATACGGGAGCTGATCCAAATCGCTAAGAATTCGAGTAACTTTAACAGGGAACATGGCTAACCACTTATTTCTACTTTCAAATGGATATTTGACAATCCAAGCTCGTCCAACTACTCATCCAATCAGAGCACTCCGGACTAGACCCCAACAGATATTTAGCGGCCCTGAGCCCTACCTAGCGGGTAGCAATGTAGCGGCAGGGGAATTGTCAATTCGAATTCAACATTCGAATCTGATGAAACCGATTGGAATGCCAGCGAAACGGTCGTCCACTAATACTCTGCAACACGGGAAGAACCGGAAAAATTCTAATTAAATGGAAAATGTGACGCGAAACGTCATTGTCTCAACACCGTTTAGCCGAGCAAATCTTTATTCCCGGTTTGCTCACCGTGTGCTACAAGGAAACGGACGAAACAGCAAAATTCGAACAATTCGCGAGTCATTCACTAAGTCTATCTTCACCTTCATCTTTGTTAGAAACTGGGAATTTCACGAGTAACTGAAATTTGGATTCTCGCATACTCAAAAACTGTGGCAGCTTTAGGTATATATATATATATATATATATATATATATATATATATATATATATATATATATGCCAAATCGTTAGAACCCGCTGGAAACTTTCAAAATAAATTAAGCGATGTATGACGGCACTGAAGAGAAAAAAGAGGCCCCTCATCCCATCCTGCAAGAGGACGAGCAACGAATTTTATTCTCCCGCGGGAAGCCCGCGTTGCTCGCCGGAGAGTGGGTTTTTTGGTGCAGTGACTTCTTATTTCTTCTTCTTTTCATTCGTTCGCATCGGTCATCAGCCCCGTCTCTCCGCTTTTAAAGGACGATCTTGAGGGGCGGAGAAGGATCCTATGGGGGGGGGGGGAGGGAGATGAGGAAAGAGGGGGGTGGCAAATCTCCGGATGAGAGCAGATTTTATAAATGCCGGGAAGTCGGAGCGAGGTTGAAAACCGGAATTGGGAAGGATTTGCCGAGCATTCGAGCCATTGAAAAAGCGCGCGTTATTCCAGGGTTCTCTGGTTACGCCCGAAATGTTGGATACATCCTAAAGGGCTGTTGGAAAAAACCATACCTATGTACGTTTTAACAACTTGGATTGATTTGGAAAGAGATGCTTTAATGTGGATTGAAATTATCGTCAGAAATTTTCGACCCCAATAAAAACTTAAATTATTCATTATTCGTATCTTTTGTATAATCGGGAGTATCTTCCACATCAACTTATCTCCTATCGGTTTATTTACTAAGCTTTGGCATCGGTATTTTAATGTGGCACCACGTCTATATCTTTTTCATTCATTGAGATCAAGGATAATAAATTCGATATGTCTCTTTATAATCCGAGGCGGTGAATGCAGTAAAGCTATCTGGGTTGGAATTAATGGCCTGTTTCTCATGATTGCTTTCAAATACTCTCTCTATTAGCGTAATTAGTCTCCTCTTCTTCACTTTATCTATATGCATTCATAACATAACATAACATTTTATTCCTGATTTTTGTCCTTCAACTCATCCACATTTTTTGCCTGCCTGCATCATTTTTCATTTTCTGCCGTATTTCCCTCGTAGTTATTCCTTCTTTTCCTTTTTTTCTTAATTCATCTCACCTAAAACCTTTTTGTTTTATAATAAACAGTTTTGAAGTGTCACCATAGTAAGGTATTCAAGAGTAAGATACGTGGAATTATTTTATAAAATTTTAAAGGTCCGAAAAGTAATAGGGAAACTTAAAGCTAAAAAAATTCCGTGAAATAATGAACCCATAAATGACAGAAATGACTTTCTGTTTTTCGGTATTATATATGATAATCCTAGTATTATAAAGGGTGACCAGTCTAGGGCGTGAGGGGGATTATTGAACAAGATTTATTCTTCTTGATGTATTCACGCAACATAAGGCATGCCCTGAGTGTTATATGGCGCAATCCCGCTTAAATAGCCAACCGCCCCTAAAAGACGTACTTAGTCTAATTTTGTCATACGAGTGTCTCCAAAAATTGATTGGAACAACCAATTTAAGGTTTCAAGCCCTTAACGAGAAATCGGCCAGGAGATATTTGACAACCTCTTCATAATGTTCAAAACACCCTTTCATTGGTTAAATATTCGCTATGTTGTTAAGCGATGTGTCTGAGATATTTTGGTTGGGAAAACGTACTCCATTTGTAGCTCTTAGTTTGCAGTTACATGAGTAATTCTCTGATGAACGGCTCGTTTCTCAGAGCTTCCATGGCGCTCATCGGGTTAGTCCTGGCCTATTGTATTCAAATTCATGATTTTTTTCGATGCAGGGTGGGCGATGTCGTAACCCTCCGTCCAAAAAAAAAATGATCGCGGCAGCTCTGGCGTTGGTGGCTGATTTGTTGCGGGAGCGACTAATTTGCTTCTCCTTACAGTTTATTTATTTTGGAACAGAGATCTGAGATTAGGAACCTTTTGCGGGAATGGATGTAGGATTGGAGAATGGAGTGGTCAGTCTGATTGAGGGAATTGGTGGCAAACTTTGTGGCATGGAGCCATTAGGAGGAAGCGTGCAACATACTAAGGGCACTTCCATTGGAAAACCGTCGAATAGAATGATTTTTCAATAATTCCTTTTACTTAGACGCTCAAATTGTTTGTTATAATAGCTTATCAAGATAATCAAGTCTGCCGCAAGTACGCCGATGAAATATGTAGACATTGACACGTGTTAAAGTTGGCCTGGATCGGATTTCAAAGTAAATGCGTACGTTTTCATTGGAATCTTCTTTCTCCTCTATTTGCAGAAGCTTGTAGCAAAAGAACACTTAGAAGTGGGATTGGGTCTGTGTGGTGGCTAGAGTACTGGCTAACCATACGGACGGCCAGGGTTCAAACCCTGCGAAGGAGGATATTTTTCAGAGGAAACCCGATCCCTACTTGAGTGTCTTTTGGAGGGCACTTCAAGTACAGAATTCCGTCTGTCGGATGAGGCGTTAAGCCGTGGTCCCCTTGGCGCCTTTCGTTAAAAGTAGACTAATGCCGACGCCGGGTTTCTATCCACCCTTCCTCCCTTACCTATCCCCTATGGCGCAAATGACCTTAGCTGTCGGTCGCCTCCCTAAATATCCAATCCAACCAATCCGATGATCGAATCTCGGGCGTTTGACCTGCCAGACCAATCTCCAGACCACTGCTTAGGCTTCCTAATTCTTGTGGCATTTTATAGGGTGTAAGAGATTCAGACTTAAGCTCTTGAGGTCCATTAAAGGTGACAAAGCAACGGAGGAGAGGAATTCATTCGATTGTGACTTGGGGGTGCAAGGGGATGGAAAGCAATTAAAGTCTTCTTCTTCATAGAGTCATCCATTAGGTGTATTGCCATTGAATGGAATTGTATTGCGGTTCCTCCTGTCAACAAAAATGAATGGTCCATTTTATAGTGTTTCCAACGCAGATAAATGGTCCAATTAAAAAATGGTAGAGCCAAGAAGAAAATACGATTTTCTGTTAGAGAAGTAGCAGTTTGAAAATATCATTAATTTTGGGGGTGGAAATAGATGCATTTTGCTAAGTTAAACTTCATTTACGCATAATTTCTAGTGTTGTTGGATAAGGTCGGTAAAGTATGTTTGTTTGGTCAGAAACCTTGGAATCACCTTTTCATGGAAGTTTCTATCATTTGTCCAGTTTTTGGCAGTTGGTCGTGACGATGGGTGTCTAAATTTTCCAGGATGATGAAAGGTGTTCAATGAGAAATGTAGTATGTTAATCCGAGCAAACTGAATAAAGAAAATATGGTCACAATGCTGACGTGCATATCTTCGAAGCCATAATGGGATAAATACTGTGAGTAATATCACTAAGTGTACCTTTTTAATTATAACATGTAGTCAGATTGAGTCGTGGGGGTTAAAGGTGGAGGGAATGGATTTGGGATGAGGGATGATTGACCGAGGGGTTAAACTGCGTCGGGGCGGTCAAAAGACGCGAGCGCGGCTCTTCATCGCACTGGGTTGACGGGTGAGAGAGATGAATTTCTCCTCCCGTGAGGAAGAAGACGATGACAAAATGAAGATCAAGGAGGCGGATTTTGATTGATCGATCGATCAGATTTTGTAGTTATGTCTTTCGACGCGTGGGGCAAACCAGTGGTCCCGAGGAAGGGGTGGGCGTGTCGTCAGTGTGTTCTCTTGGTCATTGCCACAAAAAAAGCACCCGCATGTGGCCCTCTGAGACGAGGCGATCGATATACTTGGGAAGATGTTTTAATTCCCAGCATTAATGTGCTTCGCATTAGTCGCGGGGAAGATCGCACGTCATTAGAATTGCCTCTCAGGTCTCGGCTAAAATGAAAGCTGAAAATGTCCCTGTTCACCCAAGTTGAAATTTCATATTTACCAATGAATAAATGATTTCTGATTTTAAAAAAATGTGAAATTATATGCTTAACGTCTTAATAAATGCATCATATTATTAGCCATGCCCCTGTAATAATTATTTCATTATTAATCAACTTGTTCGAGTTCAGTATGAGATACCTTTCCTACACTCGTGACATACGCATTTACTTTGAAAAGCATATGATACTGCAGGTTAAGTAAGCGTAACTTATTAGATGCATTAAGTGGTTTTGAAAAACAATTCACTGAAAAACACCTCTCGTTTAGTAGCTACGGAAAATATAGCATCTATTGTTAAAACCATGAACATATTTTATGGATTTAAGTGTTGGGAATTGATGTCAAAGCTACGTGTTGCCTAAATTTCCACTTTTAGTTCACCCAGCCTTCGATTATAGTCTTTTCTGTTGTTATTGTGAATAGACGTAGTTAATTGTTATTAACGTGAGACTGTAGTGAATATTCAATAACGATTGAGGAGATATGAATTACTTGATGCTTTGAATAATATCTTGTTATTTTTGTGACCTAAAAGTTAATTTGTAAATGCTAGAGAGGAAATATCTATTACAGGAAATGTTTAAGAGGTTTATGTAACGTCCATCGTGTGCCGACGACGATGTTTGCCTGACTCTGATTATAATTTGAATTCATTAAGCTGTTCGGCTTAAATAAAGAATTTAGAATGCCTTCTTTAAACAGAGCTTGCTTCGTGCCGGGCTGCAAAACAGGGTATGTGTCTAGAGGACCCAAAATAGGAGACTTGGATTGAAAATTAAGAATCTCTTCAAGGCGGTGGTAAGTGCATTCCTTTTTACCTAAACTGCAATGATGACCATTGGGAATACTCATGAAGATATAACATTAATACGATATTAAAAAAGTGTATAATTACGTCCCGCGTGTAGTACTACAATGTTCTCCACTGCATTATGATTACTTTGAAGTAAAACCAGTAAGGCGTGTTTATTTACAAACTATCGAATGTATTTACATTTGAACTTCCGTCTTTCATCACCATGCGGTACCACTTGCTAAAAAGCGGTTTTTTTACGGAATTCTAGTCAACAGTTTATGGCGACGAGATAACAATCCATAGCATATTCATGCTTAAAACTTAACTAGTTATTTTATGCTTAAATGTTACGAATGAATAAAATTCGAACTTAAAAACCGGAAAGAACTATGTAAAAAATAAAATAATTTATATTTTTAGATATCGTTATCACACAAAAATCTCTATGGTATATTCTCAATTTTATTCATTTTTACGAAAATTTAACGCAGCATTTCCCTCGTGAAAAGAAAAGAACTACGGCAGTCATTGCTAATTTTCACTTATGTTTTTGCCCTTATCTTCATCGACATGTTGTTTTAAAGAATTACTGACCCCTAAGTGCTGAAATCTCAACCAAGCATAAGTGTCGTATTGTATTTATAGCATACTAGTACAAAAGATGGAATTTAACTGATCATTCTACTCTCTGTCAATTTTTTTTACCTTCACAACTTTATATAACAACTAAGAACTATATGACGTCTCAATGTGAATACTAACGTAAACTTATTGATACTGAAGTCTCTTTCCATTTTTAGATCCTCCCCAAGACGATTCATCTTGATTGAGGGAAAAACAAGGAATTGGTATCAAAATCGGTATAAAATCATGGTAAAAATACATGCATACCAATCACGCCGTTCCCTTCCGGGGTAGTGACAGTCACTAAGTTTCACTCATAAATACATATTTGTACACCTAACTCTGCTTCAATAATTTTCTCCATACTGACCTATCCTTGCAAACCTCTTTCGCCTCATTTACCCCCACACTGTGCTTCATACACGCACTCTTGTTTTTAAGACTCTTAATATTCCTCATCCTAAGAATATCCTCAACCACAACTTTCTCGGCCTACCTCTCCCTCTCGCACCGTTCATTTCACTCTTATATATCTGTTTCGTATATATTCGACTCTTATCCATTCTCTCAACATGGCCAAACCAACGAAGCACACTCCTTTCATACATGTCCATAACTGGAGCATCTAACCCACATTCATTTATTACCCACTCATTCCTGACCCAATCCATCCAACTCTTATTCAATCATATCAAATGGCCAGAAGTGTGCTGCGTAAATATTGCCAAAAAAATGGTGTTACTGCATTGGTAGTATTGTAGTTTATACTGGTGAATCTATTTCCAGTAAACCTTGACACTGCTACGTTGTATTTATTTGTTTGATGAAAGAAATTAGCTGCAAGTAATTCTTTATGACGTGTCGTACATCGAGCAGAGGTGTAGGGTTATATCATTCTCATAAAGCATTAAATATGAGCGTCAGAGTAAGAAGATGCGTTAAGGTTTGAGTTATACTAAATTAACTGATTTTATTTTTTATGGATCCCATTTCGTGAAGATACTTCTGGCTATATTTTAGATCTATTATTAAAATTTAGTCGCAACTTGAATTCTTTCAAGTTTATACTACCCTTCAAAACGCGCAGAGGATAATGTCAGGGGGGTTGAGAAATTTTGCCATTAAAAAGAGAAGAGATGGGAAAAAGGATTTGGATGAAGGAACGAAAGAAATTCAAGTTTTCTAGAGTGATTAAAATCCCGTAACGTTATTTTATTCGCCGCTAATGGTACTGATTATTGTACACATCCCTTAGCTTTCTTATTACCTTTCTATCAGATCTGGCTTTTCCCGTGGACTACAACCTAGACGTGGTGGAAGGGCTTGCGCGTTTCAATGACCCCTAGAGCTGGACTGGCGGGAGCAATTAATTTTGCTTCCGGTAGGGACTCTCATGCCAGATAAGTCGAAGGGTAGGAATCAGACGAAAGGTAGTCCCGAGATAGTGTCACGTAAAACACCTTGTGGGGAAGCGGGGATGGGAGTCCCCTCCCAACTATTATACTACCCAGAAAAATGAATGTCACTCAAAGAGAAATGAATCCTGGCAACTACGGTACGCCGCCCAATCGTCGGGTGTTGGACCCGGCATCGGGGGAGGCAAGGACCCCGAGGTCGTAATCTCACGAAATCCTTGCACAACAGAGTCATCACATGATACAAGGACTAAGGAAAATAAGAAGAAAAGGAAGAGGGGAAGGAAAGTACCGATAAAAATAGGTACTTTCATGGGAATGGGACAACGATGAAGACAGGGAAGCTGGAAAATATTAAATGGGAAATGGATAGAGGTATAATGGATGCCTTGGGACTGTGCGAGGTGAGATGGAAGGACAGCGCGGACTACTGGAGTGATATCTACAAGCCAATGTATAATGGTGGGGTTGAGAGTCAACGTGGGGTAGCTACAGTATTAAACTCAAAATTGGGAATGATGTTAGTAAATATTGAACAGGGTGACAGTACTCTAGTGATAGAAATCAAAGTACGCCCAACAAATTTCGTTATAGTTCAGGAATACGTGCCCACAATCAATCATGGGGAGGAAGAGGGGGTTGGGTGTATGGAGAGCTAGAGGAGAAAATAAGAAAGTTTCAGGACAAGAAAAGTCTAATAGTTATCGACGACTGGCACGCAGTATTGGGGAAATGAGATGGTTTAGATTAGCAACTATAAATGATCTCGGAGAGAAGGTAATTGAATTTTGTAGGAGAAATTAATTAGCAGTAAAAAACACTTGGTTTAAACAGGAGCATAGGCGTAGGTACCCATGGAAATTACTGGGAGACACTGGGGGATATCAAATTAACCACATCACGGATAGGTAAAGATTCAGGAGTAGTGTGAAGAACTCGCGGAGCTATCGGGAGGCTGATGCAGACTCGGATCATAATTTTGTAATGATGAATTGTGAGGTTGGATTCAAAAGGCTAAATAAAAGTAGGAGGATAAAGAGGTGGAACTTGAAGTTTTGAAAGGGGAGAAAAGGAAAGAATACTAAGAGATAGTGGATGAGAACATAGGAGAGCTAAAAAGCAGAAACAATCGAGGATAAGTGGGAGAATATAAAAAGAAGCATTGTAAGAGAGGACGAGAAAACAATAGGAGCAGTAGAAATGAGGAGGATAAAGAAGCAGTGGGTTACGGAAGAAATGATTAGAAAATGGAGGATAGAAGTAATTGGAAATATGTCAACACCGATAAAGGTAGGGCGAAATACAAGGAGTCAAATAATCAACTACGGCAAGTAACCAAACGGGCGAAGGAAAATGGGTGGAAAAGGCAATGCGAGGAAATGGAAAAATTACTAAAAAAGAGGGAGGGGGTGCGTTATATGCTAGGGTAAAATTGCTATCGGTAGGCAAGCGAGGGCAAATGGTATCAAAGATAAAGGACAAGAGAGGCAGAATACTAATCAAGCAGTAAGATATTCAAGAAAGATTGCGAGAAGCAATATGTGGAGGAGCAATATGACAGCGATTGTAGATCAACTAATTTAATTATAGAGGATGAGGGAACCCTAGATGACGATACTCTCGGGCTAAGGATTCTCGACAGTGGAATAGAGAAATTATTGAAAGAGATGAAGGTAAGAAAAGCTGTGGGAGTTGATATCATCCTCTTGGAATTACTAAAGAGTTTAGGTAATAAGGATAGGCAAGCTTTTTTCGAACTTTTACGTAGGATCAACGGGGAAGGAGTATGGCCAGAGGGCTTTGTGAAAATTGTACTGATTCCTATCAAAAAAAGAAGAATGCATCAGAATGCGAGGACTGTAGAGCATTAGTTTGATCTCACTGGGATCCAAATTTACTTCGAATAATCAATAGAAGGTTGGAGAGTAAAGTCAAAAACTACTTAGGCGATGATCAATTTTGGTTCTGGAAGGGAAGATCAACTCGGGATGCGTTAGCGGTGACGAGAACACTTATAGAAGTAAAGATAGAGTATAACCAGGACGTTTGCGTATGCTTCGTTAATTTTGAAAAAGCTTTTGACCAGGTAAATTGGAATAAACTAACAGAAATACTCTAGAAAATGGGAACAGACCGGCGAGACAGGAGACAAATCCGGAACTTATAATTAACTCAAAGGGCGCAGTTGACGGTGGCTGATGGTGAATCAGTGTGGGCAACTGTAGCTCGAGGGGTAAGGCAAGGGTTCTCGTTGTCGTCATTGCTTTTCAGCATGTATGCTGAGAAAATGGTAAGATCGGTATGGGAAGAACTTGAGGTTGAATTCAAAGTGAAAGGGAGGGGGGAATCTGATAAAATCAGTTAGATTCGCGGACGATTAGGCGTTGGTTAGTGGATCTTTGAAGAGACTGCAAGATTTGGCAGATGCTTTAGAGATGCAGAGCGGGATATTCGGAATGGAGATGAACCATAAGAAAACTATAGTAATGAGATTCTCTAGGACAAAGAAAGTCAGGCTTGTAATTAAAGTTGGAGGTTGGAAGACACAAACTGGAACAAGTAAAGCAATTTAATTACTTTGGTAGTACGCTAGAGGAAAACGGACATAGTAGCAAAGACATACGAAAGCGCTAGCTAAGGAGGCGATTAGTAATAGAAGGGAGCTGGTTACGGGGACATTGGGTAAGGAAGGGTGAAGAAGAGGCTGGTGAAGAGCTTGATATGGAGCGTAGCGTTGTATGGGGCAGTAACATGGACCCTCAGAAAGGTGGACGAGAATAAGCTGCAGACATTCGAGATGTGGGTGTGGAGAAGGATGGAGAAGGTTAGATAGACGGAAAGGAAGACTAACGAGGTAATGCTTGAGATGGTGGGCGAGGATAGTAGAACTTCTGAATGAAATACGGGATAGGCAGGGTAGATGGCTGAAGGGTGTTATGAAAGGCGATGGGTTGCTGAAGAGTGTGATAAAGGGAAGGATATTGGGCAAGTGGAGAAGGGGAAGAAAGAGGATGGGTTTCATGGACGGGATGAAGAAGGGTAGATCGTATGCGAAAAAGGACATACTAGAGCAAGATAGGCACCTGAATGGATAGTAAACTGGTAGGAGATTCTCTGACATTCAACAAAACCTAAACGATAGCATACTTTTAAAAATTCAGTTGTGGGGATAGATTGCGGGGTTGGAATAGCATCCTGCGTGTGGCCTTCCGAGCCTCTGCGGGTTCCCTGCCAATTCCTTCCATCGTCTTTCTTTTGGTTAGCACTTCACAGCTTTTTAAGAAGAACGTTTTTGCGTGTTGAACTTTTGTGCAGGGTCCTAAATGCTCGCGGTCTGCTCGTCAATGGGCATAAATTGGACAAAGCAACTTATCCCTTCCCTTTTTTCATCCATAGACGTCCTATTCTTCATTTGATGAATTTCCAGGCAAGGTAAAATGCAGATCTGACAATAGTATACTATAACTAAAACTTTGCCATCGAGTTCAAGATTTTTATGGCAGATCACTTTTCCCTTCACTTGGGATGGAATAGTCATCCGACTTTCCGCTCTATCACACCTCGGTACTTGGATTGCCCCGAGGCAGAAGTCTTCTCGACTATTGTGGTTGTGTATATAACTCTGTGAGCCTCGGGGTGACCATATTTTGCCTGTGCAGTCAGCGGTGACCAAAAGAATGCCTCATCTAGTCTCATGAAACCCGTATAAAAATGTAACAGTGTGATTGGTTAGGAAAGGGAAAAGGAATATGGTGAATGGAAGCCTTATAAATAAAGCTGAAGAGAGTGAATATCAAACTAGAATCAAGCAAAAACAATTAAAAATTAATAAACTACGAAACAGTCAGGACGTCAATGTTGAAAAAATATATACCTATAAATATCTGTTGGGCTTCTCAATTTTGAGGGTTATAAATTTTAGCTTTGGTAGTAGTGGTGAGAGAAATAGTTTTCTCATCCCGGTTTCAAAATCCGCCTGTGGTGGAGACTTTTCATTGGAATCCATCTCTACGGTTGTGATTTTAATTCTCATGCAAAAGATATGGACCTTATTAGGTGTGATGCTATGTCAGATTAACTATTACAAGAGGGAGTGACTTGAGGTTCCCCCTTCCCCGTGAAAATTTGTTTTTTTTTTTAGATTTTTATGCATTTTAAATTCAACGATAGATCAGACCTTTCTTATCTCTTGGCAAAAGAATTAATATTGAGCGCGTTTTCTTGAACTCAATTAATTCTGATTTAGCTCCCGGATAGAGATGGCTTCATATTCATGTTTAAATATTAAATACCATTTATTCAATGCTTACGAATAACTTCTCGAGGCTCTTAACTTTTCAGAATAAGAATTTTGTAGACAGAGTAACATTACTAGGCAATACATGGAATGTGATGTCCTTTAAATCTGCCTCAGAAGCAATACACTGCTTCGTTGCTAAACTTTATTCAAGCAAATTATTCTGTGGTGGTTCTTATCAATGGCGCCTTTTACCAATGTTTTTATCATAATTTTTCATTCAGGCTGTACATTTAAGTCAATAATAACAGCATTTCTCACTTACCAGGTTTTACTACTCGCTTGCTCTTTTCCTGTGCTATAATTACTTTTGCACGGCCGAGTCATTATTTTTTTATACCGCCATGAGTTGAAACCACGTTAAGATCTGATCCAGGCTAGTATCCATTGACTCTATGGAAAGCAGAACCTATTCACCCAATCGTAATGAAAATATGTGCAATCAGAGTTACACATGAGGAATATACATAATGCACTGAAAAACACGGACGCAGACGACACAAGTTGTCGACACCGCGGTTGTGAAAATGTAACCGTAAAAGAGGAGTAAGCAAATTTATTTTATTTTTGCAATGATGGATAACTACCTCGAAGTCAAGCCTAAAGCAGTTCCATTTGAGCAGTAAGTCGATGTAAATCCAGTTCTAAGAGAACCAAACAGCAAGTGATTCGAAGTTATCTCACTAGCCACTTTAAAAGATCTTACTATTGAAAATTTGAATCAATGATAAACAGTATTGGTCATCCTTTCCCGACACATTTTCCGTTTAATAGCTAATACGATTTCTTTGAATGAAGGCTTGGGAGTATTCTCCTTTACAAGTCTGTCACTCGTTTACGTGACGTTGCTGAAGACAAACTATGGTTCAAATAGTGTCGCATGATACTATTACTGCACTGAAAAAGTATCGCGAGTACAGAGGAGACTTTTTTGAGTTCTTCGTACTGTAGTTATCGATTTGTACTGTTTTTTTTAATGTCCGATATTGTACAACACAACAGCTATTTGGTTTAAAAGGAATTGCATTTCTCTTGGAAACTACAACTTTGAAATTTTTCTGTTCAGTTTACTGCGGAATATCATGGAAACTTCAGAATACGAGGCCAATAACCTGACATAACATGCATCACAGTTTTTCCCAGCGTCCCGTTCGGTAGGTGAGTTCGTTCCGTTCAACAATCAGAACTCCTGGGGGGTTGTTTGCCGATGGCTCAGCACGTTTGATGGCTTGGTTGGCAGAGGTTCTGGCAACTTGAGGAGCAAAGAATTTAGGGGCAGAGGTTGAAGGCGCTGGCTTTAAGGAGGATTGAATGGTAGAGGTCATGGAATCTGGCTTTGAGGTGTGTTTGAGGCTGTTTTGAGGCAGATAAGTCTAAATTGCAAAACAATTCCCCATGTAAAGGAAAGATGGAATCACATGTATTATTTTCCAATGGCTGAGAGGAAGTTCAAATAAATAAATTACAAAACACATATCTGTTATTTATAGAGCTTATTTTCATTGAAACATTGATTTACATCTACATTTATTAAAATGGTAGACTCCTCCGCGTCTTTACGGCCGCTGATAGCAGTACTGCCTTATCATGGCCAATACTCTCTGATAAACAGTCCTGCCATTTTCTAAGAGCTGCCCACCATTTTTCAATGCCAGTAACATAATATGATCATCATTATAAGTGAGTTCTGTTTTTGTTTCGTTTAAGCATTCAAGGCATTTAAAGTAAAGGAATTTTAGTACTAAAGTAAAGGCAGGGTATTTACCATAAATATTAGATATCTTTGAAAAAAGATCTACAGTATCCAGCATATGAGAAAATACCGTTTAATTCCTTAATTTTCGCCAATATTTCTAATTCTTCTTTAGGCCGAGGCAGATTTTGAGCTTCTCGATAACACTGTATCTTTGTATCAAAAGGCTTAGGCATCATTAACCGAGAAATTTATGCGTAATATATTTTTGGAAATATCATCATTTACATCAGTTAATATAAACAATCTGGAGAAATAGATTTATATGTCTATGCATCTATTAATCTATGAATCCATCAAGTAACATGATTCCCAAGCATAAATTGTGGAATGATCAGTTTCTGCTCCGACATAATCTTTATTTTGAAGCTTTATGCACGATTGTTATTTCCTTTTCCGCAGCAATTTTATCATTAACCATAAACATCACGTGAACCGTGCGACGTTGCCGAGCGTAACACTAGAGTTCAAATCAAATCAACTCGTGTTCAAAATGAAAAGTTTCAAACACACCAAATTCCGAGCGGGTTGGTAGCCACTCCAAATCAACCGCTCGAGTTGTCAAGCGAGAGAGATGATTTGAGACATTGGTTACAAACATCCTCCACCCCCCCCCCCCCGGCTGTAATTTCTCCATCAGGCCCGCTATCAACTATACGTGAAAGTGGGTAGCAAAAAATTTTGGTGAGACATTTGTGGTAGGAAAACTTTGGATCACGTATCCTTGAAGGCTCTTGATCTAAATTTGTGTATTAATCAGCTCGTTAAAGGAAGATTTCATGAGATAAAAGTGAAGTGTATTACATTTATTAAAACTTTTCCGATGGGGTCAAGGAAAGTTAACGAGTGGGGGGTGAGAAGATCTTAGCCACCTCTTCAGTAATGAGATTTGAGTTCAGAACTTAAAAGAGTTCGCCTACATTACAATCCATCGCTGTATCAAGTAATGTTGTGCATGCAGTCAAATAACTCTACAACTCTTGCCAAACTTTTATAAAAAGGTCCTAAGTTTGTTATGGTTTTAGTTTCTAAACATTTGACTCCTTACTGCAGGGAGTTATTGGCTAATTACAGCACAAGCATTGTAATCAATATGTGGTCATTCCATCGAAATGGCGCTTCTGTCGGCGTCATTGTCTTAATAAAAAGTTATCGTTAAAATATATGTTCGTGAAATAAATGATGTAATGTGCATAAATTTTGGTTTTCAATGGACAATGCAATAAATCAGCGAAATCAAGATTTAGAAAACCATTTTTAAAAAGTAGGATATTAGTATTTGTTGTATTTCATGCAGTCCTTGACACTTGACAATTTCAACGAATAGTTTATTATATTTTTCCCGTAAGTGAGTGTGGCAACACAATTTATCTGGTCTCCTCTAGTCGATATTGAACAAAAAATTAATTCAACGTGGGAAATTAAGTAATTTTATTCTTTTTACGAGATTTTTACTGTTCGCGAATTCGACTCCCGCCGGAATTTCGAACTTATTATCTGCGTTACAATCCTCATCCTCCTCGAGATATTCTCGACAAAATAATGTACTTTTTGATATTATCAGCATCGTTGTTCTTTGTTTTTACTCCACGCATACATGCTCACGGTCTATTATTTATACCACTGTAGTCGGCAGTTATGCTGTATGTGGCCAATTTCTTAGATAAAATAAATAAAAGGCGCATGCCGATATACCGTCGGAATCCACTCGTGCGCAGCTAAAATATGTAGTAAAGCTTTAGGGAAGGCGATTCTTTTGCCCGTTTCGGAAGAGTGATGGCAGGAAAACGTGGATGAAATCCATCAGAAGCGAAAAAATTCCTCACTTTCCATACGCCGCCGCGGCGCGTCTCTCGTGTGCTCCCGCTCAAGGGGCCCAAAGAACACAACACCGTGAGCGACTACATTCAATCCGAAACCGATGGCTATAGGCGCTCCCACCCGCCGCATCCTTTATACAAGCGAAGGCGAAGCCTCAGGCTCAGAAACGAAAAACGAAAAAAAACATAGGGATAGGAAAAAAAATCGGAAAGACTTTCAGGATCCGGCGCCTTTGGGTCGTATTTTACGATGTGATCGACGGTACCCTCCTCCGATTCCACATTTGTGCGAAAGACAAATAAAAAATAAGATTGTAAGAAAGAAAAAAAGTTCCAGCGTGCGTGATCAGTCCCCTCAATAACGCACGCTCCGGTTGATCATTCGTGAACGCGTGATCAAAATGTTTTCCCCGAGCGAGCCGAGGAGAAATGGCAACACAACAAAAGGGAAAAAAATATCCTCCTCTATTTTCAGGCCACGTGATAGGACAAGATCCTAGTGTCAAAGTGATGGACGGCTCCTTATCCCCCTCTCTCCACTCCCCCGTCCAGCGCATGCAAAAATCTCAGAAAGGACAAAGGAGAGAGAGAGAGAGAGAAAGGGATGCTTCAAAATTGGCACCGAGGCCTCTTTCTCTTTTCCGGTGGAGTTTCGCCGTGGTCATTTTCCCCTCGTTCCATTTCTCTCGTAGGCTTTCCGAAAGTTTCTTTTGACGACGACTTCATCGCCGCATCCACGTCTCTGACTTATGAAATGAAGGTGATTTGGGAGTTACATGACTTCAATTACATTTGATTCTTACTGCGACTACGACACCTAGAAATTACCAGGCAAAAAAGGGAACTATCTTTAAATGGGGAAGAATGGAGGGCAGCCGTCCAACAATTTTCGGACTGATGATGGTATGTAGAAAGATTCGTCCTCGGTTTCATACAAATAAGGGGTCCTTCTTTCCCTTTCCATTTTTTTGCTTATTGAAAATAAAACTATAAATTGTAAAGTATGAGGTAATTTATATACCTAAGCGGAATAACAGAAATGACATCCAACTTACAGACCTCAAGTCCTCTTGTCTCTCTATATTTAAAGCCTTCTCTCCACCGGGACTTTATAAATCTCACTAACCTCTTTCATAAACAAAACATTATTTCGCTAGCCTGCGCCACCCCCAACTTCACCCCCTTCCCCTCTTGTGATTACCCTTCCCCTCTTGTGATTACCCTTCCTCCCCGATCCTATCTACCCCCCCCCCGTCCTCCCTTTTATCCCAGTTCTCATTCCTCCTCTGAAAATCGACACGAAGGCAGTCCATATATTAGGAGCGTACTTGAGTTTTTTCGCCTGTGTTGCTATTTTTTTCGACCTCCCTTTCACATATTTATATTTTTTCATCATCACTCAAGTGATCATTCATAAAGTTTACATATTTATCAGCGTAACGCTATAAAAATAGGATTTTCGTCGTAATATCGATCCTTTTTATTTACCATGTAACTATTTCACCACCCAAGCGATATCCCACCTGTCAACAAATTACATATTTCTCCTTTCCATGTTGGGCTCTCGCTTCTTATTTTTATGCTGTTATTGTGTTTTTGTCCTTTTTTTTGTTTTTGTTATGTTTACTATAAATTGGCGGTATTGCTGTATGTGAACAATTTCTTTAAAATAAATAAATAAATCATTTAAAACATTGTCCGCCCTCTACGCTGCACATCTAGCGAGAGGTGTCTCTCTTCCAGCCCAAATACTGCCCCTCAATCCCCCATCCCGGCCACTCCTCATGGAAAGGCCCGACCTTGTCTCCTTATTCAATCTTCCGGCGCCGCCCAAGGGACCGGCAACCCCTCCTATACAAAAAACCCACATCACCCCACGGCCACTCCGTACCCGACGGAGGGCAAGAGTCAGATGTCCTCAACCTGTCCTTTACTACCCTCACAAAGAATAATGTCTCAGTTTTAAGAAAAGGACTAACTTTCTCACTGACTCCCAGAGGCGTTCCGGCTCTCGCCTCAGGATTACAACTTCCCCCTTGGACTGGAAGCTTTCGCTTATCTCCAAGGTAAGGAAGAGGTGGTAAGGAAGGAATTGGAAGGGAAGGTTAGCGAAACCAACAGCCCCTTCGAGGCCGACACCAATGAGGCGGATTGAGGTCGAAAGGACCTCAATTGGGCCTCCTCCTCCTCGAAGTGCTCGTATTAGTTTGGTTACCCAAACAACTGAGACAAGTAGCCGTCGTTATCGCTTTCGCAAATAAACCTACCGCATATCTTTGAGAACTGGAAGAGCCCGTTGCCCAAAAAATTGGGATTAGGTATCTCCCTGGCTCACTTTCAGGGTTGAAGCCGTTCGGTCTGCAGGAGTACACCCTCGAGTCGGGGAACACCGGACTCATGGAGGGTCAATTCGGACCAATTCTGGTCAAAGCGTGGGTACATCCCTTCTCTCAGAAGTTCTCGTCAACCCATTTGGAGAACCCGATCGGCCTTTCACCTGCATCCTTTAGTCACTAAACTACCCTCCTTCCTTCGTGACTCTTATCACTTCCTCAATATTTGGAAGGCAGTGAAAATTCCCTCTAATATAAGCGTCATCATGGCTACGATGAATGTAACTTCATTGTGCACCTCGATTCCCCACCATTAAGGTCTACAGTCCATATCCTACTTCCTATCGAGAAGAAATCACCCTCACAATCCCTCCTCCAACTTCCCCATCAGCTAGCAGTATTCGTTCTGAAATGCAATGCCTCCTATTTTAATGGACGATTCTTCCTACATGCCAAGGGTCGGCTATCGGCACAAGAATGTTCTTATGCCAACCTTTTCACGGGAAAGCTCGAAAGTAGCTTCCTTGCCACCCAGGAAGTTTTCATCGTCTGGACCCATGGCAAGGAGACACTACAAATTTCCTAAATTCTCTGAACCAATTCTCTTCCATTCGCTTCGTATCGGCCTCTTCTCCTTCTCAAATCACCGTTCTAGACGTCGACACTTACATCACAAATAATAACAACTTTGAGACTTTGGTCCACATAAATCCCTCGATCTGTCGATCCGTGGCCAGCGAATTTGTACTTCTAAATAAAATCTTAAAGAATACACTAGAAAGCTTCACAATTCTTTAACCAATAGATATTATTCCTGGCCACTTTGAAAAAACTCACTTTGCCCTCCTCTGCTAATTTTACCCCACGTAGAAAAGACATCCCCCTAGATGCCCTAAATCTCCACATCTTATATTTTTTGGCGTCCAAAAACTCAAGACCATTCTCAAAGACTTATTCCCTATTTTAAAAATGAAACTCCGTTCTCAATCAGACTCTCACAACTCCCACAACTTGGTCAATGTATTAGCATACAAATTATGTCCATCTTTCTCCATCGGCAAATGCATTACGCCACTCAATATCAGAATGAACAATCATTGGTGTATTTGTAAAAACCCGTCCTCCACATTCCTCGTCCCTACCCATGTTCGGAAACGTGGGTAGGGACCTCCACCCCCCAACGTTAATTGAAGTACTACGGCAGAAGGATTGGGCGTTCATCTGGTTATTGAAATTGTAGGCAATTTCTGCATTCTTCCCAAAATCCACAAGCCACACAACCCTTGCCGCCCAATAGTTTCTATAACTCTTTTCACCGAATACAATGTCGCTTTTGTCGACCACTACTTGCAACCCTTTGTCCTCTCCCTTCCTTCCTACTTCCAAGATACTTATCACTTTCTTTAACGCCTCCACTCTACCCCACTCCCTTCCGACTGTGACATCTTTATGTCCACTATAGATGTTACCTCTCTCTACACTTCCATTCCTCACCCTGAAGGACTTTCCACTATCCGTCTTTTTCTTAACCAGCTCCTCAGGTTTCTCGTTCTGATTTTCTCTTAGACCTTTCGAATTTTATACTTACTAATAATGACTGCTCTTATTACAACAAAATTTACAACCAAAATAAAAGCTGTAACATGGTTAGTCGTTTCAGCCCTTCCTATGCTAACCTCTTCTTGGGTATCTTTGAGCAATCTTTTCTTTCTTCTTTCTATCTCAAGTCTCTTCTTTGGCTTCATTGACGATATTTTCCTTCTGTGGCCACACGGTATTAATTCTTTCAATACTTTCACCTCCTCCCTCAACTCCCCCTCCTCCGTCTCTTTTAATTCTTATATCTCTTCTTCCAACATCACCTTTCTTGATGTCAAAGTCCCTCTACGTGACCGTAAATACAATACTCCCGTCCATTTCAAGCCTACCAACAAGCATCAATATCTCCATTTCAACAGCTGCCATCCCTCCCTTACAAAACGTTCCTTCACTTACTCTCTCTCAGTCCGTGGCCATCGCATCTGTAACAACCCCGATTTCCTTGACCTTTTCCTTTCGAATCTCTACCAATCTCTCCTTCACAGAGGCTATCCTAAACACCTCTTCAGAGAAAAATCCTAAAATAACCCTCTTCTTCCAAACCACTCTCTCATAATAATTGTTCTCCCGACCTAATCTCCCTCGCTACCACATATTTCCCTTGAGTTCACTCCCTCCGACGAATCATCATAAACCTCTACCCTATCCTATTCTACAACCTCACCACCTCAAAAATATTCCCCCGCAATTCCTCTCTCACCTTTAGACGCCCCCCAACCTTTTCGCCCTCTTTAAAATCACCAAACCTCTTTCAAAATCAATTATCACTACCAAATTCCCTCTGACTCCGTGCAATCGCCCGCAATGCAAAATTTGTGGCATTCTTACCATCCTTGTGTTGTCCCCTCACCTTCCTACATCACAAATAATATTGTTTACATTCTCCTATGCGAATTATCCCCTAGTTTTTACATCGCTCTCAGTACTTGTCCTCTGAATATACGGATGAATGGCTACCGCTCCACCAAGAGAACCAAATAGTGCAGTTTCTATTTTCCTGTTCACGCGTTCAGGAATTCGCACAAGTTGGTGTGGTTACACGGTGAGTGTTCGTGTTTATTCAGGCGCTCATGCATTCGCACATTAACTCGTACGGGTTAATGTATCGTATAACCAGGGCTTAAGGTTGTGGGAGGAGGCGTGGGTGAGGACAAGGAGAGAGGCATGTTGGGAGGAGGGGTTACAAGAGGATCTGTGGTCGTTTAATCGGAGATTGAGAGGTCCCGAAGTCCACCCCACATAAAATGCAGCACAGATATAGCATAAAATGGTTTAAACCACATTGGGTGTGGTGCATGGAGGAGAGAGAAAAGAGGGGGTAGGGAAGGCGCGGAATCTAGGAGGGAGGGGTTAAGAGATGAGGAGGGGGCAGGTATTGCATCTGGGGCAACCGCAGGGCCTGAGAGGAATGAAACAAAAATGGGAGGACTTAGATTTAGAGAGAGGGTTCGTTGTATTGAGAATGCTAGAAAGATTGGGGGCGTCGAAGGTGAGAGCGGAGAATATATTTATTCCTTTCCTTCACCATTCCTTTCCCCTCTTTTCCCCTACGCACCTCTCCCTCCCCTCAGAGAACTCCCCTCCTTCCTCTCCTCGTGTGAAACCCTTTCATGCGGCAGTTGGACATACCTCTACAGCTGAGGAAGACCACGGAGGTTTTATAAATGTATGCTCCTCGATCTCCTTCACCTCCCACATCTCCTCTTCTCCAGTTACCTTTATTGATGTCAATCTCTCCCTCTGACCACCTATTCACCCCCTTTTTCCATATCAAACCTACCAGCCAGCAGCAATATCTCCTTTAATTATATAAAGAAAAGGAAATACATTAAAAAATATATGCTAGCAATAAGACGATGAGGTTGGGTAAGGATAGCAAGGAATATCAGTGGGCACCTACAGATACACGATCCATAGCGGCACCGGTGTCCACCACTTTGGGAAACTTTCAGGTGAGAACCCTTCAGCAACTGAAGAGGGTGACTACTGAAGAGTGTCACACTGAAATTGAGGATAGATGGTTTGACTTGGCGCGAGGTTGGTTTTTGGAAGAAGGGATTGGTTGGAAGGAAGTGAGGGATTGGAACGATGGACCGTTGGAGAAGCTGACCGGACTAGAATAGAAGCCGTCAAAACCTGGTGCTGGAGTGGGATGCCGAAGATTAAATGGATGGAAAATAAGAAGTTATGAAGTTTACAGAAGATTTGAATATAGAAGTTCATATGCAATGCAATACATAAAAGAAGAACCAGATGGACTGTACACAATTTAAAGCAAACATTGGCTCCCGAAAAACATAAGTACAGAATAAATGGAAATAAATGTCCCCAGAGGAGGACATTGGAATAAGTTCATGGACCAAATTAAGAGGAAAGTACATAGGAAGAACTGCCAGAAAGTAAGGTACCTAGTATTAGATAGGGATAGGTTGAAGGCTTCAGTCATACAATGTTGGAATTGAACCACTAATAATTATGAAAAAATAGAACAAAATTTTATTGAGTTGTGTGTCTGACATACTTTAAGAACGTGTGCTTGTGATATTGCCAATACACTCACATAGGCTGAAGAGAGTGAAGTAAAGGATGCGACAATTTCATCCAAAACAATTATTTGATTCAATTAAAAGAGACAAATTTGTTTGATTTCATTTTTTGGGAAAAAACCTGACCAAAACATGAAATGAAGGAGTTTGAGGTAAATTCAAATGGAGCACTTATTGGTTTGTGGGGAACGGTTAGGACTCTGCATTCTCCCACCTTCTCCTGGTGAGTCCTAGGTAGTTCTGAACTAGTAGTAAAAAGTAGCATATTACAGATGGAATAACGGCAAAGATGCCGATGCCATATATATATTTTAAAAGATATCACACTGGAGATGATAGCGAGCCAAAAAGTAAGGAGTAAAATATTTGTACAGCAAGCGTCAATTACGAAACGGACGTGAACTCTTCGATAATTCTAATTTAAAAATTAAAACTCAAAAGTTATCAAATTAACTACTTTATGTTAACAGTTACGGCAGTTTGAGCGAAGTATCACTTTACTTATAAATAAATGAATTTGGCTTTATTTTAAAGAAAAGCATCTCACCTATCCAAAGACACCTAAAATGCTACCCCCAACTACATTAATTTAAGAGATATTTGCCAAAAAATAACCAGCCCTTTTACATGGGAAATGGTATATGCATGCACTCCAGAGTGACATTATTTACATAATGGGATATTTCTAACTCTAAGACGTCGTAAAAAACAGTGTGTAGTTTGTATGTTTGCTCAACTTTATTTGAAAATTAATCATAGTTTCACCGTAGTAGGTTCTTGGTTATCACAAAAAGCCTTGAAGGAGTTCCAAACGCAATGTGCGAACAATATTAGTCAAGTTAAAGACTAATTTAGATATTTTCATTTAATTACTTACAATTTCTCACAAATAAAACTGTATTATTGCACCATTATTAATGCAATATTTAATTGATGTGTCCTACACCTGGTGAAATTAAAACTTACAATTCGAATATGGTCTCTATTATGACTAGGGAACTATCTCGCTCGGGCTACCATAAGCAGTAAAACTTTCATATTATTTTATGATCATTTTTTAATACAGCAATACACTCAAGGAGTAAATTTTTTTCATGAACAAACCAGATATCGGTTATATAAAAGTAGTTCTGTTTTTGGTACTATTCAAAGTAAAATGTTGGATTTCAATATTCATCCAATAATTGTAAAGCTGAAGTTTCATAAAAAATTGAACTGTTTTTAATTCAGTTACTCAAACTGAGTCATTCTTTTCGCGAAGACTTTGGGAAGTACAAACCGTAGGTCAGATCGGTTTTTGCATCGAATGTATATATTGTTCGGCTCAGCGTTAAGACCACTAACATATTTTCAAGTTCGAGGGAAATTTTATTTGGAGCATTTTATGTCTTACCTGTCAAAAGAAGCGGATTTATTTAAGTACTACTCCAGAAAAACTTACAAATTTTAGTGTGCCATTTACGAAATGTACATTACTTCACATGAAAATTTACTGTTCAATTTTCTAGCAAATATTTCGAGGCTGAAGCCTAGCACAGCTTCAAATAAAATGGTATCGTGGAATTTAAAATAGCGATCGTGGGGTAAACATTTCGGGGCCCTGCCCTAAATCTTGAATGTGCTTCTAGCCAAACGGGGTAATGCTATACTTGCACGTTATGTATATCTGACATTTATTACAATAAATGAGTTTACTTAGCTATTTCTATTTTTGTAAGAGAACATACTATATCAGTCGCTATGAAGAGGAAAGGAATGAGGCCGTCGTAATGTTTAGTTTTAAACTCTTTAACATTCTAAAATTTGGTCCATGTATTGGTAGTATTCACAGAAACGTTCGCCGTTAAAAAAACAAATGACTGCCGATTCAGCCACTGGAGATGTAAGTTGGGCATGCTTTTTTAGGAGAAATAATAATGGAAACCCAGTTCCGATCCACTTTTTTTGCTGAGTTTCGTGGGACTTCTTAAGGAACGCGGCTATATGGTGTTAACACTGCCTGCCGGCCTGAAAGTCTTTACCCTTCGAATGGCTCAACATGTGGGTGTAGGGTACGATGATTTATTGATCGAGAGCAATATCAATCCGACAGTTTCGTCTCAGTCGGCGATCGCTCTTGTCCGGATGTAAGCCCGTATGGACAATGGCGATATACGGCCGGTAGAAGGAGTGAAGGTGTCGTCTCTTCTGGCACAAGTGACGAATATCTGCCGCATTCACGGTGGAATAATTCCATGCGACTTGTAGATGAGAGCATGGGTTTGAAGGATCCATTCCCATTGTTCCACGGCTGCAATCCCCCGGATGAGACCTTAGTGAAGGCAGCAAGGACAGGCGTCGCATTCATAAATACTCCTTGGGAGGCGTTTCGAAAACTAGTCACGAACAATGGTCGATAGGCAGTAAAAAAAAGTCTAGAAGGAGGAATTCTCTCTCTTTTACTCTCGCTTTGATTCTTCGTGGGATTCTCATGGTTATGCGTCATGGACCCAATTGTTATTTCTTCCTCTCCTTTCGGCCATTTGATTCGGGTGTCAATTCTTCCTGATTGTTCTGCTTTGGAAGACACAGCGTCCTCGCTCAATATTGAGTCGAGAGTGTGACCACGTCAAGGAATTGCCGGATATTGAATTGAGCAAAGAAAAATAAAATGTAGCTCAGCATATTTCTGCTCGCCACCCTCCAAACATTTTCGCTGCAGTGAGTACGTCAGTGGATGATTTTATTTGGATCAGTCCCCGTTTAGAATTCGGAGTTAACGTTTGAGCGTTTCTTGAAAATATTTCTATCTGGCCAATTTTGTATTACGAAGATATGGGAGGGTGATTCTTCAATCATTCTCTCCCCGGACATTATTCTGAACTCTTGTTTCAGAGAATTTCAGGCCGTAATTAGTAAGAGATTTAAATAATATCATGCGTGCTCGTTGGTGATGAATTTAGTTGACTTCGTATTCGTTTCCAATGGATAAGATAGTAAAGGTCCAAGGTTTATGTTATCAACGTAGCTAATAGGTGTCAGATAAGAAGATAAATTCTGTTGCAACACCTATTGGCACTACAATGCATACATTCAACGGTGGTAAAACGTATTGATATGGCGTTGGGTTTCATTGTTTGGCACAAATGGTATATGCCATTCTGTGAATTTCCCCAAGCATAAATAATTTCGGGCAGAATTGCTTTGGAAAATCTTTTCCATCAGGTCTTTTCATGGTTTTTTTAATCTTATCATATTAATAAGAGAATAAATCTCCCGGGTCAGATAGGTTCAAATTGAAAAATGAATAATTATAATATCCTTTACAACCAAATATGTGTCCTTGTATGAAATCATTTTTCAGTTTAGCCAACGTTGCACTTCACTTGTTCCGTTACTTCTCCCTTCCCGCTTACCCAGCATTCTTCACTTAATCATGGCTTTCATAAGCACATGAACCCTCATTGTTTGTTCAAACCACGTGCTTTACCTCCTCCCAATTTTCTCTTCCAGCTAACTTTCCTCGCCCCCTGTTCCAACCCCAAAGTTGCTCATCTCCTTTCAGTCCGTCGAACTTCCTCCGCTCTCCATTCTGATTTGCTCATGGGTTGGGTTCATTTTATGTTTTACGTCGGCCAAGAACTTCAAGGTTTTTCCTTTTCTTTTATCACAATTAAGGATGAGTCGAATCCAAATGTCGATGTTTTATTCCACCGATTCTCAGGATTAGAATCTGTATCGAGAATCGATCGCCTAAAGTCGATTCCGATTCCATCGATTCCTGATGGATAAATATTCAAATCAAATTTCATTTATCACATCATATTTGCCTCAGTAATTTTGGGTGTAGGCTATCACTTTGTACTTTTTATCTACCTCAATAAGCCGAGGGTATATTTGCTATTTGTTAATATATATACTTATTGAGCGACTTAATTGTCTTTGTTATTTTATTTAGGCCAATACTTGAATTTAAATAATTGTCGTACGCTACTGGTATATCAATTACCCACCTGTTATTAGGAATAAGAATCGATGGAATCGGAATCGAAAAAAAGTGGAATCGACTCATCCCTAATCACAATGTATTATTAGTCTCGTAGGTGATCAAATAGAAAACTGCGTAGAAAACTGTTCCAGCATTATCTTTCTTTAGCGTTAAACTTTTGTATCGGAAAATGGATTCAAGTGTCAATCGCAAAAATTTGGTATCGATCACAAAAATTTCAAAAGAAATTTTCTTTTCGAAGTGACTCCAAAAGATTTTTTTGGACTAATACTCTGGAAATGAAGTGTTTCAATAAATATTGTTCCTTTAACGATCATTAACCGTTTCTTTGTTTCAATCGTATAAATCTCACTTAAATATTTTTTATCTCCTCATCCTTTCTTCTTTCCGCATTCAAACCGCCTTACACCACCAAACCAATGGCGCCTCGATGGCGCAAGGGACCCAAGGTGTCTGTCACTTCCCGGAGGTGACAACCTGACGGATTGTATTATCTGTCGGAGTGGGAATTAGATGTCCAACATATAATATAAAATATAATAGTAAATTTTTATTTCACACTATCGAAAGCTACAGTAAAATATAACAAAAAATATTTCTGTGTGAAATTAGGTACCCCTGAGATTTGAATCTCTTTTTGGGGTTACTGCCTGCAAGTTTACATCTGAGGCAGATGAAAATTTGAACGAAAATAAAATCAATTCCCAGCATTTAAACTTCAGAAAATAAATCCTAAGAAGAATCTGTAAAGAATAGCTTACAAAATATAAGTGTGTTCATGTAAACACCAGACAGTTAAGAGAATAAATTCATTTATATAAAAGCACCAATAAAATACTTTACAATAAAATAAAAATATACTTTGTAACAGAAGACTGAACAATGATTCAAATAAAACATAGTTGACGTAACAATTAGCACAATTTTACCATTATGTTATATAAATAAATGCTCAATATTTTTCATTGAAAATAACCAAGGTTTTATTATTTTTAAAAATGAACCTGTAGTGGCGCAATATACATTCTAATACCATTGCTTTCAGTAAACTTGTGACTTGACTTCTTCATGCTCTCTTAAAATGGGTTGTTCTTCTTTTTCTTACATTAAACTTCCAGAGAATCATTCCCGTGCGGCCATTTTGTCGTTCTTCAACGATCATATTTTTGAAGTTCTCAATATTGTGATCGCTGATCGCTTGGCCACCTCGAAGATATTATTCTCCGGGGCTAAATCGTGATGCCACGCTCTGACAGCGTCATCTGCTTGTTTCGGTGGCGCACGCAACCAGACGACTCCCCCATCGCCTCTCGTGTCGCCCCTCATTCCTCGCAGCACGTGAAGACGTCGCTCCCGAGTCTGCCTTCCTCCCTCTGCCCCACCGAAAGAAAAAAAGCATATCGCTCGCCTAATCTTCCGTCCATCTACCGATTCGTGTAAGATAAAGGCGACTGCCGCGGGGACCTCCTGGAAACACGAAGTGGTGCCCACATATAAGAGGTTTGGGCGTGTCTGTTCCGTGTTGTTTCGTCATGTCTTCGATATAGGGACAGAGGGGAGAAACATGTGCGAAAATCGACGCGAGCTTATCCACCGACATCGATGTCCTGCCAAAATTGATTAGCACATTAAGATTTCCTCTTAAATATGCACGTGCTAAAGGATAAAAGCAACTTGCCCAGGTAAATTCCCGATATTTCGCAGTTTGATATGCTTTCAATACTTTTGTGTGTTTCGCTGTCCCATTCATCTACATACTTCCCTGTGAGTTGCTGCATTGGCGTGTGGTATGAGATGTTAGGACACCAGCCGTATAAAGATGTAAGGGATAAGGTTTTTGGAGATGAAATGGTAAAATGTGTTATGGGTGTGTTTAAAGTGGAGCTCCGGTTTTCTTATGTTCACCTATTGTGCAAGGAAAGAATGAATTTTTGTACCTAACTGTTTGGCAATGTGTCTCTCTTATTGTACCGCTTGTGTCGGACCTAGAGTTGTAGTGTGGTGTCAAAATAATATTTTCCATGCTGCTCTGAAACACACCAGTTCTGAATTTTTCAACAGTACTAGCCCACAGCGCTTAGTCTACGAGTACCTAGCAATTACTTTATCCCTCTAACAGCTGTGAAACACTATAATTTTACTCGGAATAATTTTTTACTAAATTTACTCTGTAGGGTGATAAATTATGCGTGATTGACATTGGCAAAGGCTATGGTATGATATTTTACGCTTTCACTCAAATGTGCAATATTCACTGTGAAAACACTATTTGCCTCTACTGTGACCAGGTCTCAGATTCCCCGAATTTGCGTCGTAGGAAGACCTCCTGTGTACCGTACTTAGTTAAAAGCACTCGGAGCGGATTGTCGAGCTATGGATGCAAGTCACAATCTACGCGAATGATTTTATCACAGTGAAATTGGCACGTTTGCGCGTAGATCTACTGCGCGTGATCTCCAGTTAAGGTTTACAACTAAGTATTAAAGTTTTTATGGGCATACATCTATTCCAGGAAATCACTGTCATCCACACCTTGGTAATGCCTCCTCCCTACCCTCCTTTTCTCACAACAACAAGAACTTTTGGATATGGAAAAGGTTTAACTTATTAATCGTCATATTGTCACGCATTAGCTGCAACAAAACTAAAAAAATGTTGCTCAGTATCACAGGTAAATAAAAATATTGGCTATCCTTTAAAATTCTGATCGTCGCAATCATAACTTCTACTTCGTCACACGGGTTCAGTTGGTTGATCGGATGATATTCTCAAATTTCTGATTCCTGACAAATATGACTCACTCTTCTTAGCTCTGACATGTTAGCAATACTTGGTGAGGAAATCAGGGAAAATAGTACATTTACATTGTTTTAAAATCTTGCATCGTGCTAGGAATGTTTTCACTCTCATTTTCCATTTTTTTATAAGAATGACATAGTTTCCTTGAGCCAGGATGCCGAAAGAATTCTCTAGGTTTTAGTTGAGTGACTTGTCGCTGTTGTTTTTTGCTTCGCCCTTATTCTTTTGGTATGAAGGCGCCATGAACTATTTCTTAGAAATGGCATTATCGAAAGCAAAGACAGCGTAATATTTTCTCTCGGAGTTATGTATCACTTTATTTTACTGATTTAGAACTCAAGACTTCCCTATTAGTTTTTCATACACTGTACTTTTAATCCTCCTTGGGGTTTATCCTCCTTGGGGCTTTGGGGGCGGGGGGGGGGAGGTTTAACTTACCTTGTTGCAAATGATTGAAAATAAATTATTTTCACGATGAGCAGGAAGTATGGCGCTATCGACTTTAAAGGTACCTCCAATGGCATGAAGATGCAAGTTAATCCATTTTTGTGAGGCATGGTAGGAGATTAATCAGAAATTTACATCAAAGCACCAGAAAGAAGGCCTGCCAAACCTGGCTTTAGAGAAGATTATTATAGGGCTGAAACGAAAAACAAGAAGGCATGAGAAAGGGTCACTATGGAAAGGACTGTGCAGTCAATTTAATAAATAATCAGATGAAGAATAGGTTGATTGGGCTCATTCTAAAGTTAAAAATATTTATCTAAACCTACTTGAGGGAAAAGGCTCACGCAGTAGATCAAGAGAACTTAAGACAAATGGTAAAGACTCGAAGAAAGATATGATTCCGGGAAATGAAGAAGTTATCGCGGGATAAGGAAGAATTAAGCGATGCAGTTTATCGTACTTCAAACGCATGCAAATAAGATGGGAATTAATCGATTGCAAGAGGTAACGACGCGACGTGGTGTCCGTGCTACCAACATAATGGTTAGTTGCGCGGACGTACTCGTTTCTGTTGCTCCAGAAATCCTCTATTAACGATCCTTGGATGACATTCTTGACTTTATACATTAAAATTGGAGATTTTCTGTGTCCTGTAACATCTTTCTCGATGAATTTACTCTCTTATTTTGGAGCTATTGAGATATTTATCATGAATTGCACCAAATTGTCCATATTTTCGCATGTAAATTGCGGCAAATCATTCAATATAAATAAAATACAGCTTGTTTGATGACATTACACCTGTTAAAAATTATAGCTCTTTTAAGTGAGACACTGAAAAACTCTTCACAAGAAATTGCCTCACGCTAAACTTCGATTAATCGGTCGACGACGCGTGATTTTGTGCTCATAATCGGTAGCTAAATATGTTTAGTGTAATGGCGCTATAAACTGCAAAATGTCCATTTATGTAACTTATTCAGTTCTCATCTACCAATTTTAAATATTCCGTCTGAATATTTTATACTCTTCACAAGAGTAATAAACAAATATTTGAAATGTACAATTTTATTGCACCCCCGCAACTGCAATGTACATCATTCGAACCCGTTTGAGTTAAAAACAAATGCCGAGTCTAGTCCTGAAAATGTTCGTGAACACCCTGGAGCCTAGCGTAATAGTATCACCCTTGAACCCACGAGCATATAAAATGACCTTTGCGCTTCAACACCAGAGGTGCCGAAGCCGTGGCGGCACAATTCCGTTATTCTCCGTCCACCCGTCCCGGCCGCCCATTGTGCCAGGCGTGGGGCCGTTTCGCGGATGCCTTCAGCTGTAGGCGCCTCCTTCAGCGGATCTCCATCATGAAACACTCCTCTTTCCACATGCCTCTAACCTCAGCCCACTCCGACCTTCTCCGCGCAGCCTCCAGCATCCCAGCTGCTGCTCTTCATCCTCTCATCTCTCCTCCCTCCCGTTGAAATCACCGCCCTTCCATCATCATCATCATCATCATCTCCATGCTGCAACCCACAACCACCGGGCGCCTTTCGGATGTCTCACCCCGCTCGCCTCGGGCGTCGACGCCGGTATATGAGGGGAAGGAGAGGGAGGAAGAGGAGGTCAGGTCCACGCCCTTGGAGCGCACTGCTCCCCTTCCGCCGTCCCCCCACACCCTGGGGCCTTAACCGCGGTCCCTTACGCTTCCATCATCCTCTCCGCTACCTCCCCCCCTCACGATACTTCCTCATCCCCCCGATGTGCTGCCTCTGCATCATATGTGGATACTACGTGTGAGTGTGCCTTCGCGCTAGATGAGTGCTTCTCATTTCTTAAAGGAAACCACTTCTGCAACTCTTAAATTTATATTAAAATAGATACAAAAATTGCACTTTTCCACAGGGTATTTATTCCGTACTACGCATTTCAACGCACAGAGTCAACATCAGGGACAAGACAATGTGTTGGAGAGCACATCACATTTATATATTCTTCAATAGTTTTATGTATTCTTTACCAGGGGGAAACCAGTGAATCCCCCTCCTTCCCTTGGTTTTTTCCGTTTAAGCGCCACTTCCGCACCTTATTTCTGTTCCTGACCCCCTCCCGTCCTTTTCTCAAACTGGTAAAGAATATATAGATGTGATGTGCCCTTTAACACATTGTATTGTACCTGATGATGGCTCTGTGAGTTGAAGTGCGTAGTACGGAATAAATACCCTGTGGAAAAGTGTAATTTTTGTTTCTATTTTAATATGACCGACTTCCACGATATCTTGCCTGAATCTGTTGAAATTTTTCTTAAATTTATCTCATTTTTAAACTCATTTAATCGGTTCTATTCTATGTTGCATTTTATGATGCACTCATACGCAGCTCAAAAGTTTTCTACGCCGCGTCTCTGGCACATTTTTGGATCTCGTTTTACAACTGATTTACAGGGTTATTTACTGTTCCAAGAAGTATGATCAATCATCATCACTTTGAGGGTGGCCGGTTTTACAAGGGTGCCTTCGCTCCTGGTGGGCCATTTTTCCATAATTTCGAAAATCTGCCAGTTATATTCTACATGTGTTATTGGGTTGTTATTTGTATTGTATTAAAGCATAATTATTCTTCTTTTAGGATACGTGGTATGATGCAAAATTTAAATCTCTAAATTACTTTGACAGAAAAAGATTTAAAACCTTTTATTTCAAAAGTAGAAAAAGTTGTACATATTTGCCACATTGATAAAACGATAGTATTTTTCCAAAATAGGTTACAAACCATCAATTTTAGATGCAGATTAACTACTACAAATATAATAAATTCGAGGTTTCCGTTTAGTTACTCTTTTATACTATACATTTCTTTGAATGGTATATGCAGAAACGTTCACCAAAACAATTACATACTTTGCAGTAAAAATAAGTATCTTTTCTGACTGTCTTTCCAATTTTCTTTTTGCCTTTCATAGAACTCAACAAAATTTCTTTGGGCTTTTTTCTTTTCTTCAAGAATGGGAATTCTTTCGCAGAAATGGCGATCTTTCGAACGAGCAATTTTTGCATTGAGAACAGCTATTGAATTGTCAGGTTCACTTTCAGCTAAGTCTATACATAGAGCCTCCACAAAGTTTCTTGGAGGTTTACTCGTATGTTGAAGGCTATTATATATTGTGCATGAATTTGCCATACTGATTGATATTAAAATACTCGTAATAATAAAATCCAGTGAACGGAAATGCAGCAAAAACTATGAGCACGTCGTACGGGCACGAGGACCGGGCACGTATAGGGACGTCTAGGCCTTGCCTCCTCCACTCACTACATCGCCGAAGCAACCTACCAACCGTACGAAAAATTCTTACCTGTTAATATATCGTATCAATATTATACCCATTATGAAAGTAAAAACATCGAAAGGCTCCGAGAGCAACATATTTGGCCATCGAGCCAACCCTCTTTTACTCTCGGCGCCATGTCTCTTGCTGGCGCGGCTACTCAAAATATTGTTTCTGTCCCTACCGTTTATTTCAATGTGTAGTCATTCAAAATATCAGATAACAGAAGCCATTCAAGATATCAGATAACAGACAATACAAAGAACGTCTCAAAGCGAGCCCTCCGTAGAAAAAATTAAGATGAAGGATATAATGGACAAAAAACTTCATCACTCACACCAGACTAGTCCCCCGTGGGAGGGACAATTCCGCGACGACAACGCTGGGTAAGATTGGAAAAATTTTATTTCCCGGAAATATGTACACAGTGAATATTTTCAGAATATAATTGAAATAAGATACTTGTGAAAATACCAGGTAAGTATGGAAGTCATTATTGTACAACAACGAGTTATACCATCGCCGTGAATCAGAGGACGTAATATTACGTCTCCCACCATTTTAGTGAAAATACGTAGGGACGTAATATTATGTCGTTAACCCTCAAAGTGCTAATCTATTTTCAAAAGAATATACATACATACCAATCACGCCATTCCTTTCCAGGGTAGGGACAGTCACAAAGTTTGACTCATGAATATATACTTGTACACCTAACTCTGCTTTAACAATTTCCTCCATACTTACCTACCCCTGAAAACCTCTTCTGCCTCATTTACCCCCATACACTGCTTCATACACGCCCACCTGTTTTTAAGACTCCTAATATTCCTCCTCCTAAGAATATCCTCAACCACATTCAACCACAAATTTCTCGGCCTACCTCTACCTCTCGCACCATTCAATTCACTCTTATATATCTGTTTCGCTATTCAACTCTCATCCATTCTCTCAACATGGCCAAACCAACGAAGCACACTCCTTTCGTATATGTCCATTACTGGAGCATCTTATTCATTTATTATCCACTCATTCCTGACCCTATCCATCCTACTCTTGCCGCAAACACTCCTCAGATAACTCATACCCAAGGCGTTTAGTCTACTCACATGTTTATCCTGACATGCCCATGTTTCACTACCATAAAACGAAGTGGGGAGAGGTACACCTTTTTACACGACAATTTTCGCTTCCTTAGACAGGCACTCATTCCTTGATATGCTTCACATGCTAACTACCACTTTCCTTCGAGCATTCGCGCGTCTCTTTATCTCCTCATCTATCCGTCCATCTTTCGCGAACATTTTACTTAAGTACGCAAAAGCATCCACTAGTTCAATTACTTCACCATTCGCCCTCATCAAACAGTTATTCCTCCCATTCTCCTTATCAAAAACTACTTCTCTAGTCTTGCAAGCTTTTACCCTCAATTCCATTCTCTATGTTGATTCAAAAAACTTATCTAGGAGCTTCTGCAATCCCTCTTGGCTGTCTGAGTTCAAAACAGCATCATCCGCATGTAGTAGAACTCGCACGTTTACATTTCCGACCAAAACACCGTCGTTTTCACTACATTCGTCTCTAACAATTTTATCCATAAATACATTAAACAGCCATGGTGACATTATGCATCCTTGCTTTACGCTCTGTCTCATTACAAACCAATCGCTCAGAACCCCGTGAACTCTCGCACTTACTATTATCATACATCGCTATCATAAAATTCAATAACTCCCAAATCACTCCATATTCCTTCACAACCTACCACTACTTCTTTCTATTTACCCTTTCATGTGCCTTCTCTAAACCAACAAACGCACAATAAACTTTATTTCGGACGTCCATACATTTGTCTATCACTTGCTGTAGCGCGAAAAGCTGGTCACTGCATCCTCTTCCAGGCATAAACCCCCGCTACACACCCCATATTCTGTCAGTAGTAATATTGCTCACTCTTTCGATTAAAATTTTGCTGAACAATTTTCCCGGAACGCTCAATTAACTAATGGCCCGATAGTTATTATATTTGGTCTTTCCTCCCTTCCCATTGTACAATGGAACGATGATTGTATTCTCCCAACACACTGGAACAACAGAAGCCTATAAGCATATATTTTATAGTTAACACTGCCAACATGTGAGTTAATTACACCCACACTTCAACATTTCACTGGATACCGCATCTACGCCTGCAGCCTTCCCATTTTTCAATGCTCTCACAGCCGTTATGGCCTCATTCTCATTGATCTCCTTTTCCATCATTACATTCTCGCATGCTTCTTCGCAAGGCTCAAATATTTAATTAAGATAAATGGAGAGATATTTGAATCTTCAATTTTTTTATACTAGAATATTACGTAGTATCAACCAAGTATATAAATACGTATTGTAATAGAAAATCTTTTTCTCTGAAGTTAGCATTAGTAGAAGAGCAATGATTTTTATGCATTTTATACTCTACAGCTTCTGCACTTGGTAGTTATGATTAAAGAAAGACGGGTAAGTTAAATGATCTGGCTTACTGTACACTCGAGTATTAATAGCTTTTCCTCACGCTAATATGACCTGGGTTTTATGCCTGTGCAACATAGTTAAATGTGTTGATATATTCCGATCCTGCAAAAGAGATTTTCAATGGCTGTACATATGATTTGCTCAGAATTTCATTTCCCAAATCAGTTGTTGACTATAAGTGAAGGCGGGATTATAATCAATCGTTTAGCTGTCGGTACCGCATATTTAAAAGAAAATCCTCTCTTAAGTCTCATTATTTCCGCACCTTCTGGCGCATCGTACATGAGCGCGAATACTAGAGTTGGCGACGATCTTTTTATGACGAGATCCATTGGACATTGGATTGTGGGGCGAGTTCTCTCTCATTAATATCAAATTGTCACACCCTTTATTAAGTGTTTACTGATATAGTTTCCTCTCCCGGCTCTTGACCTGAAATGCCCATTGATTCGCCTTCACCCCTTCACGTATGCCTTTTGTTTTCCATTCTCGTCCATCGTTTAGTTGCACCATTTTCCTGCTGCGATTTGTACATCTGACTGTTAGTTCTTGCTGATGTTATTCCTTTTAGCCTATGAAAATCTTGCTCCACTGCTTGTTCAACTCGTGTTGGGTAAGGACTAATTTGTAATGCATATACTTTCTTTCAACGATTTTAGCATTCCTATGTGGTGGAAGAGTAGGTACGTTAAGTTCTCATTTGAAGATATGTGACTTAAAAGAGATCAGTGAGGCGCTTTAAATATTTTAAGCTTTTCGGGATGCTAAAAGAAATGGAGCTGTCCCTGCAAATCCGCTATTTTCGCCATCTAAGTAAACTGTATATGATCCATAATTGTTCCCTTTTACTCATCTCTTTATTCCCCCCTCTATCAATATTTATGTTAAATATAATTTTGAAATCTGTCAATGTGCGATCAGATCCGTAGTGCTACTTTCGGTATCAATTCGGAACTGATTGACGATTCATTGCGTACTTTCAACTCATTTATGATGGAGTGGGCTGATACTTACGCTCGTTCGCAAGAACTCTAGCTAGTGCCTTTTTCACCAAATAGTAATTTTTATTGTGTATGAGAAGAAAACCTGATTATTTTGTGTTCATACAACTTGTTATATACTTTCTTTGGGTGATTAATAATTTATGACCCAAATAATTGGTTGAATTATCTCACCCATTTTGTCTCCGTAATTACGTCACTTCCTACCTACAGCTTTTTTTTTAAACTTCGTTGACTCTGCCTTTATTCCACAAAATAATGTAAATCAACGCCCTCCTGTGTCACACATCATTACCTCAAGTCTCTAATCACCTCTTTCGCCACGTTCCAGTTGACTCTCGTTCCTCTACCGCCTTCGATACTCTTAATTCCGCACTCACCCTCAGTTCCCTCCTTTCATCCTTTGCCATTCCGGTTGTTCCCAATTGCGAGGACTTTTTCGACTTCCACCTTTTGCTCAAAGGGGCACCTGCATCTTTAGTTTCAATTTATCATCCCCCGCTTCTGCTCCACAGCAGATGCAATCGACGGTGCCTGATAACATCTCTCCTCGCAAGACGGAATTTCTCGAGATATTCTCAAATTGTTTCCCCCGTTACACTTTCCGATGAAATGCCATAAGAACCAAAAGATAAGAAAGATATTATCTCTTCAGGTGACGCCTTTTTAATAATAATCCTATGAGGATTCTTTGTTCTTTGAGGAGAAGATACTTTTTAAAGTCTTCCTGGTAATTGATCATTTAACAGTAATCAATTTAAAAAAATAAATTATATTTAATTGACTATTAGTATCAGCATATGGTGTAGTTGAAGAACATTGAAGATGAAATCGATGAGAAGAATTTCCAATGAAATAGTAATTTTAATGGGTTGGATGTAAAAGATGTTTTTTTTAAATGCATAGAAGAGAAAGTTTAAAACCTAATGGGCACAACTACGGCAAAACAGCTTCTTTAAATGGGATTGGATGCGCTTGGGGTTAATTTAGGGGAGGGATAAGCATGATATATGACAGAAAAGTAATGATGAACGTTTAAGTTCACACTTATGTACATACAAATGAAACAAAACGTTACAGAAATGAAGGGTAGTTAGCTAAATCAAACAATTCTTAAGAATCGACTACTGCAGATGATGGTTTATTAATTTATTAGCTTTATATTATTGTATTCAGTACGAATATATTATAGTTGAAGGACATATAACTGATTGAAAAAAGGTGAGGAATTAATTGAATACTGAACGATTATTTCCTACAATTGACATACAGAGTCTTTAATTAATATTTAACCACTTCTGCATTGTTTAGCTTTATTTTCATTTAAAGAACAAAGCTGGAATTTTAATAGAATAGAGCGTTAAATTAATCTAATTACTTTTACAATACTGGGTGCGAATTTTTCACTTTTATATTCCGTACATTTATACCTCAATTTTAGACACAGGTGATCGTTACTCGCAGCATTTATATGCAAACATGGTTTTACGCATCTACGAAATTTACCGAATAATAATGAGTAATTGAAATATCAACTTTATCAAAATTTACATATGCCATAAAACGGAGAATAACTTTGAGTGTCATCTCAGCTACTTAAATCTTACTCTTTTTCAGTAATTTCCAAAGCTTTAAAATTTTGAATAAAGTTTCTGCCGTACGCGCGGATTAACACTGTCCCTTATGAAGTTGAAAGAGATAATGAAGCGGTCCGGTAACTATAACCATACGTCGAAAATATTTTGTTCTCCTGCTCATCCACTCAAATGTGACGCGAACTTTAATGATCCCGCGAAATATTCCGAAAAGCTCAATCTTCCGTATTATGTCATTCCTCAAGCAGATGGTATCGCAGCGTTTCAAATTTACATTCCAGTAAAGCCGTCGATAAAGACATAGAAGGTTGAAATGAGCGACGGTTGGGAGGCATTAGTGATTCGGCCTCTTGGTACAAAAGTCCTTTGATACCCGAAGTGCGGTGGCAGATGGAAGGGTCTGCGGCGGGCCCTAACGTGCGGTTCCCCACGAAGGCCTACCTTCTTCTGAAGGGGTCTCTTTTTACACATCGATAATGTTATTCCAGGTGTAATCATCCCTTGATATCTATAAATTGAATGTATATCTCGCATAAGATCTTCGTTTAGCATCCTGCCGCCTTAAATCCTGCGAGATTTTTTCTCAGACACCTTTCGCCACGCGATAACATCTTTAGGGCGGGGCGCTAAGGTAGCTCTTGTACATACATACCTACCGTCACCAATCCTCCCTAAGTTTCATATTTCCTACTGTCTGTTCCTTTAGTTCAGGTTCGTCAGGTTCTCTCACACTTCAATATTTCCCTCGTTTCCATCGCTTCATGTCCACCTTTTCGTAAGCATCTCCCTGAGCTAAGTGCAAAAATATATATTCTAAAATAAACTACCTTTGAAGTCATAACAGTTTTACAAAGAGTTTCCTTGATGTCAGCTAAGTATATGTAACATTTCAATTTCAAGTGTATTCTTTAATGAACAATGTTTTCTGGTTACGTGAGGCGCACTTATTTTTAAAATTGTCACCTAAATAAAGTTGTTATGGCTAGAGGAAGAGACTTTTATTCAGACAATATATACGTCTAAAAATTGAAAACTAATAAAACCGAGCTGGAGAAATCAGCAAGCCAAATATACCACCGCTAAAGAGTAAGAGATTCAAGAAGTCCAGATTTGAGTATTCCAACAGAGGCATGTATTTAAAGCACATATTAGCTTGAGACAAGTGCAACCATCAATTTCATGCAGTATGCCAGCATTAACACCAGTGAAGATATTATCATCATATTCTTGAGCGTGAACTTACATAACTACAACTTTATTGACTAAAGATAATATACGACATAACCACAAATAATTATTGTCTTGTGGATCATAAATTGTCATTTGTGTAGATCATATCAACTACTATAGTGTAGTAACCAAATCAGTTTCTGCTTACCAAATCCGCTTGTCACTTACATGTCACTTACTCAAACTAAAACTTCACATTCCACAACTGTTCCCTGTCATGGACTAATTTTCTGTTACATAGAATTTCAAGTAATCATCAGCTCTAAGGACTTGATCCATATAAAAAGGTGCACTAAAATCGGCATAGGCAGTCTTTTCATTCAAAGTTTTTGGGTAATAATAACAAATCGCGTATTCTCCGTGGGCTCAACTCCATCTGTTGTAGGGTCAAATCTAAAATGAGCTTATTTAACTTATTACGTGCAGAATCCGCATCGTAGCCAACGATGCTCATCATAAGTCCTCAACAATTATTTTCCTAGTTTTTAAGTTCACAGAGGTAATTTGAATATCTGGGGACTTCATGTCATGTTTGAATATTTTTTGTTGAGAATATTCGCGTCTTTACTCGGGAAGCTCGCAAGTATCGATACTTTTTACTTTACGGCTGGACAACTTCGCGATATATCATTTATCAGTGCTGTTCATCTGAGCATGCTCAGCCCTTTTTTTCCACAATATTCAAATTCGAAACGCTCCGCCTTTTTTCTCTGCGGTATTCGTCTTACTCCAAGAAACACATCTTTGCCGAAACGCAGCTACCGAACTGCTCCGAGCAATCCTTACATCTCTCCATTACCAGTTCATCTGAATATTCTCCCGAGTGATTGGTGTCTGTATCGTAGCTGAGTGGCTCTTGAATCTTGCGGATTATCGTGGGCTGTAACGCATTTTTAAAATCTCAAATGCCCTATATTCTCATTTTTGTGTCAATTTTTTTGCCAAACGGTATAAATGAGATCGCTCTTTTCCTCTAATGTGTGAAGTTAAAACAATACTACGAGACATGAACGCAAAAGGAGGGCAAGATGTGATATACAGACCACGGATAGATGGGAAATTTGTCGCAGGGAATGACCATGAACATATATTATGGATTGTGATCTCTTCGCCAAAAACTGTAGTCTAGAATTCCTTAAACAAAAAACTTTTCGCAAGGGGTGCCACCTAGTGATGAAAGACGGAAGTTCAAAAGTAAATGCATTCGACAGATTGAAAATAAACACGTCTTACCGGTTTTACCATGAATATTCATGGGTTTAACTTATAAGTAATCATAATGCAGTGGATAAAAAATGTAGTGATACACGCGGGACGAAATTTTATACTTTTTAAATATCGTTTTAGTTTGGTATCTTCATGAGTATTCCCAATGGTCATCATTGCAGTTTAGGTAAAAAGGAATGCACTTACCGCCGCCTTGAACAGATTCTTATTTTTCAATCCAAGTCCTTTTTTTGGTATTTTGGGTCTTCGTAGACGCATACCTTTTTTTCAGCCTGGTACGAAGCATGTTCTGTTTAAACAAGGCTTTATAAATTCTTTATTTAAGCCAAACGGGCTTACAGAATTCAAATTAGAATCAATGTCTGACAAACATCGTCGTCGGCACACGATGGACGTTTCATAAACCTCTTACACATTTTCTGTAATAGATATTTCCTATCTAGCATTTACCAAGTAACTTTTACATCACAAAAATAACAAGATATTATTCAAAGCATCAAGTAATTCATATCTCCTCGATCGTCACTGAATATTCAATGAAAATGGTAATAGGATGATTGACTTTTCAGAGTGTAAAATCAGACAGTGGCACGCACATATTTTTCTCGAAAAAATATTCATACAGCGACTCGGTGTTCCCTTAATGGGGTCACTAAAAATTAGACCACTTGCGTATTGACACCAGGCATGGTACAGGCATTGCAGATGTGAAGGGCTTTAGAGGTCCTGACGTTGATTTTGACCGTTTCATGGTGGGACAAAAATAGTATCAAAGAATGTCAAGGATCATGACGAAAGGAAATTCAAGGATAAAAAAGTTTGATCAACAGAAGCTTAGAGAGCATCTTTGGTTTTCCAAACACCATTCCACATTCTGGTTAGTTCACCTTGACAATCAATGGTCAAGGTAACATCGAAGGAGATTGGGATATGATTAAATCCCAGGAGAGTTCAAACAGCGGCTTCCCATACTTGTAGACAAGAGAAGAGAGCATAGGAAAACATGAAGGTGGGTGAAATTAAAGTAATGGCAGCTTATAGGAAAATTTGAGAGAGGTTTTGTATGACAATGGACGAAATGGAAGGTTTTCAGGCAAGAGGTTTTATGATCTACGATAGAGGATGTAATTTGATTGGAGATAAACAGAGAGTGCTGACCAGGTAGGTAGAGAATTTTTAAGATTTGCGTAATCAACCTGGAGTAGAAGACGCTGAGATGCACAAAATATCAACCAAACACAATAGGAGGCCGAGATCTCAGCATCTAGCAGATTTGAGACTAAAAAGATATTGAAGTTATGAAGGATAATAAAGGTCCTGGAGATAACTTAATAACAGCTGAACTTTTCAGGTATAGAGGAGATAGACTCCAGCAGGAAGTACATAATATAATTGTGAGAGTGTGGCTGGAAGAGAAGATGCCTAGAGAATGGTTATCACAAATAGCGTAAAAGCTCGAAACATGGGCAGAAAACACATTAGGAGATTATCAGTTTGGATTCCGACCGGGAAGATCTACTAATGATCGCATGTATTCAACAAAATATCTCAAAGAAAAGTAATATGAATAAAATATACCAGTGTGCCAGCTCTTCATTGACGACAAACAGGTATACGGCAGTATTGGAAGGTCATACCTAATTTATACTCTGTTTACACGGGGGAAACCGGACAAGCTATTTTGCCTTGTTAAGATGACGCTAACAGGAACACTGAGGAAATTGTGGAGGGCATTGCAGAGGACGTTCATCCAGAGATCACAGGATCGGAGACTCCCAGGACGACCACGATAAAGGTGGCTGGATGATGTGGAGGGCGACCTTCGACGAAATGGTGAGAGGAGGTAGCGACGTGCATTGATGCGAGAGGACGGGAGAGGAATGACAGAGGTCGAACGGGATCTTCTAGGGCCGTAACACCAGTGAATAACGTAAGGTTAGTAATTATTCGTGGTTAAAGCATTATCGTTGAAGGACCACATTACGCAAATTATTTTAACAAATAAATGAATTCCTAGGCAGGGAGTGGTCAGAAAAACAAATTAGACATAAATTTCAACTCGCTAGAACTGAAAGAAAATTGTCTATATTGCTAATATATTGGAGGTATTCTCTAATTATGTCAAATAAAACTTTATTTGGGAAATATTAATTGCCTTTATTGAAGATATTGATCATCCAATATCTCAAAAGACTTGAATGTTTACTCAGTAAAAGCACAGCATATAAGAAAAATTTTAAAAATCTTTTAAGACATTTGATAAACTTAACTGTTGCGGTCTCAACTTTTTGAAGCTCCTTCATTTGTTAAGATGAACGAGGCCAAACTAAGTTACTTGTGGTGCATCCATGAGACATTGTCGTAAATATTGCAGAAACTCTGATTATCCCTTTCACATCTCTGTCATTTTCCTTGTACACCCTCAGAAATCGCGCGATTAAAGTTAAATATTTCAATAATCTGTGTATATACTTAATGTAGTCAAATTTATTCAGGAAAACCTAAATCGGCATTTAAAATGCTGTTAAATGAATAGAAATTCAGGCAAGCGATCAACGTCCATTGAAAACTTCAACGGAAGTTGAATTGACTAATATAGTGTAATTGAATTGTAGCGCCAGCAGCTGAGGGTTGAAAGGCCAAGCAAAAGTTATATGTGAATCACATTACTGTGGAATATTAAAATATTTCTTGCGAATTTAAGGCAAATACTAATTTAGTTACATGTAGTGGCGTGAACAACTCGAGACAGAACGAATTTCTCGACTAAGCCCTCTTCTTTGATTGTCATATTCTCGACGAAAATATCCAAGTCTGCTTTTGTTCTCAATTAGCGTGGCAACACTTAACTGAACCTTGATGTAATTAAAATACGCATAATTTGAATCACCTGGGCAATGTATTGCGAAATGTCCAGGCAATACTGAAAGCGAACCGTTTGATCCTAGGAATACATTTCAGGCTCCAGAAGTAATGTGGAATTGACGAAAACAAATCCAGGCATAGGTGCATATTTATTCAGTTGGTAAAAAAAAAGATCAATCGCTTGTAATGATTGGCTCTAAAATGTTCTTTTCTACTACAAAAATTAAACTCCTACTGTTGTTAATAACTTGTAATACCATATCATATGGCGTGACTAATATAGTGCAAGTGGTTCAAATTTATAGGCAGCGCATGCTTAAGCATTAACATTCGAAATATGTCCAAAACAAATTACGTTTTCAATCTTGTATCCCCTCTATATTTTCCTGAGATATGGAGGGGACAGAGAGAAGAGAGTTTATTCAAATAGAGGAACTAATCGTTCGATAAGAGCAAGGTGGAATTGACAGCCGAAAGATTGAGTGACTCGGAGGTTGAGCGAAGGGCGAAGAAGAAAATCTAACATCCTCGAATGTCGTTTGGGCTCTTTATCTATTCGAGATGTTTTCCTGAGTGGCCATTGCATGCAAAGCTGATATTTTTTTTCGGCTAACGATTGAAATTGATAGAAAATTGTGTGTAGATAATTTAAGTTAGGATTGTTCTCTCGCCCAACTTGGGCAACACAAAAAATTTTATAGCGCTGCGGAGCGGAGAAAATTAAAAATATAATTGTTTTAATCATCATTTTAGTTATCTTAGATTTATTCCGAGTTACTTTTTACCCATCGTAATTACATGCACTAAGTATTGTTGTTATGATAAAAGTCATTGAATTATGTGGTTGTAGTAGTCAGTTAGTATTGACTTATGCTCTATGTACCTGCAAGCATTCTCAAGGAAATCACCGATTCTACTCATCCGAGTAGAATTTTTTGTAGGAGGTATTCTACTGCCCGTCTATCCTATAATTTTAACGAATGTAACTCCACTGTATATTTAATGATTGATATTTGAAAAACTACTATTTAACTATTCCGTCTAGACGGGATTTGGTTTTCAATTGACCTCTGAATAACTATAAGTCTGCTTTTTCTCCATGCTAATTTTCTCATCGGTCAATTTTCTTTTCTCCTCTCATTTTCATCTCCATGGCATATTTTACCCACACGGCCGTTTATTCTGAGGAACGACGTTAGGGTAATATGTGTGTAGCGTATTGGTAGACATTCTACTCCTCGTAGCGCTCAGGAAAATATGTCCTAGTACACGCTACTTCGTCTGTTCTTAATGAAAAAGAGTTGGTACGTGTCGTTAGATGAATTGGAGATTCGCAAATTACCAATTATTCTCAGTATCTATCCCTTTAAATCGCTTCAGTATGCACTCATGGACTAATGCTCACCTACCTTTCTTATAATTTGTTGCATCGCAGTTTATGCTGGGCTTTTAATATTTAGATTACGCATCCATTACATTATGATCCACTCCTCTCGATGGTGTATTTAGCCCAGGTGTTATTATATCTGGTTTAATATTTTAAAAGTTTAACTGAAAATACGAATATATTCTCAACTTTATAACGTTTACATGGATTAAGTGACAGAATTTAGTGTGGGTTACCGAACCCGAAGTCACGTTATTTCCTCCGGTTAAAGTCAAGGTGTTTGAGGCGAGAAATTTGCACACAATAAAATCAATCAACTTGACACTGCAGTCATTTCGAGTAAAAAGATACCATATTTATAATTTTTCCAAATATTAATCATGTATGACCGCACATTTCGCCATGATTACCGATACATACAAGCCGCTTGCAATGGTATTTGGTCCAATTTTGTGCTCCATAGAGACATTGAAATTAAGGGGCAGTTCTGAAGCCAAAATAGCGCTCGAAATGTAACGAGGTTCAATGCTTTTTATTTTTTTATTAATTTGATCACTTACTGTAGTGCTCTATACAAAAAAATCTTTGATTGTGAAGGCGTTTTCGGAGTAGGATATGATATAAAATTAAAAATAGAGGCCTCGAGTATTAATATATTAGTTACTGGGCATATTATCCTTACAAAATATTTGCGTCATTTATAGTACTTAATATATATTCCATATTTGTCACATACTACGTAAATTTGAACATTAAATCGATCGTGTTTTTTTTAATTCATAGGAAATGGAAATTTTACCGATCTCACTTTATGACCACATAATGGCTAAGTCAAGATATCCAGATGTTATGGAATCGAGCCTCAGTGAATTTCTGGGGATCTTTAGTCGAATGAGAATGAAATGGAGGGAAAAATAAAAACAAAGAATAGAAATGTGATTCAATGTATAAAATATCAGTGCGGAGGATACAGATAAACTTTACCAGAGAGGGTCGGTATAATAAGAGGCAGTAAAACTAAAGAAATTAGAGGAATGGGAGGATAATTGGGATAAGAATTGAAAAAAATATGAGAAGAAAGCAAAGCATGCGGTGAGAGGAGAGAACAAAGGAGCTCTCTCTATCTCTCTAAATAAATAACCAAAGCTCGAGAGAAAAAAACCCAAGTGATTGGTAATAGGACTGCCTGTCTTGAGGAGCCGTTTCATTTGGCTCTGCACAGCTGGAGAGGTCCCGTCAAGGCCTCAGCCTCAGCCTTCCTCCCCAGCTTCACTCCTCCCATCCCTTCCCACCCCTCCTCCACCAGAAACAGCACCACGCCCGCTTCTTCCAACCCTTACTTTCCCTCTCACATCAATCATCCCTCCACCGAGTTCTTTGACGATATCTCCTTTACTTCAAATCAAAGTCGGGGATATTCAGCTGCCTTATTCCAAAACTGTGCGTAATCTAGGGTTACCCTCAATGACAACTTTTGGTGGAACAACCATGTTTAAATATTTCAAATTAAAATAATTGAACGCTTTATCAAATTAAGGCGCACAACAATCTGCTGCCATTACATACTCGAGAACTGCTCATCAAATCATTAATATTTCCTAATTTTGATTACTGTTGTCTTGTTTATAATGATTTGACAGCAGAGCAGAACATCAAACGACAGCGTTTTCTAAATTCGAGTATTCGATATTTTTTTAATCTTCGTAAAGATGCGCAGCCAAACAAAAACAAACTAAAAAAGGAGAGCAGCCAAAACAAGAGTCACCTGTGTTGAATATCGGAAATTACGCAAAGAAATACGAAAAGATGTGAGGGACGCAAAAGTGAAATGGATTGATGGGCAGTGCAAGGAAGCAGAAGAATTACTGGAAAAACATGTTTCTTTCAACTTCCGTGAAAAGATAAAGATTATTAAGGGAAAGTTTAGGAGAAGAAAACTCATAGTCCTGAGAGATGAAGATGATAACCTAATTGTAGAACCAAGTAGAATTGAGAAACTTTGGTATGACTACATCAAGAAGCTTTTTCAGGACCAGAGGAATGACCCGGTGGAGGTAGTAGAAGCAGAGGGTCCTGATATTCTACTGTCCGAAGTAGAATATGCTATAAAGAATGCCAAGAATGGTAAAGCAGCTGGAGAAGACAATTTTCCTACAGTGTATCAACCCGAGATTACTGACAATATTGTATAACCGAATATACAACTCTGGTGAGATCCCAACAGACTGGTTTAAATCGACATTCATTCCTATTCCAAAGAAACCAAATGCAAAATCTTGTTCAGAGTTCCGACTTATATCTCTCATGAGCCATGCACTGAAGATCTTCCTCAAGATAATCCACAATAGAGTGTGAAGGAAGTTTGAAGACCATTGTGGTGATACACAATTTGGTTTCAAGAAAGGCTTGGGCACCAGAGAAGCACTGTTGGCTATAAATATTCTTATGCGGAAGTGCTATGACTTCCAACAGGACATCTGCTTCATAGACTATGAGAAAGCTTTTGACACAGTCAGGCCTGAGCCTTTGATTGGGATTCTTCAAAATATTTGATTGGGTAGCAAGGACATAAGGATTATACAAAGACTCTACTGGAACCAAAGGGCAGAAGTGAGAATTGACAAAAGCCTGAAAACAGAAAGTATCGCTAAGTATATCAAAAGGAGTAAGGCAAGGGTGCATTCTCTCTCCACTTCTGTTCCATCTATACCTTGAAAGGGTGTTCCAGACCATTGATAACACAGAGAATTTTGGTGTTAAGGTTAATGGTGTGCGGCAATGGAATATCCGATATGCGGATGACACTGCTCTAATTGCTTCAAGCTTGAACGACCTCCAGAAAATACTAGACAGTATCCATAAAGCAGGACTTACATTTGGTATCCGGATTAACATCGCAAAAACAAAATGGATGTGTATATGCAGATCACAAAAGCAGAATGAAAGACTCAGTATTGATCAGAACGAAATTAAAAAAGTTTCAGAATTCAAGTATCCTGGCTCAATGATTAATTCATCCCTTGACTGTGACAGACAAATCAAAATTCGATTTAGTACAGCCAAAACAACATTCCATCAGCTAAATAATATATTGATCCATAAAGACTTTCCATTGGCTCTTAGAATAAAAGTGGTGCAGTGCTACGTAATACCCGTCTTATTGTATGGAGTGGAAACTTGGACGATTAAGAAAACATCAATGAAAAGACTGGAAGCAACTGAAATGTGGTTCTTAAGACGACTTCTCAAAATTTCATGGATCAAGAGAGTTTCAAATACTGAGGTCCTGCAAAGAGCAGGCCTAGATCGTTCACCGAGGAAGTTAATTGAGAAGAGGAAAATATCATATCTTGGGCACATCCCGAGAGGGAAAAAGTAAGAAATCCTCAGTCTGATCTTGGAAGGGAGAGTTGAAGGGAAGCGCCCAAGAGGGAGAAGAAAAAGTTCATGGACACAAAACATCAAAGAGTGGACAGCGATTAGAGATACTGGGGACCTGTTTCAAGAGGCAAGAGAGCGATGCTTGAGCAGCCAACGCAGTGAATAGTGTACGGCATCAAGAAGAAGAAGAAAAGATGAGCACCTCGCCCTCTATTACAAGAAACTTGGCTGGTTGAATACCATATCCCGTCGCAAATACCTGCTTGGAACCTTTCTTTTTTCTATCTTTGGCACTAATGAACCGTCATACCTGGTTGATATGTGTTCTAAAAGAACTTCCTATCATACTATGGTTACTAGAACAGAACCAAGTAACCTTCAACTTCCGACTCACCGAACCATTACATTTCATAGGTCGTTTGTCGTGGCCGCCTCACTACTTTGGAATTCCATTCCAATTGGTTTGAGGAAATCACTCTCGATCGAAATTTAAAAATCTAAATTGTATGAAATTTTATAAAATGAATTTTATCCTGAATTGTTTGTCCTGGTCAGAACTCAGTTCACATTGCCAATTTTCTTTTTTTATATATTTTTATTATTATTATAATTATATTTATTTTTTTTAATTAGACAAAAATTGTTTTTTTTCCTCATGGTCTGTTAATGTTTATTTTATCTTGTACCATACATTTATATATTGATCGTATTTTTACCTATCTCCGAGTTTAACTGTTAAATATGTAAAATTATTGTTTTCAATGAGAGTAACTGTTTTTGTCTTATTTTATACATTGTGTATTATTATGCTCTATTTATTTTTTGATTTAATTAAATAATATGTTTATTTGTCATTACCTCGCTGCTATATTATTATGTTATTTTTGTATTCTTGCTCTAAGGGACCAGTCCACGAGTCAAATAAACGATTATTCTATTCTATTACTTCATCGGTTGCGGAACGCAACGCACAGCGTTTATGCTCAAACATACTGTATTTCCGGTTTCCACTAGACATATTTTCCTCATCCGCTATGTCTCAGTCACATCTTCAAAACTAAGAACATGATTTAAGTCAGCCATCGTATCCATGCCCTTGGGTTCGATCTCACGACCTCTTGGTTTCCAGACCGGATCGTTTTTTGCGTGGCTCGCCATTAGATAGTGCTTAAATTCCTCGCATATCGTCTCCCTCTATCTATCTCGTCCAGAATTTCTATCCTCTTCTACGCTTTCTCAGTTGTCTCCCCTCCATTACTCTCTTCAGCATTCCCTTACCTTTCTAAATGTTCCTGACTTCAGCACTCTCCGAATCTCCGCCTCCTGCTTCGTCTTCTCTTAACCATATGCAGTTCCTCTTCGTTTGTCCTCCTCGCAATTTAGCTCACCCTCCTGGATCCTTCTCCTAACCCACGTCTCAAATGTCTCAATTCTTTGTACATACTTCCTTCGAAATGACCAAGTTTTGAGTTCGAAGTCTCAACAGTATGCAATAATATAGGAGTCACCCTTTTATGGAAGTGAATGGCGACTTCGCCGGATATTACATACAATTGTAACGAAATGTAATGATAAGATTAGTTCGATAAAAATTCTAGAAAAGTAAAATGAAAGTTTTAAGAGAGCAATCATTTTGACTTCATATGCTCCTTATTGAATACTGTGCAAATATTTGAGGTCTTTATGAATTAAACATAATGTCAAGTTAAGATCAAGATTAGATAAGAGCAGCTAAATGAGAGAAAAAGTACTATGAACAGTCAAGCAGTTAGCCGATAGTATCGTAGAAATCGGAATAGTAATTTCAATTACAATGTAGCAGTAAAGTTGATAAAATAAAAGTAGGAAATATAAGGCGAATTACTTCTCCGTAGACGTGTTCCGTGTGCCCCACAGTGCGGTACATTTTAAGGTCCGCGCCATTTTTACGAGTGCCGAGAAGGAGGCGCGGGAGGTGAGAAGAGTTTCGTGCCTCATTGATGGAAGAAATCCAGTAGAGTATTTCTTGAATTTTATAATATTTGGTCTTAAGAGAAGCATTGAAAATACGGAAGTACATATGTTGTTTTACGGCTTTAAACGAACCACGAAATATTTTACTCTTAGCATCAAACAGTGAAAATCAATACCTTTACTTGGGTATTCCCCTTGCTAATATGAGAAAACGTAGCGCGAGATTTGATTTTGGGGTATTTTATTGCGCATACGGGAATGATTATAAACGCGACCGACATATTGTGCTATTTTAAGTTGAATAGAAGCCAGATGATTTACTTCAGATCTGAAGAACGTAATTCGCGACATAACACTGACGAATGTTCCGAGCACGAGTTAGCAACAAAGGGACCGACATTTAGTCTGAGGTATCTCAACAATGAGGAGACGATAACGGACGTCATTAATTCTTATCTAGAAGTGCTAACTAAAACACTAGGGCTTACCAGCCTCGTCGATTATGATATAAGACTAACAGATTCAACACCCGTTAAAAGTCAGCCTTACCATAATATCAATGAATACTTACAATTGATTTTTCCAAAATTTTATTTTCCTCCACTTCGACACAGGTGACTTCATCAGGTGACTACAAAAACTTTTTTTAAATCTTTTTTTATTTTTTATCTTTTTTTAGTCACCTTATGATGACCTGAGTGTCGAAACCTAGGTAGTGGAGGCAAAATAAAACTTGTGGAAAAATCAAGAGTATTCATTTCAATGCATCGTTTCCACCAAGTAACGACCGACAACGCCAACCATATCAGCCTTACCAGTTGAGTCCTCGTAAGCCAAGGGTTTCACGGGAGCAAATAAGTGAGAAAGAAAGGAGTGATCGAGGCCTCGAGATCATTATACTCTTTACCATACTTTTTAGTCCCAAAGCATGACGGCGGCTCGCGTATGGTGGTGGACTATAGGATACTCAATGCCAAGGTGGAAATTGAATCTGCTCCGCTGCCAGACATAAATTTCGCGTTTAATTAGTTCACCAAGGCCAAGTATTATACGACGATAGATTTTAACTCCACGTATTACCTGATTCCCCTAGCAGCATCGTGTAAACACGTGACAATATTTTGCACTGGATGGGATTTGTATCATTCAAACGTGTTACCTTAGGTCTCGCGACAGGCGAGCAAGTGCTGACGAGGCTACCCGATTTTGTATTTCACGACATAAAATCAACTATTCAACCGTCTGGATGACTTAGTACTATGCTCGGAGTCTTTTGAGGACCATGTGAAGCATGTAAAAGAGGTAATCGCACGTTTGCGAGAGGCAGGCTTGACGGTAAACCCAGGGAAGGTGAGGTTTACTGTGAACGAAATTTCATTTCTTAGCTTTATAATATCATTTAGTGTCGTCAAATTGATCCCGCGAGAACCCAAGCAATAAGATATTTCATCCTCCCGAAGAATGCTAAGGGAGTGGCCCGGTTCATTGGCATGGTAAATTATTTTGGAAAATTTATACCGAAATTAGCGGAGAAAACCTCTTGAAATGCACTTAGGGGAAGGAATGTCAAATTCTCTTGTGGATCCGAACAAGAGGAGGCGTTCAAAGCACTAAATGAATGCATCACGTCTCCCCCAGTTCTGAGAATGGTCGATTTTTCAAAACCATTTTGAAAACAGACACTAGTTCGGTAGTCGTAAGGCGCAGTGCTGTGCCAGGAAATGCAGTGCGTCAACCAGTTGCGTATGCAAGCCGTTCGCTTTCCTAAGAGAAGAGAAAGTACAACACTAATTAACTAGAACGACTCGGCATTTTATTCTAAATATAAGTTTCGACCTTATCTGGAACATGCTGAATTCCTATTAGAAACCAACAACTAAGCATTATCTTGGTTGCTCGCGCCCCATCGCCAACTGGGGAGGATAGGACGCTGGGTTATTCAGATATCGTCCCTCAAAATTCAAGGTGCAACACATTAGACCCCAAATGTAGTCGTGGATCCGTTATATTAAGTAATTAGTTCGGATTTTCATCTAGTTTTCCGAGAGATCGCCGAATATCAACGCGAGGACAGAGACTTAAATAATGAAGAGATTATCTGCTCGGAACATTATTGTGGAACTTGTGTTATCGAATGAGAAATCGTGCCAAAAATCCAGGAATGGTCTGGAAAAAATTGTAGTTCCGGATGTTTTGAAACCTATGTGGTTTCTTATCATCACAAGTCAAGTTTTGGAGTCATTTAGGAATTTACAAAACCATTCAGAAGATAAGAGAAAAGTATACGTGGAAAGAGATGGACAAGGAAATCAGAAGAATGGTTAGAAGTTGTCAAGTATGTTTAAAGAGTAAACCAGGACAGAGAAGCACGAGTTAGATGGAGAATCCCTTCGCCTTCATCGTCAAATGGCGGTCAAGACGAATTGGTCTGGCGACGTGGACTGGAGGTGCTGCTTGAAGAGGTGCCGTCAAAAGAAGATATGACGTCACCACCTTCTGTATATAAGCGATGACACGAGAGACAGAGTAAGCAGTTCACGTGTGGACACGTGCTTTCATGGTAATAAAAACACCTGTTGTGAGGATGAAATCAGAGATTATCATCATTTCTAACATCAGAGGTGGGATTCAACCAACGCTCCTGACTAAGATTCTGCAAAGCTGTTCATCAAGAGTACGATTGATATACTTGCTGGGATTAGGCACCGCATGGGGAGTTCTGTTTCTTCTGCTGTATCCATTCTTTTTGCATCTGCAGTTCATTAATTTGACGAGAGCCACTTGGAAAAGTTACCTGTCTGTCGCAAGTTAAGAGTTGGCGACAGGATACCTCCGTTCACCCGATACATTCTGGTAAGTATGTCATCTCATTTTGTGGGTTCCCGAAGAAGCTTGTTAAAGCGGTGGCAGCACATTGATTATCCGTGGGAATAATTTGTTTGGTAATGTGTTGCCAGCTATATCTCTCCCTGCAATTAGAATGAGCGATGTGATTGTAGTATAACTCACATTGATTTCCAAGGTAATAGCAGATACCCGATGGCATTTATAGGATGATTCATTGCTTACAAATCAATTACAAATTCTTTTTGCAAAGCCGTGTCTGATTTAAATAATCACTGTTCCAATTCAGACAGATATTGGTGTTCTTATCACTTGTGGCAACGTGATAGAGATAGTAGTTATGTTGGAGGGAGCAGAGTGAAGTGCAGTTACTTTAGTCAAATTATTGGTCATATGGAGCGAAAATTCTCTCTCATAAAAAAACGTAATCTTAATCGCGGGCCCTATTCTCTCTCAAATCGTCTCGTAGCTTCTACTGGAGAGAGTCTAAAGGGGTTCATCTTCGCGGCATTCGCCTGGAATAAGTCTCTTATGACCAAAAAGGAAGGTGACAGACGGTTGTAGTCTCCTTTATTACCCTTTAAAAAGTGAATTTTCTACGGGGTATCAATGTTCCCCAAATTTATTCTTTTGGAAAAATAGGAAAACGATCAAATAATTGTTAGAACCGTCTGATGAATGTGCAGTGTCATCAGATAGCATGTATAACATTATTTTTACGAATCAGAATTACTGCTCTCACTGTAACAAACTGAAAAAGCACGAAGCAGTAGTCCCTACTATTGGCCTTTTGATTAGTTACGTGAACATTGACTAAGAAATTATGAGTAACAATCCATCAAAAAACTTTGCGAAGTAGAGTAATTTTATCATTGTTTGAATTACTATGATCAATACTCGAATCATTATCATTATTGATTATTTTAGAATCTGAATCACTATAATATGCAAAATACAGAACGCACGGAAAGGTTTCGTATTCGGAAGGTCTGTGTGTTTCCTATAACTCTATGCTTTTCGTGAGGATTCCGAACCATAGAAAAGTGCTTTACAGTGTGAATTATCGGAGATAATGGTCGTGCTGCTGACCTCGAAGGCAACTGTTTATACTTCAATGACGACTCGTCGAATTTTCTGCTATCGAGGGATTTTATACCATTTACTAAAGAAAAGGATTTGACGTACACGAATACCCTTCACTTGTAAACTGTCCAGTCGTTTTAGTGAAAAAGTTGAGTGTGGCAGAATTGTTGGAATTAAACTACTCTCCAGTAACGGAATCTAATGCCTCGCGTCGACCTTCTCGTCGGCCGCCAGTTGCAATGGGTTTTAGGCCCGGCCTTCTGATCATGTCCGGAGCGTGGTCGTTAACGTGATGCATAATAAACTAATGCTTGAGAACTAATGCTGATAAGTCTTTGTCACTGAAATATATACGCTATATCTGTCATCATTTAACTACAAACCGAATGGCTTCCGGTCGACAGTATTACTGGGTGTGATGATGTTTGAATCCAATCACGCTATCTTTAATCGCGTCTTCTCGATCATCGTGGAAGAACATGAGCAGTATGAATTGAGTCGAATTACCCTTTAAGTTCTTTGCGCGAGTCGCAATTAGTATTTTAGAGAGTGAACATTAGTAGCAGAAAGGCAGCTTTTTGAATAGTATATCACGAGTTTGTAAATTTGCTTAAGTGCTACACTCTTTAGCCAGGGATGCTGGGTGTGAGCCCCGATGGAGAGAAGATATGATGAAAGATTTTATCCCGTGTCGATGTCATTTGGTAGCGTGGCCGGTGAACTACGAATATCACTATCATTCTCGCAAATAAGAAAATTAAATAATATTAAATTATTTCGGATGTCATCCGGGTGTCGAATTCGTATAATTTATTTATTTCAGAGTAATCGAGCTAACTTCTATCAAGCGTGACTAATTACAGAGTTGCATGTTCGGTTAATTGCTATATATGAGTAATTACGATAATTTTTAAATTCAGTCTCAGACAGTTTATCTTTTGCATTAGCCGAGTCTTTTTCATTAATCGTTCATTTAATCAACATGGTTACCACTAAAAAGTAAGAAACGGAGAAGGAATAAAAAAAGAAACTTTCTACAGTAGTTATTTCATTGAAAGCGTATTGATATGATGCATTACAGAGTGAAAATCGGCTCCTTCCTTCCTCTCTCCCCCTCTTCTCCTTTCCCCTTCTCCTCTTCCCCTCCATTTCCCCTTCCATTCCATCCATCCCTTAAAGTCGAAAGAGAGTAACGGATAAGAAGTTTGCCGTTTTCGAGCTCTCGATATACCTACTAATATTAGCATTAGATTCTATTTAAATTGCAACTAATGTCATTACGGGGTTAAAAATACCGTAGTGGCCGGATTTAACTTTTTCCCGGCGAATGACAGCAATAAATTCTTCTCGGGTTTCCGTCCGGGTGAGATGCTCCATCTGCTCCACTGCCGACGTTTCGATGGAAGACTTTTCCATCGTTGTCAGGGCCACGGCGACGTGTTCGGAAAGAGATCCTTATCAGATAAGAACCAAATCACTCAGCCCTAAATGCTCTTAACGGAAGGGGATCATAGTTGAAAGGGATATGGAAACATACTGAGTCCCTGAATTGGCCATGAATATGGGTGGAATGTCAAGTCAAACAAGATCCTTGAGCTCGCCAGGTGGAGCGAAACACACTGGAGTCCTTGCACTTGAGTCGCATGGCTGACGAATGGTTTATATTTCAAGGCTTGTGAATTCGAACTTCACGATTGTTTGATTAACTTTTAAATTTTCTTTTCTTCCCGCCTTCCTGCCCACCCCCTCCTACCTTCCTCTCTCCCCCTCTTCTCCTTTCCCCTTCCACTCTGTCCCTCCCCCCCTTCCATTCCATCCATCCGCCTACGTCCTCCCTTCCTTATAACGATATATATCACGAAAATTCCAAGAGCGTGGCAAACACAATATATAACTTCGTCGCAGGGTGACACGAAATACAAAACGCATAAAAAAAATACAATTTCAAATAATGTTGGTGGATCGCACGCACCACCTGATGAAGGTACGGACGACCCACCTATTGGCAGAACACACAAAATATATAAACATAATGGTGGTGTGAAGGTGTAATGATGGCCGATTCCAAATGGAAAAATTAAACTGGACCGGGATTGAACCCGGTCCTCCCGATTTCGTGTCAGTTGCTCTGACCACAATGCTATCCAGTCTACAATGAAACCACTTGAATCGGCTGGGATTTATACTTGTGTTATTCTTTCATTTCGCCTTCTGTGTGTAAGTCTCTCCTTGCCAGTGGGTGAACTGCAGCCCTAGTGCCATCTATTGGCTATTCTAGTGGATCATGCCCTGGGGGTATTTGTTCGTATAAACTCCCGCCGATAGGATACTCTCCATAGTATCCAAAACAAAATACAACTCGGGGAGGTGGAGTATGTGCCGTGTGTCCCATGGTGCGGAACTTTTGAAGATCCGAGTGCCGCATAGGAGGCGCGGGAGGAGAGAGGATTTTCGTGGCTCATCACCGGAGGAAATCTTGTTTTTGGTGACCTTAGGACGGGGTCCGCTCTCAAACTGCCGCCAGATTCAAAGTAGACAAGGGTGATTAGTTTAAATTGTGTGTCGTGTCTACTTAGCATATCCCAGTTTATACGCTGTGTGCTTCCTGTGTGTATCTTCCTGTTTTATATTTTTATGTCCTCTGACGCAATTTTTTAAAATAAATTGCGTTATGTGAAAAGTGACTTGTTAATCTTCGGGTTGATTTTAAACGTTAAGAGTATATTGGAAACTCCGTACCAACGTAAAGTGTTGGTAGCTTTGGTCACTAGTACCAAATTGGAGAGATGGATTCCAGGAAAAGATTGGTCCAAGTGTTTTTTTTTTATTTTACATGCACAAACAGCGCCCATCATTACTGTGACCAAATTTACCAAATTAAATGGTAACGAAATGTTGCGCTATTGTTTTTAATTTATGTACTTCATTTTTTTAAGTAATCATTACGGAACATTTTGAACCTCGGCCTTTTTCTATGACTTCAATACGGCAGGGATTTTTCCCCAGCTATCCCTTTGCGTATCCCATGTTCATATCTCATCGCCGTTTGCGATCTAAATTTAACTTATCTGAAACGTTGAGCATTTTAAGCAAAAACCTGGATACATCATTCCATTGAAAGCATGTACTATTACTTCGATTACTTCTCATCATCTGGATTTCTCATCCTGGATACATCATAGTCCATCTCAATAATATTGTTCGCCGCGTGTAATAATGGTAAATGTACGAGATACGAGAAATCGCGTGAGCCGAACAAATTATATAGGGTGAAAAACGCGAGTAAGCTTGTGTTCCGCTGGCAATGTGTTAACCTCTCACAGCAGTATGTGTGATAAAATAGTAAAAAAGGTGATAATACAGTTATAAATTAGAATAGTATACTAGTATATTAAGTCGCTATATTTGTCAATCATTCAAACCTAAATTTTTTTGATTTTACTTCGTAATTCTTCGCCATCCAATGCTAGTTTCCGTCTCCATGGTGGTTTCTCTTGTGAACTTTCTTCTTTACTCGTTCTATATTTTAATCCTTTTTTTCTTCCACATGGTAATTTATCCTATATTTTTCTTTTGGTTACATTCTTCTGAAACTTATTGAGCCTCAGGGTGTACCCAATATGAAATCAGTGGAAAAGAGTAAATTAGCAAACAACAAAATAAAGGTGCTTTAAACGGTTAGTGGATGCCTGGTGCGGAGTCATTTTTTTCATGCCACACACCTTTGTGATTGCTCACTATGCAGACGCAAATTTCATTTTTTTAGCTATATATTTTAAACGCCATGGGTCTGCCCATTTATATGTAGCGTAACGGACCTTTATATCATCCGTCGCCAACACACCCCGTTCCCCTCTCTCTTTTGAAGCGTCTCATTTGAAAACTCGTCTCATCTCGCGTCTCTCAAGAGCTCAAAAACCACCTCCTCCCACACTCGCCTCCCCCCTCCTCACTGGGAGTCTCCCAATGCGATCAACAGCTGCAATCTGGAAGAAAGAGAGCCGCTAATGAGTTCGGGAGGTTCAGAAGGAGTATTAGGGGGCGTGGGGAGGGAGGGAGGTGGTGATGAATGCTGAGTAATGGTGAGGGCAGATTGATGTAAATGTGTATTTTGGCCTTTTGGAAAGGGAATTATGCAGGAAGGGATAGGTAAAGTTGGGGGGGATAGGGGTTCGGGATATTGTGGATGCCACTGCGTCAGTCCTTCTCGGCGATAACTGGAAGGAAGTTATCTAAGAGCCGACGTGAGTAATGTACAGCGCAAGCATCAATGGAGAAGATTAGAGGAAGAGAAAATTAGAAAGCGCCTCACCGGCACCCACTCCCTGGCGAGATGGCTTTTGGCACTATTCATTTTGTTTTCCATTCGCTTCAACTGATACCAAGAACCTATTACCGAGAGAGAATGCCATTTTCAATCTCTCTATTTCCCTTTTGGACTCACATTGTGGCTATTTTTACATTTCGGTGATCCTTTGTGAGGGTGACCTTCACCATATTTCCGATTGTGTCCTGGAATTTATTTTTAAAACATATTCCTATCATAAATATTTGGTGCATCACTTTATGTACCAACGTACATTATACCAGATTTTAAGCTATCCGGGAATAGCCGCGGAGTTGCACTTTTACGGAGTCACCCGTAATACATAATTGCAAAATTCCTCGGAGAAAAAAGCATCCTCCTTGACCGGGATTCGAACCCGGATCCCTCGAACGTGGGATCCGGGTTCGAATCCCGGTCAAGGAGGATGATTTTTTTCTCCGTGGAATTTCGTACATTATACCAGTTAATGGCTATCTTTGAGTGTTTGGTAAGAATTATGGTGATTTATATGTATTGTGAAGAGGTAATATTTCCGTGTGTTTTAAAGCTATTTATTCTAATTAACAACTTTTAGGAATCAATGGACGTAGCCCAAGGTTGGAATCTTTTCCATGCTTCTATTCTGGCATAAACCCCTAAGGAGGTTCTTGGATAAAATTGAGTTTAAAGCTCTGACGCATACTCAAGTAGCCAGAGATTAAAATTGAGGCTATTGTGAATGAGAAACGCTTTTACTTTTTCAAATCTCGGTCATTTTCAGCTTTTGTAGAAGAAGAGAGATAATTTTCTGTGACTCTCTAGATTTACAACTCAACGGAAAAAAATAGCGCCCCCTATCGAACGTATTTTCTGTCTTGCACCTATCACAATGCGAGCGCTGTTGATTTCTCTTCCATGGAATGTGTTTGTAAGCACCATTATGCTTAATCAAAACGCCTCATCTTAGCACGCACCGAAAACCGAGTAGAAGTCTCCGCGCAATCGAGATGAGAAGATACCCATGCGCCAATCTGCCGTCCTCTTCGAAAGACACCGAGGCTAGGGTGTAATTTACGCCTCGCACTACTCTCCTCGCACATGTAGAAATAAAACGCCCCTCAGTTTTTATGAATTTCTGCTCCTCTCCCTCCATCCCTTCCCACCACTTCTTTCTGCCGTCGCCATTACGGCAGTTTAATAAAAAAATAAATAAATTCTCTTTCGATTCCCCGTTTTTCCGCACCGTTCAATTCCAGCTCCCAGAAACATGGCACCTATTTCTTTTTTGCGCGAGACCGCACCTGCCTTGTAATCACCATTTCGGACGGGAGCAAGCCCTCGCTCACGGCCGCACGCACATACCAACAGAACCGCGCGCGTGCAACACGAGGAGTGAGATCGCTGGGGAACTCCGGAGCGCCCTGCTCCCGGGGTGAGCTGTCATCCCAACACTGACTGCCTCGCACTCCCACCTCCTCACTCCCTCCATCAACACGCGCTACCGGGGCAACTGCTTCTTGCTGCTGCTGCCTCGGAAGTCGTCGACAGGTGGGGGTGAGGCTGAAATGGTGATGAGTGAGAGACTGCAAAAAAAAACCAGGAGATTCAGCCAATTGAGAAGGCATGGACTTGCAGAATTTTTGTCGCAGAACTTCCGGATTTCTTGGTTTCAGAGAGCATTTGGGTGAGATTATTATCTTATCTGATTAAGAGATTGTTAAAAAATGGGAGTAATTTATGGTAATACATAAATAGGTAAAACACTCAAAACTAGTATATGGCTCAGTCTGCGCAGTCTGGTTGGCTGACGGAGAGTGGGTTCCGTCTGTTATGGGCCGTGGGGTCGGGGATGCTGTTACATGCCAGAACTTGCCATTTATTTTGCTTTATAACATGTACGCCGATAAAATGGCAAGAGGGGCATGAGAAGAGGTTGTTTTAGGGATAAAAATAAGAGCTGGATTCGCTAAAGACCCGGTGAGCTTAACTAGCCGTCCAGAAAATTTCAAGGTTTGTAGATGCGTATGAACAACAAAATGTGGGTTTTAATGAAATTCTTTTTTCAAATATCCATATTGACCATGAAACATGGTGGGCGGACACTCAATATGGCCTGTAGAACAGTTAAATAATTTGAGCCTTCGAGCATTTGCCATATATGTACATCCTCCCTCGTAACCCCTAAGTGAAAGCTGGCTTTATAATGGTCGGTCAGTCTTTCATAAAGAGTTTACTCGGATGGTTCATTTTTATTCAAGTAGGAAATGCTCTCTATGATGGACGGATTATTGAAATCATCCGTTAAAGAGAAATGAATTTGCCCTTCTGAAAGATGGTGACTGAATGTTAAAAACAAACATTAGACTTTCTTCAGCCTGCTTAACTAAGGCAAATGACGAATGAAACCAAGTGGGCAAAAGTCATTGAAATGCGTCTTTGTCATTATAATTCTCATGAAATTCAAATTAATTTGTTAAATAGTGACTTTTTAAAAAGAATTTTACTTAAATTTCATAAGCAATACATTTTTTTCAATCGCCATACAGTCGCAGGAACTGCTAGGCACTTGCATTGGAAAAATCAGCGCGGTAAATATTGAACAATAGAAAGAGGATGTGCGTGACTGGAGTCATATGACATGTGGATATGGTGAAAAATGGAGTGGATGATCTGGGTGGTTAGGAGGAAGAACAAGGAAGCTTTTGATATGACGGGAGAGGAAAGAGGTGGCGGGATTCGGGGTAGACGGAAAAGAGGGATGAAGGATATTTTGAGAGGCGAGATGTGCCGAAGAGGGTCATGAAAATGAGTTAAAACAAGGGTAGCTCGGAAAGTAACGGGAGAAATATGAACTTTGGACGACGTAATGAGAGGCAGAGAGAGAGTGAGAATCTAATGAGATACTCGATATAGAGCAAGTTATATGAATGAAGGAGAGAAGCTGACCATGAAATGGATATTATGGGAAAGGGCTATTGGGAAAATTATTGTCGCGCAGCGAGGTAGCCTCATGCTAGATGCATGTAAAACTTTTCGTATTCAATCTGTATATTTATCAGACTTTCACTCCATCGTTGGAATGATTTAGCTGGACTCCTATCCCAAATTTTCGTGGCGAGCCTATAGTTGAGTGTGGTATCTCCTTCGTATCTGTTATTGCACTCCCTATAGTTAAACCTTTTTTACCTCCAAGTCTGCCACAGACTTTGGGAGGACTGTCAATTTGATCGATCAGAAGGGGTAATGTGCAGAATTCACTTAATGTGACAAATAAAAAGATGATAATGTCAGTAGTTTAGGGAAAGACGTAATGTTTCAAAGAAGTATAAATAAATATGCAGCATGCGCTGCTACATTTCACGTACGACTCGAATGCATGAGGACGGCACTCCATATCTTAGAGCAGTTTATAGGCGTTCTTCTATGTCGAATTCTTGAATGACTGACTTCCTTCTTGTTCGTCTACGATTTTAGCGAGATAAATGCCCTGCCAACTTGAGCTTACAGATTGGCTAACTCGCGACTCCCGTCATGTCTGCCGTCATTTCGAAGGAGCCCATACATGTTTATTTGCATTTATAAATAAAATTATTGAGGAATTTTTTCTTAGCATATCCACCCAAGATCCTTATCCCCTTAATCATGAGATCCTTTGACGGGCATGGAGAATTTATACTTTTTTCGCCATCTTTGTTTTTAGGATAGACATTTATTTGTGGGGCTGAGTGCATTGGTCCCTTAAGTGCTTCGATATCTCAAAATATATCTTTCATACGTGGAAGATGCATAAGTACGTCAAAGATTACATCGGTAAGTTTGAGGTAAAATGAAGTCCTCGAGTCCTCCGTCAAGCTCAGCCTGTCTTAACGTTAGCTTTAACCTGTTAACTTGGGCTCTCACTGACGTGGAATGGTGCCAGAATACAACCTAAACTTCAAATGACCTGAGACAGCGGATTATTAAATTCAGTGAACATTCTGCTCTCAAAATATTTCTCTGGAAATTTGACTAATCTCTGAATTCTTAGGCACGAATCCGAATGTCATACTTTGGTTAACGTTTTTCGAGTAGGCCTTGCCATGGTTCAATTTTTGTGCAATATCTTCGAAGCCGGTATCAATTTTAACTCACTTTGCATTGTTTTATCTACAAATGTTGTATTTAGGTGAACTATATCCACCTTAACTGTCATACTTTTACTGATTCTCGTATCTGTGTATGTAGTTGCCTCTTGCTGAATAGTAAATATGTTCATTTTCACTCGCAATTTACCTCTTAATGGCCGTTTTGTGCACGCATCTCTTCCTCGTCTTTTCTTACTTCCTTGTCCAACCTGTTCAATATCCCTCTCTCTTTGCCCACTATTCACATTGCTGCTCCGTGGATTAGTGAAACACCTACCTCTCGGAAATGATTCAATCTCTAACACGGTGGACATCGCGAATAAATATCCATAACATGTCTGTGTTCTCTGCAAGAAATTTTACCTCTTTGATGACATTCCCTCGTATTTCTATGCCATGTGTGTCGTTGTATTTATATTAGAGATTTTCCCCTACCTGAAACAGTTCCAACGGTATAAACGTGTATATCCTTGTGTATGATAAAATGACATTCAAATTCATTAAGGTAGCCTATAGTTCATATTCACTTCCAACTTACAATTCATCGCATCTTACAGTATCTGCATCATTAATTGCATATAATCATCTCGAATATTTATGCAATCTTATATTACCTGCATATTTATGTAACAACTGTTCGGTTAAATGTAATCTGTTGACAAGTGAGACTAGAATAGATAAATTTTTCCTGATGATTATGTATTATTGATTTCATTCAACTGCCTTTCGCGTTAGATACATTGGATATCATGCAGACCCATTTGATCCGCCATGAATGTATTCTATAACATCTTCAAAGTAAGTAACTCAGTGAAAGATTTTATCTTTTGCCAGATTTTACGCGCCTGATATGTGCACTGGGCATGTGCTAAACCGTCTCTGCGGTAAAATTGAAACACATTGTAATAGTGTACCGGCAGATAGTTCATTATGTCTTTCGAGCATGAATTTCCTCATCGTATACTGAGCGTTAACGAGAGATGTGTTGAGAATGAATGGAATGAACGAAAGAAAGAATCCTCAAATTAAAATACATATGGCTTCAATTTATAGGACACTGTCAATTTGGTGAACCGAAATTGGAAACCTAAAATAGAATTCCTTAACGCATCAGAGGTTTGCGGTGATTCTCGAGTCCTCTTGACCTGAAATGTTTTATTTCCCTTTCGACTCATAAATAAACTTTCATGATGAATGATACCCAATCAGCTTTATCTCTTGACATAGTCATTTACGTTACCATCTTCGCTAATGTTAATTGAAACAGAAACAAATATCAAGGAAGCTCCAGTCACAAACAGTTTTCTGTTGCCATTTCAATCCCAGGAATAAAATTAAACCTTTATGCATATTAATAAACACATCAAGGAACGATTCCAATTTATTTCTCAATTACACAAACGAACGCGTTTTGTGAGGGCCATCAGGTGGTCAGCCTTCGATCTCTGCTGTTACTTTTCTCTCTCTCTCACTCCCTCTCTCTCTCTCCTCAGTCTCCCTCCCTCTCTCTCCTCCCTCTCCTTTCTCTCCCCCCTTATAACCGCCATTCGCCTCAGGCGTCGTTCAAGATTCGGGGTCTTCATCCTTATGTCCGGGGCTTCGTTCGCATAAAGATTTGGAAAAATCCCTACCTATGTTTTCAAACAATATATAATAATTTAACTTTTTCCCGGCGGATGACTGCAGTAAATTCTTCTCGGGTTTCCGTCCGGGTGAGATGCTCCACTGCCGACGTTTCGATGGAAGACTTTTCCATCGTCATCAGGGTAATTGACATCCTTCATGTGACAAAAAGTCCGTGATTCCCTTTGCTTGCTGTTCATTGGTGAAAGTCTTCTTAAGTTCCTTCAGTTCTCGTTCCGTACCGACAAAGTTTGACCCGTTGTCACTGTAGATATGGTTGCATTTTCCTCTTCTGGCTATGAATCGCTTCAATGCTGCAATGAATGTGGCAGTGGTCTTGTCGCTAACAAATTCAATGTGAATAGCCTTGTTTGTCAAACATAAATATCGCGACATCATTAGGGCCGTCATCAACGGCCCTGATGACGATGGAAAAGTCTTCCACCGAAACGTCGGCAGTGGAGTAGATGGATCATCCCACCCGGACGGAAACCCGAGAAAAATTTATTGCAATATAACAATTGCATATATATTTAAATGCGGCGGATAAATGTATTTGTCAATGAAGTGGCTGAAAAAATTATATAATAACACGTTCGTTGCCATTGTAATCGTCTGCTTTCCGCTCTTTTCCACAAGCTGAAGATTAATTCCGGTAAAATGCTGCAGATAATCAGCGAGTATTCTTTTTTTCCATTTACTTTAGAATACATCAGTTTAAATTATTATAATAATTTGAGCTATGAATGTTTAGCTGGTTAAATAGAGCCTTACGATTCGAGATTGCATTTTAAGGAAACGTAATTTTGACGTTATGCATTTATTGAGACATGAGATATTTCCTTACAGCGTTAAATTAAAAGTAACTAGGGGCAATAGTTGTTACTGGAATTAAGTGACTGACACGCATTACCTCACCAAGCCATTAAGAAATACGAAAATAGAGAGATAATTGTAACTAAACGTTGAGTATCGACTGTAAAACTTAACGGTTTTATTCATAATATTTTGCAATGTGGTGTGTGGCAGAGAATTTGTTTGAATACCGAACTTATTCTCACAATTTTTCATAGTCGAATATAAAGTTTCTCTGGGATTCCGTAATAGATTTCTGAATTGGGGCTACTTAGAAGTATAATATCTTAATTACTTTGACCCTACATCCTTATATGCTCTGTATTTAAACGCAAATTCTGCCCTCGAATAAACGATAAATAGGAAAGTGGGAATTAAATAGCCAGGTGTTTGAAACAGAGATTAACAATTATTTCATGGGGCTGAATCACTACTGTATCAAACACATGTGTATAGAGGCAATGAAAGCCACAGTTTTGTATACAATGTTAATGTAGAATACTCACGTTACACACTACAATGAAAACTGTGTCTGACCATATTTAATTAATTTAAATTACTTTTAATATGGTATGATAGTCAAATTCTCTTTTTTTATCAGTAGCTGAACGAAATAACAGTATTTGACCGGCACACAATCTTTCCGAAAAAAGACAACATCCATGCGGTCAAATGTTGAATATCTGTCGTTCCCATTGACGCTATGAATAATATGTATCCGTATTTATGCTCTTAAAGAACTCGCATAACTACCCACATTTCCAAAATTTCCATGATATTGCCTTAATTTTCAAGGTCAATAATTCCGTATAATTAAGCCTTGTTCATAATTTCAGTTCCATTTAGTTTCGGAAATTGAAATACAGATTTATTTCCATTTGTTAATTACAGGATACATGAAATGAACTAAGAATGATAAATTTTGTAAAAAAAAATTCAACTATCAACAAGAGGAAAAAAAAGTAACAGGAGTACATAAATGAAACAGAAAAGAACAATAAGAAACTCCTTAATGTCCTCCCGAGTTCGCAAGCGGAACCTATCAGGAGATGCCTAAAATACATATTCTATCGATCATACAAAATCACAAAATATTTTTTCCCTATTCAATATTAATATTGATTAAACATCATTATAGTCTCTTATTACATACAAAATATTCTTTTAACTTCCTTTTCACTTGTGCTATGGAATTTAAGTTTCTTAGCGAAAGGGGCCACTTATTGAATGAAGTATGGTACCATATATGCCATAGAGTTTATCCCATAGTTGTTATTCCATAATGGAATTTTTGCAAGATTATTTTTCAGAGATACCACCTTTTGGCTCAACTCTCCATGTCATTTCTAACGTCAGTTATTCTGTTATTATGTCTCGGCACAAATGCCACGCTGTGCGCCGCGGCGGAGGGATTCATCCGATCGCCACCCCCTCGACCAATCTCCTTGGCGGAGAGCACAATAGGGAATACCCATTGGTGGATTTTCGCGCCGCAAGGGTTTAAGGGAGCGAGGCGACGCGGAGGAGGAGAGTTTTTCGTGGTAGAGGGATGGAGAGGAAGTCGAAGAGGGGGTGAAGACGTTATTGGAAGAATGAATAAGTTGGAAGGGTTGGCGGCGCACGACTCCCGCGGTGTCTCTTATTCCCAATCCCCTTGGATCTCTCCAACCCACCCACATCTCGCCTCTCCCCCCCCTCGCTCCCTCTCGTTTTTTTTTCTCGTCCCGATGCCTAAGTACGCAGAGGCGCACGCAAGGCTCTGAGAGGCCGGCCGCCGCCTCGGCGCCCCCTCCAGGCGGGCGACGCGGCGGGACTGCTCCGGGGGGGCCGCTCCGCTACGACGCATTGGAATCATCGCGCAGATGCGGGGGAGTTGGAGGTGGGCGTGTCCTCCTCGGCCGTCGCAACCCCTCCCCCGCCCCGCCCTCCTCCTCCTCCTCCTGCCTCCCTCCCACCCCCGCACTTGATTCCCCTCCCCTCCGAACGACACATACTCCTTTGCCCTTCTCCTTCGAACTTCATTCAGGATACGATGCGTGTCCGAAAAGTAAGTACCGGTTTGGAAAAAAAGGCATAAAATATTTGTTTTCACAACAACATTTATTTGAACATGAAAGATCATTCCTTAACCTATTTTTTGACATAGTTGCCACCATTGTTTAGGCATTTGTCATAGCGGGGATTCAAATTTGGTATGCCATCTTCGAAGAAGAGTTAAGCCACTGCTGAACACCGTTTTTTGTGTCGTTATCGCTGTCATAGCGCCTTCCCCCGAGCTCACGCTTCATGTTTAAGAACAAGTGGTAGTCAAGAACGCTTTGTGACAATCTCATGCAAAACAGTTTTTGAAATTTGTGGCAACACATCACAAAGCATTCTTATTGTGAACCGTCTGTTTGCCCGAATTGCCTCATTCGCTTGTTCAGCCAAACCATCAGTGACAACAGAAGGCCGCCCACTCCGTGCTTCGTCATGAACATTGGATCGTCCATCATTGAATTGCCTAACTCACTTTCTCACCATTCCATCTGTCATTACATTTTCACCGTAAATCTCTACAAGTTGACGGTGAATTTCAGCTGGATTAACATTTCAAAAACCGTATTACGGAACGCACATCACTGTCGGCGGGGTCAGAAATGGTCTTAAACATTTCGAACGATCAAAAACAACTGTAAACACAACACGATCCAGCTGTAATGGCGTCAGCGGGTAGACAATAATCCAGAGAGACAAGTGCGCATGCATAAAACTACAACACTAGCGTTGCGGTGGCGGTAGAACGAAATGGTACCTACTTTCCGGACACGCCTCGTATAACTCGACATACACAACTCGTGATACACAGGGATGCAATTTTTTTATGTGGGACAGACTGGACGAAGCTTCAGTGCAAGAGTAAAAGAGCATTTCAATTCTTTTATTATTTGTGACATCAAATTGTTTTTGCTAATCATTTAGCAAGTTTTAATCATGAGTCAGATTTTGAAGTGAATGTTTTACAATGTGTTGACAAAGGTGCCAAGCTGGATTTTATTGAGAACTTTGAAATTATGACGCACGCTAAGCAGTTTGGTTCCGATTTGTTAAATGACTTGGTACCATTGCATCATTCTCCACTCTACCAAGTTCCTGTCCCCCCCTTCCAGAAAATATTTGGTTACGTCCACTTCCAGCCCAATGCTTCAACCTCAACCTTCATCCTTAGTCATACTTTTCTCAACCCCAATCCAGGATTGAAATAAAAATTTCACCCCTGCCTGGATTTTAGTCCGGGCCATTTCAATTCTGATTTCCCAAGGGAATTGGGATTAGAGTCGAGTATAATACTCCTTCCATCGGATGAGCCTGTGATGCCCTTGTTGCCCTTCGTTTAGACAGACTATTACACCACCAAGTTTTCTTCGCCTTTCATTGATTCGAAAATAAAAAGATCTTCCCTTACTTACCTATCATCTTACACTCAGCGCGCAAATAACCACAGTTGTCGGTCATGTATTCAAAATTCACCACTAAAATCTCAATAACAACTGCAACCTCAAGGCTCTTTCGCAAAGACAGAACTAATGAAGAATGCGCAGCAGGTCTTATTAAGTGAATTGGTCGTAAGCCAATACTTAGAAGAAACGGGAAAATGCGAGAGAAGCGAGGAGCAAACAAAGGGGTCTCGCGTACAGCCTGATAATAAAGGGATTAGGAAGAGGCGAAACTATTGGACTCAGGCATTCGACATGTCGACAACAAGTAAAAATCTTTTCAGTTGTTCGCCCCGCTCTACATACACGATTTTGGTTTTTAGTTTAGCAAAAGTCCCATATCTCGTTAATCTGACCTTAAAATCAATTCCTTTTATTTCCTCTTCCTCGCATAACTGATGTCCTCCCTTTTGTTATGAACTTCAGCATACTCTCGCCCGTCATTAGTTGTTCCAACCACCTGCTCTGCCTCCGGTTCTACGTTCAGAAATTTTACCTACAAACTCACCAGGCACCAGGAGAGAAACAAGACAATTATGATGGACGTGAAAGACATGTTATAATGAAACGGTTGGCTAAAAGGAGAGGTTAGAACAGAGTCAGAGTTAAAAATCATCATATCAATGGCAAATGACGATAGCGACTGACTTATTTATAAGGAAACTGTACAGAATTTTTTAGCAGGGATGATAGAGGAGTATGAGTGTAACAGGGGTTCCGAAAATGCCACGAACGCATTATTGTGGAAGAGTCTCTTAAGAGGAATAATTTTTTGAGAGTTATGATCCATATAGCGTGTACTAAGCAATTAGGAATATAGCTTAGTTGATGAGGTATTCAAGGAGAGGGTAGTATAGAAGAAAACAGGAAAAAAATAGGATAAGTTCCACGCCAGATCCCGATGACTCGATACAAGTCCTAGCCAAATTTATTTTCAAATTCCAGTGGACAACTTTCACAGAAAAAGTCTCAGTTTGTGCTCTGCTTCTTGGTTTTTCGGCTTGCCCCGTGAAATTTTTTCTTCCAGTTAGTTTGACGTGCTTTACGTAATCACTGGCGAATCAAACATCAAGAAATCAGATATTCTGTTTTGATAACTTTTTGCTTTGTCAGTAGAAAAAAATTGTGCCGGAGATTTGGCCGATTTGGGCTCGCAATCTCTCAATAGATTGCTCACCCCTTTCAAATCTACGCCAATTAACAAAAATTGACTCCTTTTAAGTTAGTCCGAGCGAGATAGCTCCCTAGTCATAATAGAGACCATATTCGAATAATAAGTTTTAATTTCACCAGCTGTAGGACACATCAATTAAATATTGCGTGATTAATGGTGCAATAATATAGTTTTATATGACAGAAATTGTAAGTAATTAAATGAAAATATCTAAATAATTCTTTGACTTGACTCATTTTTTTTCGCGCGGTGCGTTTGAAACTCTTTCAAAATGGAAGGTTTTTTTTGTGATCACGAAGAATTTCCCGCGGTGACAATATGATTGATTTTCAAAAATAGTTGGGAAAACATGCAAACTACACACTGTTAGTTCTTTTACGACACCTAAGTGTTAGAAATTCCTCATTTTGTAAATAATATCTCTTTGGAGTGCATACACGTACCATTTCCCATCTAAAAAAGGCTGGTATTTTTTGGAAAATATCTCTGAAAGTAATATCCTAAGGGGTTGAATTTTTGTTGCCATTAGAAGGGTGGGAAATTTGTCTTTAAAATTAGACCAATTTCATTGATTTCTGGGTAAACTGGTATTTCGCTCGAACTACCTTAAGAAACTCTGCCTATACAGAGGATGAACGGCAGGATAGGTTGGTCCACCAGATGTATGTGTGTTCTTCTGAATTAATGCTTTCTCCTGCGCCGAAGTCGTTGTCTTGCGAGACGGCTTCTTTCGGCTCGCGATTCCCTCGCTGGCCTCCCCTTGTTCCCCCCCTCCACCTCCTCCCGCGACGGAGTAAAGAGAAAAGGAGGAGGTTGAGCAGGCGCCTCCTACAGTGCGTCGTTCGGCAGGCGCACCAAGTCGTTCTCCGAAAAGGGAGGGGGTGGGGAGGAGGAGTCCCAACAATACGGTTGCGTAGGCGGAGCGTTCTCCTCGAACCCCCCCTTCCCCGTCGAACACTCTTGCCCCCTTTCCACCACACCCCACCCCTTCTTCCTGCCCCCTCCAACGCCACCTAAGCGCCACCTCGTCTTTTTGGTGGAGGCTATCGATTAGGGGGGCTAGAGAGAGCGGAGGGATGGGGAGTAGGTTGGGAGCTGCGCTCTAAGCGAAAGGAGGCGACGGGAGGGATGAAGCGTTTGCTTGACTCAATGGCGCATGCCTGAACGAGAACCTGCATAATAGTTCAACTTTTGAAGGCTCTACTTTGTGGAATAACATTATGGCGGGAGAAAATAAAACACTTTGTAATATTCCACTGCGATTGATTCTTCCCCGACCGGTTTCAACGCTAGTGCGTCATTTTCAACGTGCGCGTCAACGCCAGTGCATTATATAATATGTTACTTTCTGACCGCTAAATGTTGTTATTGTTTTGCATATTCTGGTAATTTATATTTATACTCGTTACCATGCTATTGTTTCAAACACATAAAAGGAACCCAAAGCCAGTTCCTCTGTTGTAAATTTCAAGATGATATTTTATAGAATGTTACTTTCCGACCACAAATGTTGTTAAAACATTTGTAAACCTGAAAGGTATTGTATTTTTTATATGTTGTTTGTAATACTTCGTACCTAGCTCTTTCATTTTTTATTTTTTATTTTTATTTTTATTTATATTTAATTTATTTATATTTATTTTTAATTTATATTTAATTTATATTTAAACTTGTCACTACGTCATTGTCCCAAACAGATCAGTAGAACCTTAAAACAGTTCTTCTATTGTTAGCTTTTTGATAAAATGCATGCATATATATTTGTTATATTATGTCCATAATACTTCGCGTTCCGTTGTCTAATTTTGCAAATTGTATTAATCTATATTTAATTTGTCACTATGTTAATGTTTAAATTGTTAGATTTTTTCTCTTTTTGTTGCTCGCAAAAAATGTACATCGTTTTTGTCCTTAAGGGGTGTAGCCCCAGGACAATAAATAAATTTTTCATTCATTCATTCATTTCATCTCTGCCTGAAGATATAGTTAAAATTAAAAATGAAAAGGGGTTCACACTACGTTTAAGGAAATGGTTAATTGGAATCAGAGATGTAAAGCACTTACTTACAAAAGTTATATAACAATTATAGTTTTAAATGTATATGTGCATAATTAAAATGATTTCTACTTTTTGTATATTAAAAATTATTCTACTTGTGCGAATAGCTAACAAACATTTAAAAAAAATAAAAATAAAAAAAAATAAGAAACTGGTGCAAAATATGTCCACAGATGTTTTATGTAAATGTTTTTGTGTGTAGTTCAAAATGAACGTATGTCAATAACAACTACAAGCAAACGTTTCAATTACATTTTGTTGTAGCTATTTATAATGATTATGTTAACAACAGATTGCTCAAACACAAGTGTAACTAGGAAGGAGACTTTTGAAGTTCAACTAATCTTAATGCTTTGCTTCTACTTCACATTTCAAACCATGGGTTAATTATAAAAATATTCAGCACCAATGATGGCATCTATGTGATTGTAATTGCAACACACTTATTCTATGTTCATTTATGTATTTCATCTGAGATGGTCGAGTCGGTGACCCCAAAACGGAGATACTGTCCAATGGGGCACCTATATTCCGGAGAAATCTTTGTAAAATAATATTTGTATTTATCTAATCTGGAATAAAAATCATTATTATTATTATTTCCAAAGGTACATTCTCCAAGTTTTTTGGAAGTGAGCGCCACATATATACCAAATTCTCGGGGGAGGTGTGGGATGGGTAGGGTTTAAGTAAAAAGGGGGGGAAGTTTTGGGGAGGGGGAGTTTGGGGGTTGTTCTTCGTTCACCTCCGTGTTACACCCGCAGTCCCTTCCTTCACCTAGACGTGGCTTACTCCAAATATCCTCACTTCTCCTTCCCCCTCCCCTCCAAAAACTTTCCCCTTTTTACTTAAACCCTCCCCCTCCCCCCCCAAGTGTTTGGTATACATGTGGCGCACACTCCCCAAAAACTTGGAGAATGTACCCTTAAAAATGACGCACAATCGTTGAAACAGGTCGGAAAAGAATAAATCTTAGTGGAATATTACATAGTATTTTATTTTCTCCCACGAGAACCTTCATGTCATGAAGAGGACACGCTGATGAAAAGCCATGAGAGATTGATAAATCAACATCAATGCTGCAGTATTCTGTAATCTCTCCAAAATCGGTCGTTCAGTCCAAAGATTGGTTGACTGTAGCCCTCCAGCCTTTCCTATCTGGTGTCAGTTCTCTTACTCCTTGGTATTTATCCTGATATACTTTCTTCTTTGCTTGGTCAATGTAGCTATTCCTTAGCCATTCCCTTTGGACTTTTTCCTCTATTTTTTCCTTCCCGATGCCCAATCCATATGATTTTCTTTTCTGTTTAGTGTTCCATTTGGTCTTCCCTCCTTTACTCCTCTGTACTTCTTCGTTCGCACTAAATCCGTCCATTTCGTCTTCAACATCCGTCTCCAACTTTCAGGCTTCTAAACTTCTTGTTTTTTCTGGTCTGATTTTCAAATGGTCCATGCTTCGAAATCATTGAGGGTCACAGGGCACACGAATGTTTTCACGTACTGTTTCATCGTTCGTAATCCAATCCTCTATGAGATTACTAGTCACCTTTTCAACATGACCGCTTTCCATGCTTGGGCTTTTCTTCACTTAATACATCAACATCTACATAATACCCTGCGAGCCACCACATGGGCGTGTGGGAGGGGGCCTTAGGTCACCAGCCTTGTGAAGGTGTACGTTTTTTGGAGATTAAATGGTGGTAAATTTGGGGATTAAATGGTATTATAGGAGTGTATTTAGTGGAGCTCAATTTTTACTGTGGTCGTTTATTGTTCACAGAGAGAACGAGTTTTTGTACCTCTCTGTTCGGCAGTGTATCTCTATTATTTTATCGCATCTGTCAGACCTAAAAATGTGGTGAGGAATCATGATAATATTCTCTATGTCGCTCTGAAAAATATCAGTTCTAAATTCATTAAGCAAACTAAGCCTAGCGTGTAGCCTCCGAGTCTCTAGGGGCTCCCACCATAATCCCTCTAAATGTTGTGAGACACTATATGTGCGCTTGTAGCAGTTTTAATGAAGCGCGCTGCTTTCCTTTGTATTTCATTAATTTTTTGGTTAAATCTATTTGACCAGGGTCCCAAATGCTCGCGGCGTATTCTAGATGTGGCCTAACCAGAGCAAAGTAGCATCTCTCTTTGACTTTTTCATCCGAGGACCTTCCTATTTTACGTTTAACAAAACCTAGTGTCATTAATGCTGCGTCAAATATGTTCTGTATATGTAATTCCCACGATGTATCAGATGTTAAAGTAATTCCAAGATATTTTACCGTCTCTAAAGATTTTATGTATACTCCACCCACAGTATAGGTATGGCATTTTGATAATGACTGTCGTAGGAAGTGGACTGTGATGCATTTGCTGATATTTAATTCTAACCCCCCACTCCTGGCTCCACGAATGAAAGTTGTTAAGGTCCGATGACAGAGATGCAAAGTCCGCGTCTTCGCTCATTCCACGGTAGATAACTCTTTCGTCTGCAAATAATCTTAATTTACTGCTAAATCGAGAACTTAGGTCATTAATATAAATAATGAATAAAAGAGAGCCGATCACACAAATGGATTAATACGTGTCTCGTCTATATTTTTTTAAGAAATGCTATGCGTAAAAATTTCTTTTTCGAGTCATCAATACCCTTAATAAGTTCATGTTGCCAAAGCCTACAGTCAAATGTATTGACTTTTCGTACAGTAGCACCTATAAGATTATTACGTTGGGCGCACACTTTCCATATTGCGTTGGGCGGAGTATTTTCATTTGAATAAATTTTAGTGACAACCCCCTTAATTATATTGATAACACAGCCAAAAGGAAGAAGAGGCGAAAGATGGCGTAAACATCGATGGATTGATAGGGTGAACAACGACACCAGGCTTCTGGGCAACTGCAGTTGTCGGGTGGTTGCTATGTATGGAGATTAGTGGTGGAAGATTTAAATGGAGTACAAGACTCAGTTATGAAAACTCACTTAGAGACAAAGAGAGCTTTTGTTTGAACTGTGCAACAATGGGAACAACGTTCGACGATGCCTCGGTGCTGTGGTTGGAGTAAAAGAGCAAACCTCACAATACAAATAACCTCATACAATGCATAAAAATATGGTAGATGAGAAAAAAGTGCATGTGTTATGAGATAATCTCTCTTTTCCATGTTGTGATGGTTTTTGAGGCCTTTAAACGAGTGAAAAAAATTGACTTTACTTTTGATTGGAAAATCGGACTTCGTAAATCACTGTACACCAACTTGAAACGGTTTGACAGCTCGCAGCGCTTTGAATAACTAGCTTCTAATGCCTGAATTCAGACTTCCCGATGGCTTATCAAAATTAATCATAAAATTAACAGGAGTTTTTTGATGTCTTTGTTAACCAATATATGCTAAGGCTATGCCAATCATCTACATGATTACGCGCTATTCCTGATTTCCACGATAAATATATAATCTGTCTTGTGGACAGCTGTTTAGGAGAGATGCTATGCGCAATTTCCTGAGCTCCTGATTAATTTTGTACCTACCCTCTCTTTCCCTACGTAAGATATAATTTAAGAAGAGATCGATCCCCCCTCACTCTCAACAGGCCTTACGCAATATTTAAAGGTCTCTCCAATTAACGAAAAATATGCGTCTTTTAATATAAACGCTGTAATGTCTGAATCTTTCAAATGAGAGTGAATCCGGTTCCGAAGTCATCTATGTTTTTTGACATTTAAAAATGTGCTGCGGGATTAATGGCGAAGGTGAAGCTAAATATATTCCGTGATAACGCGTTCATCTATTAAACAACAGCTACGTTTTTATGAATGAGTGACCTCAGCTTCTAAATTATGTATATCTTTGGACAAATTAAGTGAAGTCTTCTGTTTCAGGTGCTCGCATGAATATCTCGTTACTTTTTCATGAAAATAAACTCACTCTCCTTATTTCATAAATCAGTGCAGACACAATTTGTTTGGCTACAATCATTCATAAACTTTACTTGAAATATAGCTTCGTCATTTGTTAATGCAGAGCATTACGGCGTGTAGATAAAAGCTAAATGAATAATCTCAGAAAAATTATTCAGCATAAATTACTTTGAACTTGTAACTGCCTTTGTCTAGAAAAAGGAATACGTTTTACGGTAATTCGTAACGGGGAATGAAACGAAACGATGCCTCTATCGAAGTACATCTGAATATATGTATCTAGACCTGCTTTTGAGAGAATCTTTCTCTGGTTGGATTTCCGAGACTTTTAAAATATCTATTTAAAATGTGATCTCCACACACATTCGTGATATTACCTTGGAATAAGCTTGCTAAGTGTATATAACGAATTATTCCTTCGGGTACAACCATATAAAGTAACTATTTTACCATATAATGTATAACTTTATAAAGTAACAATTTTTTTGAAACTATTTAAAGTACCTGTTTCTTTATACAGATTGACTGCATTAAAAAAGCTGGAGTCAGTCGTGCGCGTAACATCTGTAAATTTTGAGTAGTTGAGTAAATATTTTCTTCCCAATTCCAAAAATTAAATATTGAGGAAGCATTAAATAAGCAGCAGCGATTTGTGATTAACGCTCATACCGCATTGGCTCCCAATTATTCAATAGGTTGATACTCTCAAATTCGTAGTCTCTAAAATTTTCAATTTGGAGGTTTAGATACCCTGAGCATTAAAGTTTAGTGTCCGGACTTATTTGGCCTGATAATTTATACCAGCAGCTTAAAAGGATCATCTCTTGAATTCTTTTGCCAAGGTTACGCGAATTGTTGGATATCCCAGTATTTAAAAAATTCTGGAGGTCCGACAATATTTGATTGATGGTGTGTATTTATTTATAAAAATACTTTTGAGTAGAGTGAAATGCGGAATGGTACGGAAATGTGATACGGAATGCTAATTGTTAGCAACGGAAAGCTAATGGTTGCTTAAGTTCCATTGCGACCAAGAATCATTCTATGGCGTACCTTGTTATTTCGTAAGTTTCTAAGGAAAAGAATGCTGTTGGATTCCTTAAAAATTATCTCAATTCAGAATTTTTGGCACTACTCTCTAAAAGGAATATTTCTAATAATTGCCTTTGATGAGAGTAATTTCTGGTGTTAGTGGTGAAGACATTTTATTAATTGTGTTCACCTACCATGGGTACTCTCCTTGTGGTATCTTTGGGAAAGATTGGTGTTACTTTGGTGGAACTATATTTTGATAAAATTCACCCTGCAGTTTCTCTTCATAATCACAATTAACATTACTAAAGTTTTAATTGGGAAAATCATCACCAACCGCCAAGTATCGCCGCCATCACCATCACCAATTATCCAATGTGGATAATTTCCTTTCTCAGAATTCATGTATACGATGCCATCTAATGATGACGAGCACTTTCCAACAGCGAGGAGTGCATACACGAGGAGGAATAAATCAATGCGCAGAACATGCTAAGGAAGTGGCTGTCTATGCAGCTTGCATGCCGTCCCTCAAATCTCGAGAAATGTTTCTAATTATTTCGGCCAAGGTCGACTGAGCAAGGTGAGAGGTTACTCATTGCGACGCAGGCGACAGCGAAAGAGGAGTTGTGAAATCACTTCCAGTTCTGTATGTTCCTCTTGTATCCTCCTACGCCCTACAGTGTTATGCAAAAGAGTAGTCTGGCGTTGAAGACCAATTATTTTATGGTGAATAATGTTCACGCAAGAATCGTAGTCGATTCCTGAACTAGTGTATTTCTAGCGTGATGCTTAATCCTCTGATGTGGATTCTTTGGTATTATTTTATTGTGTGGATAAATAATAACTGTATTTCCTTTTCAAGTTGAAAATGTTTCTGAAACACTAACTATGTACTCAGTTATGCAACATACTCTCAATAACATTAGAGACAAATACCCTAGATAATTTTATTCCTTGAATGCCAAGAATGCTTTATCCAGTGTTCACCATGTTCTTAATGCACTTCCCTGTAAGATAACCTACATAAATCAGCTTCCCTATATGCGTCGGATGTTAAATTTGCTATGGAAAACACGCCTCCCTTAGTGCAGGAATATTCTCCTTTGGTTTATAGTTCGACTGCTTGTTCACCGATTCTTTTGGCACAAAACAATGCTTTTCAACATAATCTCTGTTAATGGCATAACACCGCCTAGATGCGGCAGATGCCAGTAGATCTAAATGGTACTTCGATACCCTATGTCATTTCCATCCTATTTTACCAACAACATTATCGTCGTTATATTTTCTCAGAGCTTAAGTGATTTTCACCAGGGTTGAAATTCGCCATGAAAAAATCATTGGACTTTACCGGGATACGAACCCGGATCTCCCAATTGCCGGTCAGTTGTGTTAGCCAGTTACACCACCAAGTCACCTTCCTTCAATGCGAATTTTGAGGTGGGTTTATGCGAACTAGATTCCTCAAGTCTACATTGTAGCACATGAGACGAAGTCGTGCTTACAAAGCCACTGTTGCGGTGAATTAACCCAACATTGTCGTTTATATAAACGGCAAAATTGACAATTTTCCAATCATTGCATTAAACGAATGATGTGGTACGAAGTCACTCGCACGGGTGCATATACACCGTGGTTGAAATACGCCATGAAAAATTCATTTGACTAGACCGGGATGATGGGACACCTGACCGGCAATTGGGAGATCCAGGCTCGTATCCCGGTCAAGTCAAATGATTTTTTCATGGCGAATTTCAACCCTGGTGCATACGAACCCGTGCGAGTGACTTCGTACCACATCATTTGTTTAATGCAATGATTGGAAAATTAAGCGATTTTATTCATCACCATATCTCTGTAGATGTTCAACATATACGGTTATTACAATTGGCTCATTTTCCTTCGTAAGAGAGATCGTCGCTCCTGTTTGAACTGAACGAATTATCTCAGATAAGGAACCATTGTTCCTGGGAGCTCATTGTCGTATTGCTTTCCGTCAAAAAAATATGAAAAATGTGATAACGCATACAACGTGAATGTCTCACAGATATAACCATATAATTTTTTAATGAAAACCAGCTGAAGCTGACACCTTCGGTGGCAGTTATGACCGCTTTTGTATTTTAATCTCAAATAAAGGTTCGCTTACTTTCCCCTTTCAATTACTTCTTCGCTTTTGAATGTCCTGATGGCAAGTTCCCTAATTGAAACAGTTTCCGTGTTTACATCTTTCGTTGTCATACTTCAGCAGGCAACTTTGAGCAATACCGCAAATATTCATTTCCTTATAAATTTTATGCTACATCTTCATTAAAAGACCAGAACGCAAATTCAGCCTTAAAGCAAAAAATGTTTACCAAAGTTAAAGTCTAAAGCTTACCATCGACGATCATGTTTGCGAAGACATATATGACTTCCTCTTTCTTTTTTAACGCAAAATTCAATGCAAACTCAAGCCCTCATCAAACCAGTGAACATTAAAAATTAAAAGAAATAATTAAAATGCATCATTGAAACCTAATTGAAATTGAAACACCTAATTGAAAAACAAAAATGCCACTTACCACAAATTACAATCCGAATTTTGTGTAATTTCACTAATCATCTCATCAAAATTTCCTAAGCAGCTTAATAAGCAGAACTAGTCTAAAAAGCAATTAGCATGAAACGCGTTGGAGATCCACCTACAATCCTTGCTCCCAAACCAAATTAAATTCAAACGGCTGACTATTAAATAAATTCACGTCTCGTGAATTGTAAAGGCAACGAAATCATTGTCACAGTCATTGTCAACTAATTATAACGCTGATCTTTCAAAGTTACCTGAAAGCCGCTTCATAAATAACTTCATCTCGTCCGCGAACAAAATTCACTAATTGATCAATATCATGTCTCATAAAAAACACGTGAAACTCATCAAGGCATGGATAGATCACCAAGGTTAATAAGTAACCGAAACAATTTCTTTGACATTGCTGATCTTGCACACAACCCACTATCAATCAATGCAGGAGCATGTCTCATACACAGCATCACGTCATCCTCACGTCCGACATTCTTTGATATCGCATCTCCTCAGCGTCGACAACAACCTAAAAGGCGGGATATGCGTCAAAACTCTCCTGACCAGTTCTTGACTTAACTCCGCACTCACAATCTCGCAAGAACTGTCCAAAAGACTCGTAAACACGCTCAAAAATATTTCAAATGAATCAGGTACATAACTGGAAGAGAAACGCAAATTTCTCATTCAAAATCTAAGGCATTGCGTTTGCTCTTTTTCGGGAAAATCAAAAGTCAGAACTAAGTATTCAAACCGCTCATTGCCTCTCTTTGAATAAATAGTTTGTAAAAAGTCGAATTTCCTCGTTTCAACGCCTAAAAATCAAACGCATTAAGACTTCTAATTCTACTCACAATACATAAGCTTTGAAATACTAAAATAACAGGCTAAACTCATGTCCTAAACCTCGAGAGTCAAATGCAATCGGGTGGAAATCGAACCCTCGATGCACATGCCATAGTGAAATCACACTGACCACTCCGCCACCCACACACTGGCCATCTCACTTGCTCGACTTCTTATCTGTATGCATATATCAGTTGTTGCTAGATCTCCGTCTCCTGCAAATTTGTATGTGAAATTCCAAAAATCGTCCACCCTACGGCTCAAAACTAACACATCTAGCAAATTAAAATTTCTATAAACATTGACATTAAAATTTCTATAAACATAATCATTTCTATAAACATAAACATTTCTATCCTAACTTATAACATTCTAACACAACTCATTCGCTACATCTCAAGTCTGCGAGCAGCCAAAGCTCAAATACTCATATGTGCGGATGTGTTGATTTGACGAGTGCCATCGAGTCGTTTTCCAGGGACTTCATACTCATTTTTGGTCATAATAATTGTTCACACTGGCATATGATGCCTCTTGATGGTAAAGTGGTATCCTTTCCATTTGTGTAAAAATTGGAGTTAGGTCAAATGCTTCAGAATATTATCATATCTCTTCAACCAGTTCGTTTCGTAAGTGGCTCATTTTCAATCGTCATACGGATAATAATTTCAGTTTTTTTTCCTTTTCGTGTAAATTACTACTGGAAAAGAAACTTTATTTCCACCATGTGCAATTTACTGTGAAAAAATCCGTATCATAAGTAGAGCGGGTGACTCCGTTAAAGTAATTTGTAGTTGCCACGGCCACGGCTGGACCACCAACACCGCATTTCTTGGATCCTCATTACCTCCCCTATATTATTGCTTGCCTGGCTTTGTTTGGTTTATCCCTCCTTATAACGAGTATATCTATTTACCCATTGCCGTAGTTATCTTAATCTATTGATCGAAATGAATAGTCAAAATAATATGAAATTGGTGTCTACTTAAATGCAAACTTTTCATGGGAACTTCAAATCAACACCTTACGTCATAAACTTAATAGTACTTGCTTTCTACTCAGACAGTTGCGCAATACAAGTATTAATATTTTGCTTAATCTTTATTACGGTAGTTTCCACTCTCATATTCTCTACGGCATCATTTTATGGGGGTCATCACACCACTCCTTTGATATATTTAAGATTCAAAAAGGGCCGTAAGGATTATTGCTGGAAAACAACACAACTCACCCTCCACACCTACTTTTTCTATGTTGCAACTGTTACCTGTTCCATGTGTTTACATTTTATCAACACTAGTTTATGTCAAAACCAACTTGCATGTTTTTTCTTTGAACTCTGATCTTCACAATTCCAGGATTATTAATCATCTGCACTACCAATCCTTTCGCACGAAGACTGCTTGTTAGGACCCCGAGAAATGAGACTTAGACTGTGTAATGAATTACCTAAAAATTTGAGGAACATAAACTGTTTCATTAATTAAACATAATTTTTGAAACAAATTAAACATAAATTTATCACATAAATTTTTTTAAGTTGTAAAGTAGAACTTTAAAAAATTTATGTGATAAATTGTATTACTCAGTCAGTGAGTATTTTGAAGATAAGTCTATGGTATAGTTTTTTTTGTCGTAGCTGTGATATTGTCTGTACCTGCGTTTACATTTTTATTTTTTTATTTTATGTTTTTAATACTATTTATTTTTTTATTTGTATTGTTTTGACTCTGTATTTGAATACAAATGACGTGCCTTATATCAAGTATTAGTTACTGCTATATTGTGATCTATGAGCAAATAAAAATATATAATTTTTTTTGTTATTCATCAATATTATTATATTTATGTGCAATATCACATGATCAAGAAAATTGTGTATAGGCTATGGAAGCGAATGAATATGGTTGAACGTAAAAAAAGGGTTGATAATAGATATCTAGATCTAATCTCCGTCACGTGCATCTTTGTTTGTGAAATTTCAGAAACCGTCCAATCTACGGCTCAAAACTAACACATCTATTTTAAAAATTACTGTAAACATTGACTCATTGGAAGGGGAATGGTGTATTGATTACTTAACCTCAAATGGAATTTGTTTCTTCCCGCAAAATCTGCTCTCTCTTATCATTTCTTGCGCCTTCAGGGTTTGAAACATCACGTTTCACTTCTCAGCGGTTTTCCAGTGAATTGTTCCAGCTTCGTTTCGTCACTTCCTTTGCTCTTTCTGGCAAATCTTTACTCACCATTTTGATGCTCAGCGATTGTTATCCCAGCTCCTTGTGTTTTGCACTCTTCTTAGTCCTTATATCGAACAGCGTCCACCTTGGTTCCGTAATATTGGGAAAAACTTCTTAATCATTCCATACAAATTATCTCGTAAGTACATGAATAATAATGGAAAGTATTTTTTTAATACTTGCCATAATAATGATAACCATATACTGCAATGCCTGAATATGTACATATTCTAGAGTAAATACCTTATAGTAGAAATAATTCAAATAAATTCACTTTCCTTGTTGAATTCTCTATATAAAGATATATTAAAGTACTCGAAGATAATAAAGACGTGGTAATGGACCACTATATATTCTCAATACATGGAGGATTCTTATTCCATAAAATACGTGATTCCTCCGAATAAATTGCTTGTTTATTTTTTCTTGCATGATACTTTAATTACAACATGTCACATTTATAAAACAACTGAAATAACTTCAGAGTTCACAAAGGGAGGCCAGAGCAATTAAACTGTCTCTGTAAGGCTGAATTCTAAAGAAATTGAGTTCGATTGGTAATTCGAGTACTGCCCATCCCGTCATCCCGTGTCATCCCGTGAGCTCGATTCAAAACCGGGTGAATATAGAAACAATTCAATGGAATCCTAATTCCTCTATATTGCTGTTTGGGGAGTATTTCAAATGCATTACTTACTATTGGACGGGTCAGTCCAAGTGTGGACTCCTTAACACTCTTCGTTCGGAGTAGGATATTACTGACACTGGGTTCCTCTCCACCCTCTTATGTTCCACGGAGACCTTTCTATTGCCCTGTCTTTAATGTCGAAAGAGAACCCAATTGCCGGTCGCGTCCCCAATCAATCGTCCAGCTAAAAATATAATCAAATTCTTGCGATGATTTTCTTTACCTTCAGCGCTGAAATGTAAAACGCATAATAATAATAATGCCACTCATTTGATTGATTTTTTATCTCTCTTTGAGCTGGAATCTGACACAGGCTCTTACGATGCTTCACTTTCCCTCCAGCGCTGAAGTTTATGACCATAGTCGTGCGATAAAACCAGTTATTTAATTAATTTTTTGTCATCAACAACTATTCCTTACCTATAACTTTCCCCCTATAAACATTTTTACTCTCCTCTCTCTCTCGCCTGCAATAGACTATCCATCTCATGGCAGCCGCAGACTTTTCTTTTTGCCGCGACTTGAAGACTTGAGGCGTTGACGGAGGAAAAAAGGAATGGAAGAGAAGGAGAGATTGTGGGAGCAGAGGGGGGGGGCGAGGGCGTGAGTCATAAAATGAGGCCAATGAGGGGCAGAGGGGGTTGAGGAGAGGAAATGACGGGGAGAGAATGAGCATCTCTGGTTGAGATGATGTGGTGAGCGGGGTAGCGTTGCATGAAGTGAGGATCTCGAAGAATCATGTAAATAACTGGGGAATGCAGTTAATGCCAAGCAATGAAAAGGGGTTGAAGAAAATGCGCACGCAGATGTGGTCTCAAGATATTTTCTCTAATAATCAGGCGCATGCAGCTCCTCAAGCATTAAGGGCAAGGAAAGACGGTAAGAACGGCTGACCTCGGAGGTATTTTGGCTGTGCGCTTGATGTGATTGATGAAAAGATTCTCACTAAAAGGGGATATTTTTGCCAGAATTATTGAATCTGTCAAGGAAAATCGATTCATGGGTTCTTAAGGAGCAATTTTCTTAATTACCTACCCTTAGGGCTATATTAGTCATTGGCTGGCTCAATGAGTCGAAATCCGCAAATTTTCGTCCTCAATGAGAACTCCAATTTTGGATCTCATATTTCGTCGATTCTCGGTTAGGACGCTGATTTCGGATCCTCTCAGGACTCATCATGGCATCATGCTTTTGATGATAACGTGAGTGTCGACTCTGTTGACTTTTTCACAGCGAGTAAAGAGGATCTGCACGTGTTTTGTCACGGACTGATTTTGTTATGAAATCGATATCATTGATCTTTGCAGTTTCCTAATCATCACTGGCAGTTAATTCAAATACTGGTTTACTGTAGCCCTCAACCCTTCCCTATCTAATGCTAGTTGCCTAATTCCTGGATAATCTTAACTTCAATCGTAGCAGTCAGCATGGCTTCTGTAAGCGCAGGTTCTGCGAAACTCAGCTTGCGCTCTTCCTTCATGATATCCTAAAATCAGGTGAATCGAAAAAGCAATTCGACGCGATATTCCTTGATTTAAAGATGGCATTTTACAAGGTTCCTCACAAAAAACTCATATATAAATTGCAATCATGTGGAGTTAATAGAAAAAAGTGAATTGGATAAAGGACTTTCTCCGTGATTGAAAACAAAAAGTAGTCATTGATGGTTTTAGCTCTGATATAGTCAAGTCACATCCGGTGTTCCACAATCCCTCTGTGATCGGCCCTCTTTTAGTCATTATTTATATTAATGATCTAAGTTCTAGAGTTAGCAGTAAAATAAGAGTATTTGAAGATGATACAGTTATGTACCGAAAAATGAGCGAAGACGCGGACTTTGAAGCTCTGTCATCGGACCTTAACAACATTCATTCGTGGTGCCAGGAGTGGGGATTAGAATTAAATATCAGCAAATGCACCACAGTTCACTTCCTGCGAAAGTCATCACACAAAAAACATACCTACACTGAGTGTGGAGTAAACATAAAATCTTCAGATACAGTAAAATATCTTGGAATTACTTTAACTTCTGATATATCGTGGAGATTACACGTACAAAACAAATGTGGCAATTCATTATAAAAATTAGATGTTGTTAAGCGTGTAAGAGGAAGATCCTCGGATAAAAAAGTCAAAGAGAGATGTTACTTCGCTCTGATTAGGCCACATCTCAAATACGCCGTGAGCATTAGGGATCTTGGTCATAAAGATTTAACCAAAAATAATAATAAAATATAAAGGAAATTGCGCGTTTCGTTAAAATCTGCTACGAGCGTAGATATAGTGTCTCACAACTTTTAGAGGAATTAACGTGGGAGCTCCTGGAGACTCGGAGGCTTCATGCTAGGCTTAGGTTGCTTTATAAATTCAGAACTGATATTTTTCAGAGCAACACGGAGAGTATTATTATCACTCCTCACCACACTATCTCTGGGTCTGACAGATGCAACAAATTAAGAGAGATACACTGGCGAACATATAGGTACAAAAACTCGCTTTCCGCGCACAATAAGTGACCACAATAAAAACTGAGCTCCACTAAATACACTCCCATAATACATGTCACCATTTAATCTCCCAAAAACTTACATCTTTACACGGCTGGTGACCTAACATCCCCTGCCGCACGCCCATACGGCGGCTCGCAGGGTATTATGCAGATGTAGATGGTGGTGCCACGCTCCACGTGAATGTTTTCACATTCTGTTTCCAACTTTGTAGTTTTATCTTATTTGAACACAGCGGTTTTCTTTTTACAATGATCGATTTCTAATATTGGGCTGGTCTTCAATTCAGGTCCGTTGTACTTCTTCCGTCCCACGTGATAGTGCATCCGAGGTAGGTGAAGGAATCCACTTGCTCTAAATTCCCTCCTCTCAGTGTGACTTCAGCATTTAGCTTTGCTCTTCCGAGGTTTATACCAGTATTTTTGTCTCCGTCTCATTTATCTTCTTGTTGTATTCTTGAATAACCTGGCCCATAGCGATTTGTAACCTTAAAAAAATTATTGCAATTTCCTACTATGACTGCAATTTCGTCTGCGAAGAGGAGCATGTTTATTTTTCTCATTATAAATCATCATTAATCCAAATTCTGCTCAGTCCGATAACTTGTGCTTCTCTTCTTAACTCCTCCATGTGCATGCTGGACAGAGCTGCTGGTGAGAGGTTTCATCCTTGTCCCACTTCTTGGTTAATTTTAGTTTCTATTTGTATTCCGTCTCTCATTCACGTTGTAATGGCTTGCTTCTGGTACAGTTGGTAGATTATTCTTCTGCCTTTTTACTCTATTCCGAGGTTTGACTCTCCACTTTCCACTGGTTCCACTCAGTTTTGTCAAAGGCCTTCTCCAGGTCTATGAAGGCGACATACAAAGACTTGTTGACTGGTATATGTACCATTATTTTCAGGCAGAGTATAGCCGTGCTATTTCTACTATTCTTCGGTTGAAACGGCCCGATTTGTGGCGGAGTGGGGAACTAGTTCTTCTACCATGACATTGCTACAGCTCACACTGCAGTTTTTGTGCGAGATCATTTTGGGTGAAAAACTACATGACACCGCTTCCTCACCCACCCTCCTCACCGGATTACGCACCTCGTGGTTCCTTTATGTTCTCCCAGATGAAAATGGAGCTAAAATTGGAAACGTTTTGCTGATATTCCGGAGGTGAAAAGAAAATCGAAGGCGGCTCTGCAAGGTATCGGAAAGGACGAGTACAAACGGGGTTTTTTTGCAGCGGAAAAAACGTTTGAACCAATTAACTAGTGTTAATGAAGAGTATTTCGGAGGTGACTTCTAAAAATGGTGTCCAGTTATTTCTGGGTACCCCCTCGTAATCACCTCTCCCTCCATCAATATATTCCCATTTGCATTCATGATGTTGTTGCTTTTCATTTTTCTCCCTCCGAAGTGTGTCTTCATGAGCTTTTTATACCTTTTTGGTGTTCTCCATCCTCATGTTTTCGTTGAATTCCTTGCAGCAGTTGTCGATCATCTTCTCCCTAGCATTCCTGCTTTCTCGATTGACTTTGTTCCTAAGGTTCTTGTAGAACTTCATCTTCGCCTTCGTTTGTAAGATTCCTGCATTTTCTTCTTCCTTACATTAATTTACCAAACTCCGTCGTTATCTATGACAACTCTGTGTCGGCTCTTTTGCTTAACAGTTACTCTTCTCCTTCTACGATTAAGCTCTTTAGCGTATCCTATTTTTCTTCGGTGCCCATTTTGCTTTCGTTTACTAGTTTCTTGTGGACTGCTGCGGCGAATTTTTTTCAGTTCTCTTTCTCAGCTGGGATTTTTGTGTCCCATCTTGGTTCAAGTTTAATCTTTTTTATTTCTTGTATCGAAGGTGGCTCTTCGTGACTTCTCTCAGTTGTGATCACTGTTTATATCTGCACTGGGATTGCTCTTAGCATTGTTCCTACACTGCTTTACTTGGTTCTTGTGTCTTACTCTAACAGAATGTATTATATGGCAATGTCATCTAACATCTTCAACGCATATCTCTTACGCCGATGGTTGAAGAGTGTGTTTGTTACTGCCATATTCTTCTCATTATTGAACTCTATCAGTCTTTCTCCTTAGGCTTTTTCTTTTACCCGGTCCGGAATATCTTATACTATTTCTCTTTTCCCCTCTCCTTCCACTGCGTTCTAATCTCCCATTTTTATGAGATTCTCTTATCCCTTCACTAATTTGAGGACTTCTTCAAGTTGTTCGTGCACTTCTTCTATTTTTTCCATATTGTCGGCCCCGGTGGCGGTGGGGTAAAGTCCTCGCCTGCTAACCCGAGGGTCGCGGGTTCGAGTCCCGCCTGGGTAGAATATAATCTGCCCAGGACATGGGTGTTTGTGTTCGTCTCTTGTTAATGTTAAAACACCCGATGTAAAAGGCCTTGGTTGGGCTTTTTTCGGGGTCGTGTGTATAAATAAAAATAAAAAAGAAATATGTCTAGGAATTGACTATATATGATGGAAAATGTGTCAGATTTTCGTTGCATTCGAGCTCAATGAGTTTAGGACATTTCTTCTCATACGTTTTGACGTGTTGCATACAACTGAAGAAGGTCGATTTTCTCTTTAAACAAATTTTAAAATAGGTATAGATTTCTGCGTTAACTGACAATATGAAAATATTTTTCTGAGAAAACAGAATACACGGAAACGGGATATATAATGCTTGTTCCTGATATACATTGATTGTTTTACCGCATTACTGATTAAGGCTATCCTCGGGTTGTTCTACTGTAGCAATTTTAACATGTCGGCGCTTCGTGAAAAGCGTATGAATTCCTTCTCCATGTTTGAAATAATTTTTCTTGCATTCCTTTGCGGAGGAAGATGATGAATCTTTCAGCAAAGGTGCATAAATGAAAATACTAGGGGTTCTATATAACGCATGATACATATTATGTGCTCAAAAATTCTATTTCACCGCTTTGTGCCCGCTAAATTTTTTATGAAAAGTGAAAAATGTTACAGGAGATGTATCGGGCAGATAGAGATTTTTATATTGTAGATCACTTGTTTTCATTCCCACTCTCTTCACTTAGTTGTAGCTAATTATCTTTAATTATCGTCAGTATTTACACTTTCATGTAATGTGAAAACATCATATGTAATCCGAAGTGAAATGCATTAGTTTGTGTAATGTAAACAAAAATTGCTCGCGGATGGTTTTCAGTTATGATTCACTTCTATTTATCAGCAGTTTTGCGGATTTAATACTTTGTAGCACATAGTCTAAGTTTAAATTTAGTTTGTATTCCATAATGATTTTTTTCTACTTCACACATGTATTTAAAGAGTCGGCAACCGCAAAACAAATATTTTCTTCAGGGGTGCCTATAATTCTTGTGCTTTATGATGAAATAAACATGATCTATTATGGCATATGTTATAAGGAATTAATGTATTACTATTATTGGGGTAGTCTTGTGACATTATTTGTGATGTTGCTGTTGAGTCGTTAAAAGACTACTATCTTATACATCGTGTTGCTTTGATCGTGACTTATCAGTGAAATTTAACGCGAATCAGGAGTTTTTTTCATTTTATTATTATTAATTTTCATGACAAAATTTCACGGTGAAAGTTGGCAGCGACTAATTGCACCAGAAAGCATTAGTAGTTTAAATAAGGAAACACCTTCATCACGGTGTCTAAATGTTTATATTTTTGTCTTCTAATTGTTGATACTGCCGTCCTTCCTTAAGTCCGTCAAATGGTGGTACTACGCCAATTTCTCGTTCGCTCACTTTGTGATCATATCGCAAACGCAGGAATCGTAAAGTGTCAGTGCTTGGACGTCACGCCACCTTATGTGACCCGGGTGGCATCGCACGCAAACAAATGACGCGAGAGTAATTTGCATTGTATCATCGTTTCGCTCAGTATTCAGCGTATTGTGTGATGTGCGTAAAAACGAAAAATAAGGTGATTCTGTGAGAGTTGCTATGACACGAGGCGAATGAGCCTAGGGAGGCTTGTAATTGAGAAGGAGGAAGTGGAAGTGTTTGAAGAAGGCGCGTGGGATGAAAGGGAGTCTGGCGCCTTCCTTGCGTAGGTCGTTCAGGGGTCGGAGGGCTTACTCCTACACGTATAACCTAACATCCACTGCCTCGCCGCTCCGTTCATTAGACCCCGCATTCATAACCTTAGATTCGCTCGGTATTATCTGTGTATGCACTTCAGTACGTCAATTATATTTCTCCTAGGTAACATGATTTGATTATCTGGATTTGATTCATGCGTTTACGACGAGGATCGTAGATTAGCAAATGCCTCTGTCGCTTTGTTTATGGGATCGATATTCTCTAGCGTACATTTGCGTTCCAGATATTATTATATTTATAACGATATGTGTTAAGTAATGTGGTAGTGTTTAGTTTTAATTGGTCCAAATCCTATGACTCTAATGAGCCATCTAGGCTAAAACCTAAACCTTAAGACCAACACGATATTAAAACCCATGATCCGAACACACTAACTTGGGACTGCATTGCTTTCGACTTCCTCCTTCTTCGAGCTATTCAAGAAGCAAGCAAGTCAAGAAGCCAGTCCCGCAAACAGGCTGGTAAGGAGTAATTAGAATTTCTAAGATTTAAACATTTCCTTCGTATTTAAAAGCAACGTAAACCTTCTGATCTGTACTGTAAAGGGCATCAAAGAAATACTTATTCGCATTAGGCTTGCATGCGGCACCATAAATCTCTTAAACTTCTCATATCCTCAAATAATGCAAGAGGGTGGAAGTACATGAAGATGTAGTTATGCATTGGATAAGGACCAGTTTTATTGGGAAAGCACCTGGCGAGAAATTTTATTACACGAGGCATGTTTTTTTTAATAAATACCGTTTTGAAATTCGGCCACTGCAGTGCTGCGGTCGGCATTTGGTGCATAAGCGCCGAGTATCTACATCTGTTAGGAAGCCACAGACGCCATTACGGAAACATTTGACCGTGTTTGCATTTATTTGTGAGTATTTAAAATTCCTCCGCCGATTGAGAACTCCGCCGACGGTGAAATACGCGCTGTGATTCGTTTTTTTAGTGCTAAAAGCGTGAAAGCGGCTGAAATTCATCGTCAGTTCCGTGAATTTTATGGAAAGAACATTATGAGCGTTGGAATGGTACGGAAATTGGTTAGAGCTCTTAGAGAATGCAAAACAAAAGGCGTTCAATGCTGAATAAGGGGATCATTTTGCTTCAAAACAATGCCTGTTCACACACCGCTAATCAAACTCAAGATCTAATCGGATCACTTGGCAATGAACAAATCGATCACCCTCCGTACAGTCCCATAATAGCGCCCAGCGACTTCCACCTGTTTTTGCGTTTAAAGATGCATCTAGATGGTCAGCGCCACGACGACGATGATGAGGTCAAAACTACCGTGTTGCAGTGGGTGTCAAATCAGGTGGCAGACTTCTATGAGGATGGGAGTCAAAAGCGGGATCTACGATGCAATAGGTGCCATAATATTAATGAAAATGGTTTAGAAAAGTGGATTAAGGTTCTGGTTTTCATGTAAAAATATTTTTTGTAGAAAATTATACTTGTTTCTTATTTGTATTAAAACGGTACATTCTAAAAACGCATGCCTCGTAGTTTCGAATACCTGTCAAGGTGATTTTCTTAGTATGAATCTAAAAACAAAAACGATGGCGTATTTTCTCAGCATCTGTATATAATATGTTGCTATCGCTACTTTTCGCAAATAAAGTATTTAGAATACATGTAAATATAGCTCAGATTTGAAATATGTGCTATCGTTGATGGATGCAATATAAAGTCACATCTTAGTCGTATAGCGGTAACGTTAAAAGTGATTTTCTAGAAAAAAAGGTGAACTTCGTGACAATGAGGGCGAAGAGGACCAAATGAGGAGGAGGAGAAAAATTACTCGTTAGGCTTTGTTTATTTCCTATCATTTCATAGATTCAAAAAGCAAAGGTTCGAAGTGCTTTTGTTGCAAAAACAAATATTTGTGAAAATATAAATGACAGGATAACGGACGAAGTTTTTCGCGTAATCTCTGGCCGTGAGTTTATTTCAATTTTCAGTTCCTTTGCGAAGAACCTCCTCCAAAATTTAAATTACCACACTTTCACTATTAAAGTTTGCTTACAGCATCAACGGTGCTTTAAGTAAATGATGGCGTAAGTACCGCGGTCGATTTTGAAAGTTTATCACACTTTTAAAATGCACTCACCATTCTTCTGGACTCCCTGAACTTATTTTTTGTAACAAATTTTTCGGTATTTAATCATATGTATTATTCGTTGTTTCCAATTGGTACTCGCTAAGAATTTTGTATGATAAAATGAAGACGTTACGAATTTTTAATTAAATCAATTTAAAGCAAAAAAATTATATGCATTAATGAATGATTTGTACGTACCTCTAGTTAGTCTATTTATCTCTGCTAGGCCATGAAAAACGTCCAGACCACAGTGAGACGCGCGCCTTGTCGGTAGAACGCTCTGTGTTTTTAGTCTTAGGACTCGCGTAAAAAATCATCCGTCCGGACACGAATGAAACTCCTCCGAAAGGAACTAGTATGACCTTTTTGCCCTCCCGGATATTACTTGAGAGCAGTAATTGTTTCTTCTTGCGCTGAGTATACACAGGAGTGTCAGCTGCTCTTGGCACATTTCAGATAAATCGTAACGGCCTTAATTATCTCCAAAGGATAATTCTCTTGTAGGCTGTTCACAAGAATCCGATGATGATCAGAGAAAATTGTGTATAAATGGCGATGCGATGGCGGGTTTAGTCCCGGGAATACACGTGGCCATGCACTTTTCCGATGGCGTGCCACATGCTAAAGATTAGCGGCCGATTCTTCGGTAGCAACGCTTTTTGCCCTCTCACTTCTCAATCCGGGAGTTGCGTGCCTGGCATCAAGTCCGTTCCATGTCTCTTTGGGAATGGGCCGAGCGGGGAACATGCGAGGGTGAATGCAGTTGTTGAGGGTATAAACCTGCCCGGCGAAGAGGAGGTTGGGATTTGGGGGGGGGGGGGAGGGGGGTTAGAAGGAAGAGGCGGGGTGAGGGAAGTTGAAATGAGGCAGGAGCTTGAAACTGCATTTGAGTCAGGCGAGAGAAATCGACACGGAACACAGGCGGAAAACCTTATAGGGAGGAAGTGATTGCGGAAATAAGCAGTTGCTTGTACTGGGCGGCTCTAAAGCATAATTAAGGATAATTCCTGTTTAATCATGGATCCATTGAGTAATAACAAAAAATAATTTTGAATAAAAGATGAATAAAAATAGTTTATTTCCCTAGGCAGTTTTGTACTAGCATAATTTTCACTATTCACGAGAATGAGAGGCACTTTATGTAACTCTTTTTCAGAATTACAATGTACTCAATTTTTTCCATTTAGTGTAGCCATTGAAAAATAATTACATTTGCTGTTAATCGTAATATTGTAATGAGTGTACTGGGCCACCCCTGCACCTTTGTCTAGCAGTTTTTAAAATATGCTCTTTTTGTGGCCAGAGTTATGATGCCAGGGGAAGTGATGCAAACAATCAGTTCCAACCTACAATTTTCTAAAATTAATGAAATATTCCACCGAATTCTATCCCAAAGATTGATTATCGTTGAGTCATGTGAGCATGGAGTCCACTCAGAGATGTTAATTTGTTCACTATATCCTCTCCCAGGCACAACCCACACTGCACACCCCATATTCTGTCGGAAGTAATATTCCTCACTCTTTCAATTGATATTTTACTGAACACTTTTCCCGGTATACTCAATAAACTAATGGCCCGATAATTATTATATTCGGTCTTTCCTCCCTTCCCTTTGTACAACGGAAAGATGATAGCATTCTTCCAATCCGCTGGAACAACAGAAACCTGTAAGCATACACTCGCCTATTTTGGAGAGAATCAACAATATACTCACTGGGCGGTAATTCTTTATGTCATTGCGTTCTCCTTTTTTTCAATTTGGACATGCCTTAGCGGTTTGGTTGGAAATTCTCCTGTTTTAAGTAAACGTTGAACAGATGGCTTAACGTTGGGGATATCGTATCTGTGCAGCTTTTAACAATACATATGCCATCTGGTCCAACTGATCTTTTGGTTTTAATACCATTTATTGTCTTTTATACTTCTTTCGTATCAAAATGTCCTCTAAAAATGATATTAGTACAATCAGATACTTCATTTGCAAATCGAACAGATTCATTGGTAATGCTCTCATTTTTATTTTATGGCATAAAATATTCTCTCAATGCTTCGGCTATTTCTTCCTAAGAATCCATTTCACGTCAATTCAATCTCCTTATGATCTCAGAAGCGTGTTCCACTGAATCATTATCTTTAGCGAATTCCCAAAAACTGTCGTAGTTTCTATGACACATATCCTGTCTTTTTTTCTTAATATAAATAAAAGTTATCCGCTACACTTTTTTTTAAACTTCTAATCTTAAACATTGCTTCAATGGTATGCAAACTATGTGGAATTTTCAATTTATATTAAGATGAAATAAATCATCCACCCAATATACCCTTTAATAATCCACCCAAAACCTTTATTGTTATGAGCCCGACCGGTTTCATCACTTTCGTGTCATTCTCAAGGGACAATACCATTCATTTTTTGGCGAGCACGTATATATATTTTATGTCGGAAGAGGGTGCGGGGGGAGGATTGGGGTTGAGGAAAGTACGACTAAGGATGAAGGTTGAGGTTGAAGCATTGGGCTGGAGGTCAACGTGACCAAATATTTTCTAGAAGGATTGGGGGGGGGGAACTTGGTAGAGGGGAGAATGATATAATGGTAACAAGTCATTTAGCAAATCAAAACCAAACTGCTTAGCGTAGGTCATATTTTCAAAGTTCTCAATAAAATCCAGCTTGGCACCTTTGTCAACAAGATGTAAAAAATTCACTTTGAAATCAGACTCATGATTAAAATGTGCTAAATGATTAGCAAAAACAGATTTGTTGTCACAAATAATAAAAGAATTAAAATGTTCTTTTGCCCTTGCACTGAAGCTTGGTTCCGCCTGTCCCACATAAAAACAATTGCAGCCCTGTGTATCACACTTCACATATATACACCACTTTTTCTTCAGTACTAAATTTGTCTTTGGAATTAAAAAATATACGACCAAGAATTGAACAAATCATAAAAGCATACATTACCATTGGTTCGTCTCGAGGCTGGTTCGTTTCTGAGAGAGTAGTTGGGGTAATGCAGGTTTACATTGTAATTGAAATTTTCCGTTTTTTGTAAGTAATTTGTCTATGAGGGAACCTCATATCCATTTCCGATGGCAATTGTTTTAATGGTGGTTAGTTCTCTGTCAAATTCTACCTCTGTCAATGTAATGGATAGCAGTCGGTACAGAAGCGAATGGTGATGGTACAGAAGTGAATGAATGAAGAGTGATGTTTCTTATTCTTGAGGGGAGTCATCAAATTAAAAAAAATAATTTTATATTACCAGCTTCCACGGAGAAAGTTATATTAGGATGAAGGGAGTTCAGAATACTTAAAAACTGGTATAATTGTCTGAGGCTACGCGTCCGTAGACACACCATATCGTCCACATATCTAAAGTAATAAAACACATTCTTAAGGATCAGGTTTTTGAAACAGGAGAGTTTAGATTCTATACTGTCCATGTAGATGTCAGCCAAGATCGATGACAGCGGAGAACCCATCGCCAAACCATGGGTGTTGGCGTATATCGAGCCATTAAATCTTAAATAATTTTGATTAATGCACTGGGTCAAAAGTTTTTCTACTTTTCTTGTTATCACAGCACTGCACCCGGCCTTCTCCATACAGGCTACTGCGAGAGACACTGCTTCTTTTGCGGGCACGGAGGTAAACAAATTTTTAACGTCAAAAGACACCAGTTTGCTATTATGGGGGGCATGAAGATCACTTAGTTTGCTCGCCAATTGTATGGAGTACATGACACCATATGCAGACTTTAAATTGGTAAAATGGCGAAAAAGGACATTCAACTTAGATGCCAGAAAATGGCATAGGGCTGTATAATGAGTAGTAACAGGGCGTATTGGCATACCTAGTTTATGGGTTTTTGGTATGCTATAAAACCTTAGGGGTAGCGGGTTCATTCTGATGTGTCTCCCATTTCTCACGATCGGTAAACAAGTGGCAAGAATGCTTAAGGGTGGCTTTTAACTCTCTCTGATAACTTAAAGTCGGGTCCTTCTTTTAAATCTTAAATTGGTTACCATCCGATAAAAGGCTATACCACTTACTAAAGTATTCGTCGTAATCTAAAATTGCAAAGCTATTCCCCTTTTCGGCTTTTGCCACTATTAAATTATGAGACTTGATTGAATTTTTAATGTTTCTAATGACTTGAGTGTCGGCATGTCAGGTCAGGTGTTTAGAGATACAATCAAATTCTAATAATCTTAATGCGCTGTCCATTGTCTGATGATATTTTGAGCCATTCTCCCTAAAAAATTCTCTATCCTTGCTTTTCTTTCTATCTTCTTAATCAGGTCATGCGTAAGCCAAGATGGATACTTGTATTAATTTTATGACTTGTTGTCCTACATTTAGGAATAACTACATCCAACGCCTCATAAATATAAGTATAGAATAATTCTAAACCTTCATTAACATTCTTAGTCGACTTAATAGCATTCCAATTCTTACCAATCAGCTCGTTGTGTAACAAAATCTCCGCTCTTAAGAAACCATAAAGTTTGTGAAGATTGTCATTTACCTTACGATAATAAATAAACATTTTAACGCTTTTGCGTTGAACCACTGAAAATACAAGCCAAGGTCAAAGACCTAGGCAGACAGTGCATAGAATCGTAGGTCCTTCAATCCTATGATTGGTTGACAGCAGCCCTTCACCCTTCCCTATCTAATTCTAGTTCCCTTACCACCTGGTATCTCTTCCTGTGTACTTTCCTCTTTATTTGGTCCATGAACTCCCGCCTGGGTCTTCCTCTGAGGACTTTTCCCTATATTTCACCATCAATTATGCCCATGAAAAACCCATTGTGTCTCAAGGTGTGTCCAATCCATCTCGACCTTCTTTTCTGAATAGTGTTCCATATGGTACTTTCCTTTTCTACTCTTCTATACACTCCATCATTTCTTAATTTTTTCCGTCCATTTTATATTCAGCATCCTCCTCCAGCACCTGGTTTCAAAGGCTTATAGTCTATTCTGGTCAGCTGGTCAGTACATAGAAATTGAGGCAGTTTGCTGCTGGAGTTTCCTCACTTGTCAATGATATCATACAAGATAATTGCGTATTTTTAGAGTCAGAAACACTCCAGTCCTTTTTATGAGTTTCTTTACGGCTGTAAAAAATTTTGGTATAGATTCTCTCTTTAATATTCAACCGCCAGCAATCAATTCCATTTGTTAAATGTTCGTAAATGCTATTCGAAGTAAGTTTTCGAGGTCTAGGCTATAATCGGATTTACTGCGTTAACAGTGTTTCTCTTAAGCTTCTCTTAAAATGGTTTTCTCTCTTGGAAAAGAAACATTTAATAATGGTTCGTTTTTAACACTTTATAAGTACTAATAAAAATGAAGGAATTCCCTCTAATCTACCGCCAAACTTTAATCATGCCCGTGGAAACACTTTCGGTGCTCTGGAATATGTGATTCTTATCGAGTCCAAAACATGGTTGTATCTAAACATCCACGCTGAGAGCATTCCCCCTCGTAATCGTGTTTAATTCGGAATGCGGAAGCAGTGAATCTGTTCTAATGATACCGTTCCCTCGCAGGCTCACGAAATCGGTTCGCCCCCAAGACGCGGTTTTCCTATAAATGCCTCCCGTTTAGTATTTTTTCGTCTTCTCGCGCCGGTTTCTATTCAAGGGCACTCCCTCGGTTAACACTGTACAATCTTATAAAGCGGATCCCATTCATAGCGAAGAGAGATTCCTCCCACATTCCGCTGAGCAACTCTCCTCTTTTTACAACTCAATATGGGAGCCCTAGCCTCTCGTATCCTACCTTTAGCATTAGTCACGTTTTCCACGTGAAACACGCAGTAATTTTTCCGTTACTAACTTTCTTGTTATTTCACATCTCGTTCGCTATTTTAAAAAGTCGTCGACAAGAATCAACATAAGCTCTACGTCGGGCCTTGTTGAGAAACCGAAATCCGAAACTTTTAGTTTATCTTCGTTAGATCTAATGATGTGCTAGAAGTTTGTCAAATTTTAGTAAAATACCTGGTGATACTTCTGTACTATTTGCTTTACAATACAACAGAAAAACAGCGTATAACAAAGAGTATATTGCCAAACTAATATGTCAGCCATGCGACGATTTGTAGAGTGATCAAATCACTAGTGAAGCCGCTGGTTCCGCCTCGTTGAAAATTAACGCTGCGCTGTCTGTAAGTGCGCTGTTAAATTTGGAATCAGAACTAAGCGTTAGACAGCAAAGATGTATCGTGCCCTGGAACAAGTCCTATTCCGACGAGCTAGGTCTGTTATCCCTAACGTATTTTACAACTGCACAAGACTATAAGTGTGAATTTCATACCTGATATACAGTCTCATTGGGCGGAAATCGGAAAAAAATTAACCAAAGCTCATATCGTCGTTACTGAATTTACCACGGGTTAGATGGATTGTGACCTAGGTTTCGATGTTGTGCATGACAATCATATAATATCGGACATAGTATGCAGAAAATCTATTTTACCAGTAGAAAATAGCTATTTTTTCTTCATTATATCGAAACGAAAGTTTAACTACGCCTAATACTTTATTTTTTGCACGGCAAGGAATTTGATAAGACGTTTCATGAAAATCAATAGCATGAGATTTATTTTTTATTGCATGCTAAAACATAATGGGACTGGAGTAGAAAAATATGCCCAAAAGTTGTGATCCAAGTCAATATCATTGCTTTCTTCATTTAATTCTTCAGATCCATCAATCTAAACGATCTTCCGAGCATTTTGGAACCATTTCCTGAATAATATATAATCACGTGGAAGCAGAAGCTAAAGCTGATAAAATTGACTGATTCATAGATGAGTATTTGAAGTCAAAAACATTTCTTCAAAAGATCATATGATGTGCCTTTCAGTTCACTTCACTAAACAATCTACCTCATTTCCATGTATAATTTGCAACCCTATCAATTTTTCTGCCTCTTTTCAAGAATAAATGTATAATTACTTTTAAGGAAAGAATTCAGGTATTTATTAAATGGGTCAATTTTCACTGCGCAAATCATGCAGCATAATTATTTCGATTTTACCTCAGGAATCGCTCATTTTGGTGTCAATGATCAAATTTCGTTACGCATTGTGTCAATTATTGCTTTCGCTGTAGGCATTTTTAAGATCCGTTGATTAAAAGGGTGTTCATGCAAAATAATGCCTTCAATTATTTATACGGTGATAATAGCGTACTTTATAATCAATGAATCAGTCTAGACCTCACCTTTATACCTTTATTGTGACGTTACTTTATACTTATCTGAGACTCCAGCGCATTAACGCAAAATTCTTATACTCAAAGAAGAAAGGGCTCGGTGAAATAACGCCAAGTTCATAGAAAAGCTTTTCTCCAATTCTGAAGCAGCACCTTCCTATCTATAGAGTTTTTTGTTTTCATGGAATCCTAATGCTTGAGTGATGAAGGATCTTGTGTTCTCCCTGCACACTGTATGCACGAATTCTCAATGAGTAGGTAATACCACTAATTCCTTGCCACTCATTACCGACATTCAGCAATTTTATCATGCATCACTTTGATGTTTGGGTTGTGCGTCATTAATCAGAGAAATAAAATGATTATCAGCTTTCATTCCGAAGTCAAAGTTTACTACTCTTACGATTTTTGTGACGAATTTTACGAACTCAAACATATTTACGAGTCTTATACGTATTGCTTACTATGTTAATACAGATATGACACAATTCTCCTGTATCCTCCCGAATATCCACTCTAAACATGAGACAAAAATGTTGCTTTGCCTCTTGGCTCTATTTTCAGTACTTCGCTTTACCCTTCGCGCCTTTTAATTTTAATATACTCTCTTCCATCCGTCTGCAATTCATAATCAGCTTTTACGTCTGTCTTACCCACATATTCCCCGTGAAACAAATTGGATAATCCTCGTACATGGCCCTCCCATCAGTAAATGTTAAATCTTCCTGAGGCTCAGGTTTATATTTTCACAATGATAATGGAAGTTAACTCGTGCACCCATTATTAACCCTCGCGTCAACCTACCGACAGCACGATGCGGGTGGAATTCTCCGAAATCTCAGTTGGTATCAATGTTGATATATATAGGAATCGTCATCTTGCGGTCAATGTCAACCAGACATGATAAAAACTGGGTCTAAGAGTATTACCCTCTATCTCTCTATTTTCTTGTTTTTCCCAGCGCGATGAAAAAAATTCGAAACTATTCTTCAGTCTTTCCTTCGTATACACACGTTTTTCCGCGATTTCCTCCTGAAGAATTTCGCCTCAGGTAAAATCGGCAACCGGTCTCCCCGTTTCGTCTTTCTCTGCCCCTTCTTTTCTACTCCTCTCCCTTCATCTCTCCGTGCACCTCCCACCACGTCACTAGGAGAAGAGACCCGGAGTGTTTCTTTTATTTTACAAAAAAGGTCCAACAATTGACTGTGGCCAATTTCGTAATTGCACCCTTGATTCGGTTTGATGAGCGGCTGCGAGCCAAACGCCCCCTCCTGGCTCCCGAGTCATCTTTTTTCCTCTCCTTCTATCCCAATTCTCCCTCCCTCTTTCCCTCTCTCTCTCTCTCTCTCCCTCCCTCTCTCTTTTTCCCTTTTCTCTCTACATCCGGCGATCAATGAAGAGCGCGCTTCTTTCCTCTCCTTCTTCTGGTGATTGGAACGGTTTTGTTTCATGGACAGGTCCGTGAAACTTTGCATACGTGTCCTAATGAGAAATATGAATGAGTAAGGGTGAAAATAATTGCTTGTTATCGTTTTGCTTTCTTAGCAATTAAATGCTGTTTTAACACGTAGTTCTATGGCACTTGACGCATATTTCGAATATAATTAGATTTTATGTGTACAGATTTCCCCATACTCACAAAATCATACGCATCACTGATTTTGAGTCACCCGGGACTAGCCACGGATTAAACCTTACGGAATCACCCGCAATGCATAATTGTGCAAAATTCCACTGAGTAGAAAATCATCTACCTTGACCGGAATTCCGTCCAAGGCGGATGATTTCTCCTCTGTAGAATTTCGTATTATACGTGTCATATCCTAATGGCTTCTAGCATATGACATTACACCTAGTAAATGATGTCAAACTGCTAGCCACTGAATTATTGAAAAGAATGTAGGAAATGTTCTTCTGTGGTGATCCTCTCCAGCTGATGAAGGGTTCTCAGCCGAAAGCTTCCCAAAGAAGTGGACACCGGTGTCACCATTGATCGTCTATCTGTGAGTGTCCACTGATATACCTTTACATCCATCCCCAACCAAGGGATTCGGGGGTGGGGAGGAGTCAGAAGTGCAATATCTTGACTAGTGAGGCCTACATCCGGACCTCTATCTTGAGGGAAAGAGGTGATGTCGGCGTGAAAATTGGTGTTTGGGTCTTCGGAGATGGGAGCATAGGAGGAGGGATCGGAAGGTTGCCGAAGAGTTTTAGCGATATAATCGGAAGTGTCAAGTTTATTAGAGGAAATTATGATAATTTCAGGATTACCTGTGAGGTTTTTAAGAGCTGAAGATTCTGCCGAGGAGAGGATGGAAGATGGGTGTAAAGAGTTTGGGAATTCTAAGAGTTTCATCTCTATAACTTGGCAAGTATCTTGAAAAATAGTGCAATGATAGAAGGGGTTAAAATTTAATATCATGTGAAAGACGAAATCACGTACGTTATATTGAGCCCCTATTTATTAAGTTATTAGGGTATGGATATCTTCCTCTAGCTACGGCAAGTGCACACTTGTTACTCTCGTTCTTACCCTCCCTTAAATGTATTTTTCCTTGTATTTTACAGATGAGGATTGTTTTCTGGGGGATACTCTTCCGGCTAAACTTGTGTGAATATGGAATGACTTGATTGGTAGTTGAAACACTTTTTTTCAGCGGAATTTCTATTTTCGCTCAATCTCTTCTAATTGAAGAGCTATTCAATTCACGGTTTGAATAATTTTCCCAACTTTAATTGACTACACGCGGCGCTACTTCTTTCTTTAATGCTTTAGACCACTGAATAATTCGTACGCATCTTAATTGAATTGAATATTTCCTTTCTTTCCCCTTCTTCATTCGATTTCTTGTATAAATATGCAAAGGATTTAAAAATAGTTTCTCAACATATTTTTTGGACCCAAGTGTTTAATTTTATTTCTTAAATCTTGTAGTAAAAATGGATACACTAGACTGTATCTATATTTAAGGCATTTTCTTTTACATAATTTTTTCCGATAACCTAACTAATATTTTGTCTTGAAAAACAATCTATACGTCGTTTTCAATTCCATGCGTGTCGTCCTAAGCCTATCAGGTTAAAAACTGAGCATCACTATTCAGCGATCAACTTCTCGTTTGATTCATTGATATTACATCACTTAAGAAATTATATGTTTTGGTTACCGTTTTTTCTGTAGCAGCGTGTTGTGAATCTCATTCATTGATTAATGCATTCCTGAAATGAATGATAATAAAGGTTGGTTGTTGGAAATTTAGCATTAAAGTTCAAATGTACACGTACTAGGAAGTTGATTGAGAAATCTCTCATGTAGTATGTCGCTTGTGACTTTCGAACAGCCGATTAAGCGTTTAATCAGAGGTAAGTAGATATAAGTAAAGGCTTTGATGAAAAATTGTATCTCCCTTGCTGACGATTAGAAGGCTTGTATTTAACTAGCGTATCATTATTTTTTCTATGATTTTAACCTCCCTGATTGACTTTTAAAATAGCCTTGATTGAATTTTTATGACATTTATAGGCGTGCAATATAGTTGGCTGGCAAATTGTTTTAATTTGTATTGATGCTTTTTCAACTACTTTGAATAAAGACTAAATTGTCTTTTTTTAAAGTTTAATAAGTCATTAAGACTTATTAATTAATTCTTAAAAGGAATAAATACTTGGACTTTCTCTAATATGTCTGGTTCGGCGTACGTTTTAAAAATCTTCGGTCAGTAAAAGGTCATGCGAGTTTTAGTTTGAGAGCTGTTCCACGCAAATTTTTAAGCATGCATATGGTATTTACTTTTTCTGTTTGGGTCGCACGAATGTATTTATTTTTACTTCGGCCGATTGAGTTATAATCGACTGAGATCATATTAAGTTTGAGAATCAATCCAATATTATGACGACGTCTCAAAAAATATCCCAGGTTACATTACATGTTCTGATGAAATGTGATAGTTGCTATTCATATTGATTGATTCATTGATTGCGTGATTGATTTGTACGTCGGAAATATGCATCACATAGCGAGTGCAATACATATTCGCTTTTAGGGACTTAAAAATATACTCAGCCTTGCGAAGTACTTTGCCCGCTATATTTTATTTAATTTCGGAGTTCAAATCAGCCGCGGTAGGTAGATACAAGCTGTCATGACATCCATTATCTAATATCAGGGTGTTCGCAAGGCGAGGGACAACCTTTATTGTCAATTACGTATTTCATAACCTTGAAATAATAAATGTCAGAAATTTTGTGATGGTGCTGTGTAATATTTGATGGACTATTGAACAAGGAAGACTACTGTTAATATTGCTCTTTTCAGGTATTCTCGTCGCATGTTTAGTATTTATGACAATAGTTTCTCTCTCCTTCCTGGGGGCGTCTTCAGGTCCGTTGGACATTTTGTAATTATTGTTATTATTTGTTTCCCGTTGTTATGTATTTCGTTGCTAGTTCATCTAGGACCATAGGGTGTCTCCATTGCCCGCTTCTCGCTGTGGTTTGACCACTCTCTCCCAGGTTGAGGCAAGTGGGTATCCATCCTCCCGATTGAAATTTGATGGATATTTAACCAGTTCTACTGCTTCTCAGATCAGCCTGGGAAAATAACGATTTTCCCTTTGAGAGTACTCTCACTTGGTCAAAGGTAATCTGATGTCCTGGCTCGAACCACGCATGCTCTGCAACTGCGGAGAGGCTGAATCTCCTCTTTTCGGTGGCCCTCTGGTGCTCTTTAATTCTACTTTGAATTGCTCTCCCCGATTGGCCGATGTTCGGGCAATGGAGACACCCTATGGTCCTAGATGAACTAGCAACGAAATGCATAACAACGGGAAATAAATAATAACAATAATTAAAAAATGTCCAACGGACCTGAAGACGCCCCCAGGAAGAGGGGAGAAACTGTTGTCAGAAATACTAAACACGCGACGAGAATACCTAAAAAGAGCAATATTAACAAGTATATGAGTCGCGGAAGCCTTCAAAGAAAAGGAAGACTACTAGTATACAATGATCCATTGTAATCTTCAGGGGCTTATTGATTCCCTGTCTATCACTGAGAAATTTACCATACCATAGTCAACCGCCATCAAAATTAGAGCCAAAGAAATTTTTATCTGTATTTTTGTGGTCTTGATCCTCCCTTTTCTCATTATTTCCGCTTTGATGTGCCAACGACAACTTACATAGCCACTCAATGCGTTGGCTTCTTTAACAGGCTAAATACGTTTCGACAATCAGCCAGCGTGAAGCCAAGAATTTTTCAATGTCATTTGAAATCTAGTGTAACAAAAATTGAGTTCAAGGAAAGATGCCCTCCTGTTAGTTACCTAGTTAGTTAGTTAGTTATCTAGTGAATTCTGTTCGATGAGCGTCACTCTCTAAACCCACAACTGCTATCGTCGTGCTCTTTTAAAATCTTTGGCCCAATGTCCATATTTCCCACTCTTTTTGCAGTCGACCGTCGGGATCTTACTAATGCGTCCAACTCTATGACATCTAAACCAGATCTTCACCTGTGCTGTTCCTCCATCTTATTTGAGCCTCGCTGCATCTTGCTTGGATCGTGCTGCGTCTTGCCTGTTCTTGGACACCAGCAACGCTGTTGCCGTATTCTCGGAAGCCTTTCCTCGTCCAGCATTCGGCCCTTGACCAGTCTCGTCGTAAGAGTGTCTTCCTTAACCCTTTGAGTGCGCCATGACGTGACATTACGTCATGGTTGTATTTACGCTGGTACTGATGACGTGATATCACGTCAAGGGAACCGCGAGTGTTCCAGCTTTCACTTTCGAACTTTCACTAGGCCCCCTAGTGAAAGATGGTACACTCTCGGTGCCCACGGTACGTTTTGCATGAGTGCATCGTACTCATCACCAGGCCAACCGGCCAAGAAGAAATTCGCCGTCATCTCTCCCCCGAATATCACACCTCTTTTGGCTACTTTCTTATTCAACCATTGAATCTTCGCAGTGTATTTTTGCACCGTCATATCTTTCGACTTAGAAACAATAACCATCTCCTTCAGGCTTTACAATGCGTGAAATTTGGAATAACTGGTATGAATTTCCTCTAATACCTCCCAAGCTTCTTTCTCTGAGTCGCAATCATCAGTGTCGAGAATTAAACCATCCCCGACGCTTCGATGCAGAATTGATGATGCTTTTCTATTAATCTTGTCTAGAGGAGTTCGGTTCTCTTTTAAATCCTGGATCAAAATCATTCTAGCAGTTCTTATCTATCAGATGCGCTTTCACTCGCATATTCCACGTAAAACAATTTCCATTCTTCAATTTTGGAATATTCACATTCTCATTGATTGCTTCAGCCATCTTTGCCTAAGTCTACGCCGTCTTAGTATTTTCAGTCTCACGCAAATTACTTAAATCCATTATTTTAACTTTACCCACGTATCCTGGGCTCAAACCTATAATTTTCCAATAGAATTAGGCAAAGATCATGAACTACTTTCTGATTGGCACGGAGGCTTCCGCGGTGATTTATTGAGCTCAGTTTATTTGGGTTTTTCCCGCGTTTGATTCATATTAACGGACAACAGTTTCACCAACGTCACAGCTAGCGTCGTAAGGTCCTGAATGAGCTGGAGAGATTCAATTTCCTTTATATACCTAACGCCTGGGCTAGTCGGGCGCACGTTGATTGGCCGGCTGGACCTTTGAATCCAATTGTTGTAAGAGACATTTGAACTTAGAGGCTAGCTGTTACGATGGCGAAACTGTTTTCCGTTAAAATGAACCAACACGGGAAAAAAACCGAATAAACTGAACCCTATTTTCTGATTCTCTGATGTCTTTGTTCACACTCACAAAAGATACACGCAATTACATCAGTCTCATCTTTCCAGCATCTTGTTACAACAGTGACAAAATTAATACATAACTACTGCAGTCATTCATCAGAGCGTAGTACCATGAAGATATATGATAAATTTGATTGTCAAACAACTCCCAATAGTGTTTTGGTATTGGCCCAAAGTGTGAACCGTGAAATGATAGGGTTAAATCTTAATCTTTTTTTCTGGCACCTTCAATTCCACCTCTGTTGTTCCTGCGTTTCTTTTCATCTAAACATATATTTGCCCTCTTTTTTTCTCTTCAATGTTTGTCTCTATTCATCCTAAGAATTCATTTATTCCACGTATTTTCTATCATTCTAGAGAAATTGATTCTGAATTGAGTGAACGAGTGTATTTGGTGCTATTAAAATTATGGTTTAATATTTAGAGCGCAGTCGGTAATGAAACGATACTCACCATTTTATAAGCCTTTAAGTTAGATGCTCCTCCATAATTTAGGGTTAAGCTAATCTACCATAAAAAGTTCAGAGAAAATCCCCGCTAAATGAGGCTCATCCAGTCAAATAAGGAAGTTTATGAGAGAAAGAAATTTACCCTCAGTCAATTCTCCTCTCCTCTATTGTGATAATTTATGCATTGACTTTTATCAAGAAGAAATTGCTCACTATTCACCTCTTGTAATTCCGTCCTCTCTCATTAACGAATGCACATTTGAAGCCACGTTAACGCTCTTTACACCCTATTGTACTTTCCTCGCTTTCTGAGTGCACGTTAAGGGAAACTTCATGTCCTCATGCAACCGCTCTTATCCCTAGCTCAAGTATTTGTTTCTTTCAGACACACATCTTCCCATCCAGACCCGTTTCAACAGCCACGGCTAACCTCTCTCTCTCTCTCTCTCTCTCTCTATTTTTCGCTCGAATAAAATCACCAGTGCTGCTCTTTCTTTAGTCTGCCGCTCAAGATCTGCCATACTTTTAAACTCTCCGTCGATTTGAGTCATTTAATGGAACACAGTTTACGGCTCCACCCACTTATATCCCACACCGTTCCCTTATCTCGTCCTGTTTATCCTCAATGGATCCCTTTATCTCTCCTCTACGTTTTCTTTCTCTTTCTCTCTGGTAAAAGGTAGCGAATAGCTTTTGCTTCATAATTTCACGGTCGGCAAATGGGAAAGAAGGAAACATCGGCGCCCTCCTCTAACTCCAACCCTACCCACCCATCCTGCTTCTCCTTTTATTTTCCTTTGTCGTTTTCGAGAAGCTGGGATGGAATTAGTGTACACAAAAAAGTGGACTTTGAAGTGGTAGTCCGAATGGTTTTTTTTGTTATTCTCTCCTTGTTCTGGGGGAAACAATTCCCGTTTTTCGGCCGGCCGTTTTCATTTGGAGCAAATATTTAAGCGTACCAATTACGACGTGCCTTAAGGGCCTCTTTTTGAGTTTTGCTCCTCCTTTAATGCACCTACATCACTTAGCCATTTGAGGTGTTCGGGGGAGGGAAATTCTGGGGCCAAAAAAAAGGACGCCGTAACTTCCAAAGAGAATATGAAAGAAAATCGGCCGTATAAGATCGTTTTAGTAACAATCTCTTGGCTCTTGCGGCCGTTAAATTTCTTACCCGAGTAGCTGAGAGATGATATTTTTTTACAGCAATTGTCTCTTCTATCAGTTGTGCAGACCAATATGTCTACTCTGATATGTCTTCTCTGATATGTCTTCTCGATAATAGTTCTTAAATTAGTAGATGGTCAGACAATTTGTAAGTTGAAGTTTTTCCTTCAGCTTTGGAAAATAATGATTATTTTTTATACAAATCAGTATTTTATTAACATAGCTTTGTATTAGTGAAAGTTTAATGCACTGAGGACTTATCACGGGAACTTTATTTCGAAAAATATATTGAACCACCATGTGAAGAAATAACTTATCGAATATAAGTAGAAATAATAAGGAATACCACAAAATAGAGCATTGCTTCCGTAGGTTAAATAAATGAGGTCCAATAGTCTCGAGGACATACTCACTGGTGCAACCTGGTATTAAGTTCCTGGCTTTATCTGTCCCGACGGTAAAGCCGACGCCGAGTCCTTCTCTACCCTTCTTCCTACCCACAAGTGATCCTTGCCTTTAACTACAAGCCCCCTTTCTTAATTGCACTTGTGAATTTAGTTTTCTTTCGTCTCTAAAATTAACCAACCGAATCCATTTAGCCTTGATTATAGTTTCGTTATTACCTATACTTGAGATTCAGCATTGATATTTTAGCACCTGGAAAAACAGATCAGTGTAACGATATACGGAGCCTCCAAGCAAGAACAAATACATTGTGTTGACCGCGGTTGCATTAACCTGGGCTTGCATGAATTGATATCAGAACTATTCATACTAGTTTATCGATTGGTATTGCGTGGGCAAGCATCTTCCCATCACTTGTAGTAACCTGCGTCAGTGAAGTATTTCGATGTAACCCTTTGAAATTATCCTTATCTCTTGAACCACTATTCACAGATGAATGAATGTTTGGTTCATTGATTGTTTTATTCTGACATCCGTCATCTACCTTATTTGCCACCCAGGACTTGTGACTGGATTAGTTGTGTAAAGGATCATTTAGATCCGGTGCACATTGACCGCAGGATGATGCAACCTTGGAGTTAACTCGTAAGTTGAAGTTAACTGAGAGTTTCGTATTATAAATCGGACTTAGAGTTATTTTTTGACATATGTGTAATTGAAGGTGGTACGTATTCCCATCCAATTTTACTCTGAGAAAATCTGTTATCAGATACAAGAACAGTGCCAACCTTCTTTCGTAATATTTGCATAAACCCATCAATAAAAATTTTGCTATTAATTTGCTGAGAGTACCTCTTATTTGAGTGAATGCTTATCCTAAATAGGAAGGAAATAATTATAAAATATTTAAATGCATAGCAGTCACAAAACTCCTGCCGCTGCGCCCTGGACGATTTTAGGACATGGACCTCAGAACTGTTAAAACCCTGTCTGGCGGGGGAGGAAGGTTGTAAATTGTGGGGCGTTAGTGAGCAAACCTTTTCTAGTTGCTGCCAACCTTAGCGCCTCGGTAAATTCCATGAGTCACAGCTACCTGGCGCCCGGTTTCTAACATTTTATTCGTACTACCACTCCTTATACGTGACAACGAAGTGCACGGGTAAAGCATGGCACTGATAAAGCAAAACCACTTGTGTTTATTAGCCTCGTGTGTGTGTACATCGTGCCTCTGCATTGTGCGTTTCGGTGTTCCAGAGATCCTTGCGATTTTTGCTGCAGTTATTTTCAGGGCTCTTCACCTCCTTACTATCATTATCTCTCTCTCAATGTCGGAGACAACAAGATCTAATCATAAACTTGCATGATGGCGATGAATAAAGTAAAATTGAATATAAGTGGGATTAGACTGAATAAACAACTTATACTCAATGCATTTTTTTATTTTTCTGGTATGTTTTAGAGCAAAAGCAATCATACAAACACACGTTCTGCATGTTTTGCGGAGATATTATTTGTTATTATTTCGAGTTTTTTTCAAGGAATTATGTATAGTGCTTAGCATTACTTGCCAGTCACCTGATGATGCCTAAAGAGCCGTAATGCGTCGTGTAAGTGAAGGGGATTAGTGCCCCTTACTTTCTGTACAATAAAAGCCTTCCACTATATCCTGCCTAAGATGGTTAATAGTATTTATTTACTCTTAAGTTCCTTTTGCGTTTGCGGAAGGATATATTTTTAATGCAAATGGTTGTTATTTGTTGAAAATTGCTTACATTCATAAAGGTATTCCATGCCGACAATTTGTATCACGCACGCAGCAGTTAGGGGAAATATTTTATCATTCTGGCAAATAACCATGGCTCCCCTGCCTCTTTTTCAGCCGTCGCAATATGAGGTACAGAGGTAGCACTCACTTTCAAAATCGTAGAAATTTTGAATAAATTGAGATATTAGCATAAAATGTTTTTTATTTGAAAGCTAAAATCCTATGAAATATAGAAAAAATATGCATCAAATGAAAAATTGCAATATAAGTCTGCAAAAAGTGTGCGAAACCCGTTATTTTTTTCCAATTATTTTTATGGACCAAAATAATGCAGCGAAAATTAAATGTTTAAAAACAAAAATATAAATTTTATTATAGGTTTAATTTACTTGGTTTAATTTTATTATCAATAGGTATGAGAAACTATAATAATATGTATACTTTTGTTTTTAAATATTTATTTTTCGCATGATTTATTTTGGTCTATAAAAATAATTGGAAAAAAAACAACGGGTTTCGTACGCTTTTTTCAGACTTATATTGCTACTTTTCATTTGATGCATATTTTTCCTATATTTCTTAGGGTTTTAGCTTTTAAATAAAAAAATTATGCTAATATCTCAGCTTATTCAAAAGTTCTTTGATTTTGAAAGTGAGTGCCACCTCTGTACCCCATAGTGCGTCACCTCTCCTCAACCTATTCCCCTCCGTGCGTTCACTTCACTCCCTCCACTTAACCCTTCCCCTCTGCCGTGCAGAAGTGCGCCAAACTCTTTTTCTTTTGCTATACCTATGCTTTTCTGAGGAAATCGACAATTAAAGAAAAAATTGGTTTACCTGATCAAATGCCCGACCTCTTCTACTGTTCTACATGCCTGAGCCAATCCTATTTTTAGTTAAAATGGAAATAAATTTAAATAGCATGTATCTGACTTAACTAAGAGTCACTATTTTTGCTTCATTGCTGGGTTATACACATTATTTGTCCCTTCAGGATCTCCAGCAAGTTATTTTTTCTCAGATAAATTTATCGTCACACTACGTCGTCAGTCTCTGTTGTCCCTCAATTTTATTTGCCTTACATTAGTTGTAGAGTGTCTGATGCAATGAGGGAACAGATAGCATCCTAATCTGGGACCAGAGATCTGATTCTCGATGAGCAGTTTCTTCGAAAACGGAATCAGTTGGTTCGTGCCTTGATTTCGATCTTTAATTTCAAATCGTCGGTGAGGATGCGCGCATAGTACGTGGATGAACAACGTCGGGATGATCACATGGAAGCCCCCCCCCCCACAATGAAGGCCATTTTCACGCGTTGTATTTCCTGGAGTAATGTAAGGCACGGGTGAATGTGCAGTCAAAATTGCATTTCTCAGAGCACGTAAGTGTTAAATGACTGCCTAAATGCACGAATGACAGCTCGAAAAAATGTATTCTTTAACTGAATGCATTCGCCCTTACAATTTTGATTCCTCATATCGTGCATCTCCCCTCCGCTAGTCTCGCTTTTTATGTATCTTTGTGCGTAAATGCAAAGTAAGTTTCTATTTTTATATTTTGATTAAGTAATCTGGCGAAGTCACTTAATATGCGAACAATGCATAGATCTTTGGCAATTTTCTTAACTTTTTAGAGCCACCCATCCTTGACCGTAATGAAACATTCTCCCTCGATCACGAATCTTTGCTTAGATCAGTGTTTCTTAAACTTATACGAGCCCGTGCTCCGTGGTTCTATTAACCTATACCCAGTACTCCCAACCATATAGTAATGGGCTCCCAATCAAAATCCACAACGCCAAATCAGGAGGGTTATGAAAAAAGTTAAAATAATTATGAGTAAATTAACAGTTTTTTCGAATTAAATAGATTTACAGTCAATTCAACTGAGGGCATGGTAACTTTTCATAAGGACCCTACCTCCAGCGCCCCCCCCCCTGCCGCCTCCTATCTTCTTTTCGCCTCTCTGCATTAACGTGCCAGGGGGTGGTGATAGTGCCAACTTTGTCAACCACTGTTATTAGGAATGAGGTATGAGGATACTAAGATAAACACATATTCGGTAATGGAATGAGCAGTAAATCAAAATCACTTGGCGTCAGACTATCAATGCACCAGAGTTCACTTCCTGCGAAAATCATCACACAAAAGCCATACTTACACCGTGGTTGGAGTAAACATAAAATCTTCAGATACGGTAAAATATCTTGACATTACCTTAACTTTAGATATATCGTGGGGAGCACACATACAAAACATATGCGGCTCAGCATTAAAGAAACTAAATTTTATTAAGCGTATAATAGGGAGGTCCGCGGATGAAAAAGTAAAAGAGAGATGCTACTACGCTATGGTTTTGCTACACCTCGTATATGCCTCGAGCATTTGGGACCCTGGTCATAAAGATTCTACCAAAAAATTAAAAAAATACAAAAATAAGCAGCACGCTTCGTTAAAAACTTCTACAAACGGACATACAGTGTTGCACAACTGTTAGAGGGATTAATGTTGGAGCCTCTAGAGACTCGGAGACTGCACGCTAGGCTTGGTCTGCTTGAGATATTTAGAACGGGTGTGTTTCAGAGCGAAACAGAGAATATTATCATGACGCCTCACAAAATTCTAGGTCTGACAGATTCGATACAATATGAGATACACACTGCCAAACAGATTGGTACAAAAACTCGTTCTTTCCACGAAAAATAAGCGACCACAATAAAAACTGAGCTCCTCAAAATTCACTCCCATTGTACATACATGTCACCATTTCACCTCCAAATATTTTTACATCTTCCCACGGCTGGTGACCTACCACACCCTGCCACACGCCCATGCGGTGCTCGCGGGGCATTATGTAGATGTAAACATTCATGAGAATGAGAATTTCGATGCAAAACTATTGAACCTTCACCAAGTTAAGGCACTCGCGATAACTAGTTGAAGGACCAAGAACTACAATTGGCGCACGAATGAAGCATTCATGTTGCCGCATCAAAGAGCCTCTCGTGCAACTTTGGGATAACGAAGAACATCCATCCGGCGACATTCCATTTGGCATTAAATTCAGTCCTACTCCTGACACTATTATCAAGGTCCCAGTCTCTTTAATCCAGCACCACAGTTATATCGTGCCGGTGTAGGGCATTCACTACTCTAGCCCTTCAGTAGGCGCGTGGGCCATAGGGGTGGGCCATAGGGGCCACCCTCAGTGTTTCATTTGAGTGCCGTTTCTCATGAGATAGCATAATTTACTTGTAAGTTTCAGTAGCTGCACATTATTATGCCCTCAAAAGTCTCACATGGTCGCTTGTAGCAAATTGTTCCAGGGTTAGCTTTAAATAGCGTGCGAATGGAAGCCTACGCTTGTGACTGGGCCACAAATGTTGCCTACGCGACTAACTCTGTAACCTTTTTCTATCGGCATTATTAAATTGTATATTATTTGTATGGTATTTGTACATTATAATATTGTAATCAATTATATTGAAATTGTTGGATATTTTAGATAAATTTTATCACAATGGATGTTTGATGCTGAAAATATACGACGATTTTTCAATAACTTTGGGTTTTGTTCCACTAATGACTATAAATATGTTCCTTAGTAAAGAAAACCTAAATAAACGACAGATAATAGTCTAAATTTATTGCTTGTAAAAATATTTTTCAAAAAAATTGAAAATTTTAGACAATTAAAAAAATTGAATTTTTGCCACCGGTGTGGCCCACGCGCCTAATCGTGTAACAAAATCTTACGCGCCCTCTGAAGGGCCAGAGATGGCAGGGCTGTCGCCCAGGTGCGAGCGGAAGGGAGGGTGACGGAAGGAGAAGATGTGAAATCACCTGTATTGAACGGTTGAACGCGAGTGGGCGTGGAATTGTGAGTGGTTGGGGATCGAGTGAACTCCCATTGCACTGACATACCGTTCCCTTTCTCACCTTGTCCACGATCACCACTTTGTCCTCCTCCTTCTAAATGCCATTCATTCGAACGGCTGATGCAGTCCTCCACCCATTTCCTTCCTCCCTCCCTACATTTCCGCTTCAGATTCAGATGTAGGTTGGACGGAATGCAGTGTGCGAAAAACCTTTTGCTGTTCAATAATCGAGATTTATTTTTATATTCAACTAAGGAAAACGGGTATGATATTGCGCGAAATTATTTCGAACCCTCAAATGTTTGGACCAAAGATTTGCTGGAAAAGTGAGATAAAACTTATATCCGTAATCCAACCAAAATTTTCGTACATTTAGACTGTATATATGCATTACCAACTTATTTTCATGCATGAGTAACGACACAATGGTAAAATTAACTTTCTTGAAAGATGTGATTTAAGGATTTTGTATGTTAATGAAAGGTCAATCTTTATGTAACACAATTAATTGTCCTATCTATTCGAGGCTACATGGTAAAAGAGAGAGTTCATCTAAACCATTTAAAAAAGAGTAAATTTAATTTTGTTTCGCTGAAAACGTTTTTATTTGTGCCATTCCCAAAAAAACTGGAAAAAATTAGATTGAAAATGCCAAATACAGTTAAGTACTTCCTTACGTACAGTTTTTTCATATTTTACATGGCGTATTATGTTCAATAGTAGTCTACGCATAGATCCTGCAGAAGTTCCTGGCGCAGACCTTCGCGGCATTTAGGGGAGGTGGAAGTAGAGTGACAAGAAGAGCAGAGAATGATTTGGGCAAAGACGAGTGTGGCACTGCTGCGTGAAGAATACACGAGGCGCGAGATGGTTAAAGTCACCATTCGACATGAATTTATGTGAAACGAGTCGAAATGGGATGGCTGTTGAGTTGGTGACTCATCCCGAAACTTGAAGCGCTTACTTTAAGGCCGCTTACTGGGTGCATTTTATTGTGCAAACGAATGTATGAATTCTTGCATAAGAAACATTGTACCGTGTAAAACGGAAAATTATACGATTGTCTGAATGACTTAACGGGAAATGGAACCTGCTCTATTCCCATTCAGTTTCTTGTAAATTCTATGATACAATCGTTTGTACAATAAAATGTATCGTGTAAAGCGGCCTTTAGGCAGTAGTGAGAAAGGTTTTCCAACACTCTACGCTGAAAAACCTTCCTCCTCCGTTTCGCAGAATTTCTTAAAAGTTCCGTAGCCCTAATCCCGAAATCGGCGCCTCAGAAGCTTTTACCAGAGTTATTTTGTTTTCAGTAGGACGATTCTCGAGAGATCGTCCGGATGCCTTCTGTCTAGAGCGCCGACTTCTTTCACTGCTGCCTCGCCCATACCGCCAACACCTCTCCTCTCAGCCGTATTGAATTTCCACGTTAACTGCATAGATGGAGCTTGCGAGATAGCGAGAGGAGGCATCTTGCGTTCGAGGAGGGTTTTCGAGTGTCGGTGGCCATGGAGAGAGGGGGGGATTCGACGAGGGAGGAAGGAAGGAGAAAGAGAGACAGATCACGACGTGAATGTGTGCCCATGTTGAGGAGCGGATTGATTGACTGATAGACTAGATGGGGAAGGAGGTTGGGAAAAAGGAAGGAGGAAAGTAACGGATGAGAAATAAACGTGGAGGATTAAATGCGTACGGGAGGGTGGAAAAAGGTGAGAAAATGTGAGTGGGCGGTAAAAAAAATGGAAGGGAGAGAGAATGTTCTGCCATCGCCACCGTCTCAATTGAGATCTCCCGAGAGCGATCTCTATACGAGGAGGGGGAGGAGAAGGTTGGGGATGGACAAGAGGTGGAGAGGAGGAGAGGAGGAGGAGAAGAATGAGGACGAAAGAGTTGGTGAGAGGGAGAAGGCGAAAGATGGCTGGAGAGGGGCGAGAGGATAGGGAGCGGAGTGGGTTCGAATTAAAAGGTTTTTTCATCGTCTTTTGTACAAAAAAAGGGCGACGAACTCTCTACCATTCGAGGAAGGTTAGGATAGAAGGGTGAAGGAAAAGCGTCTTTTTTTATATTCGGAGAAATCTCCAACCACCTCACACTTCGTCACGTGACTCGAATACGGGAAAAACTGTGGTTTCGTTATGACCTCGAGTGCATGTTTGCTATGGGAGCGTGCTACCTGCGTACTTCTTCTGCGCGGACGACAGTTGGAGTTAGACCTCACTTGCGTCGGAAGAGCTGGGAATACTCGATGGTGGGAGTTGGGGTACAAAAAGATAACGGGTTTCTAAATGATGTTCAGCTCTATTGAGGAATAACTACCGAAGAGGGAAGAAATTTTCGTTCTCAGAGGAATTGATTTAAAAGCGTGCGATTTTTTATCAATTTTTGGATGATGAGACTTAGATAGCTCAATAGACATCATATAGTTGTGATGACGGAAATTGCAACTAATAGTCTCTGTAAAAATTCCAAAACTGAACTCCCTACGGAATAATTATAACTCGTTTCCATTAATCGCAATTACAAAGTATTGGAGATTAATTATTATTTAATAAAAATTAAAAAATAACATTTACATATTGTTCGAGAAATGTCAGTTATTATGAAGCCATTCTTAAAATAAGAGCAAATGAGACAGTGGAAGATTTCATTGTTTTATTTGAAAATTAAGTGTTGGGGTGGAAACGTTTCTGAAAATATTAAATACTCCAAATAAATAGTATTGCCATTGATTTGGCTAGGACCTCATCCCAAAAAAGCGATATTTTATACGGCGTAAACATTTTCCTAAGTCATTCCAAATTTTCCTCCAATAATTCCCTGAAGTGTTTTTTTATATAATTTTTTTATAAATTACTATCCAAGTTCGTCGGATTAAAAATGTTTCCAATCGAGATGCATTGGTAACAGTGCAAGTCAGGGTAAGTATGGTGATTATACATAAAAATAGTGCTGATGAGCAAATTTTAAGTCAAAGTACTTATCTAAGCTGTCTTAACAGAAAACTAATTACGTATGTACATTCACTACGAGTCAGTTAGAAGTAGAAAAAGATGCTTATACTCTTTCCGCTCTTGTGGTTCAAGACCTTTTACTCGTGATTATGGCTGTCATTTTTTTGGAAACCGAGCTACGACGTAAGAAAATACTTCAGTATTCTCCATTAAATCTTAAAGATTCTAATCAGCATACTTAATGAATCACGTTGGCTGGTTTGAATTTAATTCTTTATGAGATTTATGAAATGTGTGCTTTAACTCGTATGGCGCGAAAAACACCTTGAATATTTGTTCTCTGGTGCGAAATTTTTAAGTGACATTAGTAGAGCAGGTTATTCATTGTTTAAATTCTTGATTTGGGCATATTTCATATAATTTTGATGATTAGTTGTACTTTATGTCATTCATACTTTTAATGTGTATTGTGTATGTAGTGTATTGCGCCCTCATATTATGATGGTAGCCTCCCACAGGAAGTCCTTGAAGCTACCTAAGGATTATTGTTTTTTTTAAATAATGTACACCTAAAATTGTGCACTGAAATCTCTCTCTATCTATAAATTATCTTTGAATCAATTTTTGCACCAACTGCCCATGGGGATTACACATACAGAACATATGAGGCGCAGCATTAAAGAAACTAGGTTTTGTTTAACGTATAATAGGAAGGTCCTCGGATAAAAAAGTCAAAGAGAGATGCTACTTCGCTCTGGTTAGGCCACACCTCAAATACGCTGCGAGCATTTGGGACCCTGGTCAAATAGATTTAACCAAAAAAATTAATAAAAAACAAAGGAAAGCGGCCCGCTTCGAGCAGCTACGAGCGTACATATAGTGTCTCACAACTTTTGGTGGGAGCCCCTAGAGACTCGGAGGCTACACGCTAGGCTTAGGTTGCTTGAAAAATTCAGAACTGATATTTTTCAGAGCGACATAGAGAATATTATCATGACTCCTCACTATATCTCTAAGTCTGACAGATGCGATAAAATAAGAGAGATACTCTGCCGAACAGATAAGTACAAGAACTCGTTCTGTACGCGAACAATAAGCGACCACAATAAAAATTGAGCTCCACCAAATACACTCCTATAATATATGTCACCATTCCATCTCCATAAACTTACACCTATTCAAGGCTGGTGACCTAACACCTCCTGCCACACGTCCATGCGGCGGCTCGTAGGGCATTATGTAGATGTAGATGAGAACCTCAGGACCTTGGTTGATGCGTGAGGCATGACATGTGACTACATACACTCAAATATTTATGTCAATTAAAATGATAAAAATTGACTTCCGTGATCAAATATAGTCCATTGGTGAGCGATGACGGCATTGCGAAACTTGAGCGAACTCGAATGAACGAAGCGTACCATTCATTTCTCCCGCTGCCAGTCATCAATATCATTTTCTACTGAATGTTTTGTTATTAAAATGATTGTAATGGTCTCAACATAAATTTACAAAACCAATCCAAATTCTGAGAGCAGAGCGACGATTCACTGTAACAATGATGTGAAGAAATTACTGTGCTTCTATCGATTCATTTATGGATCAAGTTAATTCGTAGTCTCTGGATTGTCCTTTCGACGATTGAGACGTCAGCTCTTGAGTTTGTAATCAATGAAAAAGGCTTTTTTAAAATGGAGAGGAATATTCAATTAAAACCTTTTTTTCGAGGAGACAATGAATGGAAATCGCTTATTCATCTAAGAGCGCCGTCCGTCGAGTCCGGCGAAATCTGACGAGGCGCTATTTGGACCACGGAATCACGGCTGTGGCACGCCGATTGGGGCCCCTAGGGTGGGCGAAAATGGGACGAGGAGCGTGATCAGAGTTGAAATTGGATTCGAGAGAAATCTGTCGGGGAGAGGAAAGAAGATAAATTTAAGCCGAGAAGAGTGGAAGGAGTGTAACGCCGCTCTCCTTTCTATAAGTTATTCAATGCGTTTACCAATCGAACTCTGATCGATTTAGCCGGTTCAGCTCAGTATGGTAAACACAACGGGCTAGTGGGATCGATATGAGAAGCGGGCTAACTCGGCCCGCTTTCTCTACCAGTCTGAGGTTTCAAATCGATATGAACCGATTCAAATCAATATTTCAATCGATTTCGCATTGATATACCAGGCGATCCGAGTCGGCTGGCTTAGAATGTTTAGATCGGTCCGAGTCCATACAGGCCTGAGTTTGATTGATAATCGTAGTGATTGTTTGTTTCTATGGGTTTATAATGTTAAATAAGTTTATTGTTTATTTTGTGTGCTTTGTTTCATCTTATTTCTTGTATTTGTGTTTTGATGTTTAAGTTGTTTATTCTGGATGGTCGTTATTGGTTGGGAGGGAGTTGTTTAAGTTTGGAGAGGGGGATTGTTGTAGTGGAGAGAAGAAGCGAGAGAGGTGTATAAAAAGTATGGTAAATAAAGCGCAACCAAAGAAAACTCTAATGCGTTACAGGAGGAAAAAAAATACCTCGGAGAGCATGCAACAAACACATTTGGGCGATGTACATCTTGTGGTCATATTGTACGACTAGCTTATCTGCCACCTTTTGAGACAGATAAGCCCGTATTTGTAATTAACTTTCAAATAAAGGTTCGCTTTATTTTCCCTTCTTCATTGCTTCTTCGATTTTGAATGACCTGATTGCAAGTTGCCTAATTGAAACAGTTGCCGAATTCACATATTTCGTCATCATAATTCAGCAAGCATTTTTGAGATGTAACGCAAACATCCATTCCCTAATAGATTTTATGCCACATCTTCATTTAAAGACCAGAACGCAAACTCAGTTGTTCGGTCTCCACTTTCACAAACTTCTTACCGTGCGTAACAACAAAAACTGGTTGTAAAATGGTGTTTACATAACAACTTACACAAACCAACAACGGATTTACTTTCAGTTCAAACAACAACAGCTCAGAACGGGTGTGAGAAATAACTGTTTATACACGGTTTGAATAAAAACAACACTGAATAGAAAAGAGGCGATCTCTATTGGTTTACGAGTAGCTCTGGCGATTGCACTTAGCGGTAGTTTCTTCAGTTTTTGGAGCAGGGATTTGAACGTATGGCTTCATTGGTTTCATTGTCTTTATCTCATGACGAAACACGTATTCTGGTCTTTCCACGGAAAGGTCAAGATAATTGCCTAAAAACAAAAAATGTTTACCAAAGATGAAGTCTAAAGCTTTCCATCGTCGATCATCTTTGCGAAGACATATATGACATCCTTATTCTTTTTCAACGCAAAATTCAATGCAAACTCAAACACCCGTCAAACCATTGAATATTTAAAATTAAAAAAAAAGTAAATAGCATCATTGAAACGAACATCTAAATGAAAAACAAAAATGCCACGTACCACAATTTACAAACCGAATTTTAGGCAATTTCACTAATCATCTCATCAAAATTTCCTAAGAAGCTTAACAAGCGGATTCTTTCTTAAGAAGCGTATTCTTTCCTAAGAAGCGGAATTCGGATGCAGTTCGGTGATGACTGCAAGAGGCCACTTAGTTGGGGAGGTCACTTCACTTTTGATCAGTACAACGTCACCAACTGCCAAAGGGATTGATTCCTTGGTCTATCTGCAGCGGCGTTGCATATTCTGCAGACCTCCGGTGCCAAAAATGCTGACTCATGCCGATACAGCGGCGCAGAGTTCTAACATTGGGTTACTGACAGTTTTAATAGGAGCAAATTTGCTTTTGTGCAGAATTAACATTGAAGTACAATTGTTATCAGTAAGAGCTCTGTGGTAAACAACAGTACCAAATGCTTTTTCGGAAGCATCTGCGAATGCATGAATTTCATAAAATTTAGCATTTTGTGTAAAATTATTCGATCTAGAAAGTCCAAAATTTGAAAGAACTGGAAGTGAAAAAATATCAATTCTTCCATATGTTTGCAGCGGCATGAGGAAGCTCAGAATCCCAATGACTCTTCAGCCACAATGACTGCTAGAGTATTTTAGCAGTAATTACAACAGGCGATAACCAACCAAGTGGATCAAACTATTTTTAAATATTGGAAAGAACATTACATTTGGTCATCGATTTAGTAATAAATACTTGTACGGAAATAAAGAAGATCTTTGTGCGGAACCCAGGATAGGCCAAGCACAAACATCTTGCTGGACTCCGGGTGGGGAAGGTTATAAAGAGAAGCTGCAACTGTTTCTTGTGGCAACCATTACGGAAGCTTCGAGATGCTAGCAGCCCATTTGCGCCGAGGAAAGCCACCCACCAGCAGCAAGTTCATCAGCTCCTCCTATTTAGGGCGAGCGTTCTCCAGGATGTTAGCTCCTGTCAGTACGTTGTCCATGTACATCTCTTCCAGCAGTACCGGGGCAGCAAAGGGGTATAGGACACCTTTATTCTGGGCTAGTTATCTAACAAATCGATTTGCTAAATAAGGGGAGCATGCCAAATCATAAATCATAGCTCTAAGTTGGTATAAATCACAGGATCATTTGTATTAAATCTCCATACCATTTTATTTAATCGCTGATAACGTTCATCTACTAAAACCTGGCGGAGCATTTTCTTAATGTCCGCGGTAAGAACAAAACGATAACTTTGCCAACGTAAAGCAACATCAGCTAGGCCAGGTAATAAGATGAGGGCTATATGCAATTTATCGTTAAGAGATATCCCTCTACCAGTTTTTGAGAACCTTTAAATACAACTCGTAGATTACGTCACAATTCGTAGACTACGTTACTCGTAGAAATCGTCGAGCTGGACTCTTTCCAAACTCCATAGTGAGGAAAATATCTAGCTCTATCTAAATTTGTAGCTCTCTTTGTTGAGTTACTATCTTTATGCGTTTCAGGTTGAAGTACTCATGCATGAAGGACTTATTTCTCCTGCAAGATGTCATCATTGAGAAATCTCCTCTCCATCTGATTCAGCACTTTCGTAGCTGTCAAATAGGAACAGTCAATTCGGAATGTTTTGGCAGTCTCACCATCCCTCAATGGGACTGACTGACCTGAAACATGTCGAATTTAATTAGAAATAAAGAAATTTTCACATTCTTGCTCAGCTGGAGAGAGTATTTCATTGGAAGGTTGGATGTCTTCCTGCTCCCAGAATTTCCTGAGAAGATCCGTCAAGCTCTATTGCTCTAATCGTTCTAATCGCGACAGCGACTCGATAATTCAATGCAGGAGCGCTAGCATCGCATTCAGAAAGTACAGTATTTACAGCTTGCCCCCACCATCCACAACCACTTCCGGATTGGCAAGCAAGTTAAATCAGAACAACCAGCCTATTCTTAATGAATGGCGCCAAAGGAATTATAGCTTTACGCTCCTTCCAACGGATTGTTAAACTTTGAACGCTCTGCAAATTAATTCCAAGTGAGAATTGGAAGTTGAATGTCTACTCTCCGCTACTGCAAAACCAGGCTGTCAGAAAGGAATAGTAATAGTAATAAATTCATTTTATTATTCTAGGAGTGCACTCCTTTAGAACAAAGTAGTACATAATATGATGTGCAAGGACTAATAATAAGAAAATAAATCTTATACTCCATCAAGAAATAAATAAAGAATAATTCGTTCATATAGAAAATTAGCAATGTCATCATACAACAAACCATGAGGAACCCAACAAAGAATGAATTGTACATATAAAAATTAACAATGGTATCGTACAACAACCAGAGTAAAAAAAGAAAACTAAATTGCTTCTTCAAACACATAAAACTTACCACAGACATATCAATGAACAAAATCTATTACAAAACAACATGATCTATGAACATGAGTCTCAAACAAGTAAATGTTTGATAAGCTTTCTCTTAAATATTGCGAGTGTTGCACTGTCTTTTGCATGCTTTGGCAGGTCATTTCACAAATTTAAAGCTACGACTGTAAAGGATTTTTGAAATGTAGCTATCCGGAATTGGACAGCTACATTTTGGACAGGCAAGGCATTGAAATCGCCCTTGAGATGGATTGCAGGGTAACATCGTGCTCTAATTGCCACGCGAGCGAAATCTCCTTCAGGTAAAAACCTGCATAAGGACGCGACTTTTGATGCGCTTTCGACCGTCTTTTGCTAAATTTACTATCGCAGGTTAATAGCGTTCCAGAACCCTCCGATAGGTGGCTCAGTAACCAAATGGATCCTTGTTGACCACGAGTAGTGCATTGTAGTGATGGGAGTCCGTAGTGTATACATGCGGAAAAATGACGAGAACTTGTTTAAAAATGGGTTTGCGGTGTTGTTTTGTGCCGGAGTGCTCTACAGGGTACGGGAATACAAGGAGGAGGAACAAGATTCTCGGCGTAAAGAACAAAAGGTTGTTTAAGGCTAATGTAAGTTGACTTGGGTGGCGATTATTGCCCTTACCGCATGGTAGCCATTACGGTCTCATGGAATTGTGAATTTATAGCACTATTAATGTCATGAACGTATTTCAATCGTGATAATTTTCCATTTATTTGAAATTATTCATCAGTACGGTAGTCTCAGCTTCAAAAATCGAGGAAGGCTATTCCTCGAAAGGATAAAGTCCTAGGGAAGGAGGATCGGGCGTGTGAGCTACATTTTCCTCCCGAGGACATACAATAACCTTGTTTTCATATCTATCCCGCCGGAAGCATAAACTTGTGAAGATTCTATTCGCAAGTTTGACCAGCCACATCAGCTGATTTCACCATCATCAGCTGATTTCGCTAGCGGAGGTTTAGAAATGCGTAAATTGGAATCGAATAACCGGAAATGAACTATCTTTCGTATTAATTGCATTAATTATTATTTCAATGCACTCTGTTCCCTTATCTTGCATCATAATTTAGAAGTTTTAGGGAGGAACTCGGTATACGAATCCACCGATCACATCACATAATGCTCTACGCCTTCGGTGTCATTTACTTATTTCGCGACGCTCTCGAGAGTTTGTTTGTCTCTCGTCGATGGCTCGGTACCTTAGGTACATAAATCTACTATTCAGTGCCTTAAAGTATTACTTGCATTATAAATCATCGTACTGGCGGAGAAAAAGGAGACGTAAATACACGTATAGTTAGCCCAGAGACGTCTGCTATAAGGGTCAATTACTCAAACACCGCAGCCTGCGTCCAAAAGTGGAACTTCAATTCTTTCGCTTCCATTGGCAACAGAGTCGAGATGGGAGTTTCCTTATGCAGTGTTCTTGGTAAAAACATGCGGGAATATTAAACTGGGGTTCTCCAAAAACGTTGTTATCCGCATTTGACCGAGAGTGACGATCGCGTAGCCCACGGACAATGCGAGTCGAGCGGGAAAGGAGGAGTGGGTTGAGGAGGGTGGAACGAAAAGGGATGTATTGGATGGGGGCGTGGGGGGGGGGAGGGAGATGGCTGATAGGGTGGCGGCTTCAAGAAAGAGGCCCAAAATCATAATGGACGAGGCAGCAGCGGATGACTTGGGCACCCGTGGAAATTGCTTTTCGTCTCCTTGGCTCCGGGTGACTCTGCGCAATCGGTTCCCCAAATGGGGGATGAGGAAGAAGATAGACAAGCACTTCGTCGTGGAAATATTATCTCCGGGAGTCGTTATCCAAACAGTTCTCCATTGTTTTTTTTTCACTCCCCTCGTTCGCTTCTCCTTTCTGAGAATTGAGTGCCCATCGCAAATTGTGTGAGATTGCCATTGCTGGACTTACGCTTTGCCAACTTGGTCTTGAAGTCATCGCATATGATCTCTCATATTTCAATGGCCCTCCATTTTACTCATTGTCACCCAAGGGATGATTAACATGCATGCTTGCAAGTGGAGCTCAAGAAGACACTTCTTTAGTGTCACATGGGGCAGACTCAAGGTTTTCAAGAAAAGAGTGCGAAATTCATTTTTCAAAATTCTCGGGTAAGTTCCAATTTATTTCATTCTCCCAGCGCGTTTTTGTGGCAGCATGTTAGATAGCAGGATATTTTAAATTTATAATTTAGAAAACTCTGCTTCATATGATTTATTTCTGACGATGTTTAGATGATGGCATGAAAGCAATGAGATTTCAGTTGGTAAAATTCACTTTATTTGACACATAATATTTCTAAATAAATCACAACACTCGATTTACTTCACAGATCACTTTGCTTATCACGTTTACAAAGAATAACTTTATGGAACGCTCACTCAAAACGTCTTTCGTCTCCTCACATGTGGCCGTCTCCCTCTCTCTTCTTCTCTTTCAATATTTATTTTACTTCCGCGTCCCTGGTTACCCATAGTTGGGCCACGGCTCACACCATTCTCTAATAAACAACTAATATATTACTTGACTAATAAATAACCAATACATCACCTTACATCATATCGTTAAATTACATTAGCCTAGTGAAAGAATAGATTTCGTGGAGCGAAATATCTCCTTTTAAGCCTTCAACTTAAGATTAATTCTGGCCCGGACGCTACTTAATCTTAATCTACTTATCTACTTAATCTGCTGCACGTGTATCTTACAATATAAAATAAAATTCTCAACCAAAACTATAAAATTTACCAAATCAATAAAATTCAAACGTATTAAAAACAAAAAGGTTTACCTTGCTAATATAAACAAACATAAACATTTGATCGTTAATCACGACGTTTGAGAAGTGAACACACGCTAAATGCCAACAAAAATTGGCTCAGATGTCAAATCATTAAAAAAAATATACATTACATGCTTGCAATTCCCTTTATTGTCCAGATAACATTTTATTGCCAAATTTGGCCGGTTTCTTGACCACCTTTCACTGAGGAATTTGCCTCTTGACCACAAAATAATAATAGATGATAATATTACGTATATTCAATTTGTATTCTCTAAATATGGAGACAATATTGCTCCTCATCGCACGTTCAATTCACCCTCGTTTCATCACAAATTAACTCAGTTAGATAAAGAACACATAACTACAGCACATACACATGACAATGTAAGTATTTATACATACGAATCTTGATGCTAACACGGATATGCTAGAATACTGAGACGGGCGACTCGTCTCTACAAATTTTCCTTCTCCGGACTATGTTGCATTTCCGGCGAATTCTGCTCGTTACAAAGAAAATGTGTTTCTCGTCACGCCACTCTCTCTTTCAGTATTATTTTCAACGCGGTGAGACTCGGATGTGTTTTCGTGTGGTTGTGTGATGTTCTCGTGTTTGAAGTTTTTGATGTTTGATAAGTGGAAAGTGCCACTGATTTCCTTAGTTTGGGAGTATCCAACAACACGCGTCGATGGTCCTTTGAACTCCAGGATAATGTACGGCCCTTCGAATAATGGTAAGAATCCTTGATATATTTTCTTCTCCTTATCTGATTGTGGACATAAGCGAATTAATACTTCGTCACCTATCTTAAGGTAGTCCGAGCGAGATAGTTCCCTAGTCATAATTGAGGCCACATTCGAATTATACGGTTTAATTTCACCAGCTGTAGGACACCTCAGTTAAATATTGCATTATTAATAGTGCTATAATATAGTTTTATATGACAGAAATTGTAAGTTATTAAGTGAAAATATCTAAATAAATATAACTCGACTCATTTTTTTCGCGCGGTGCGTTTGAAGCTCCTTCAAAACGGAAGGTTCTTTGTGATCCCGAAGAATTTACTGCGGTGACAATATGAATAATTTGCAAATGTAGTTGAGAAAACATACACACTACACACTGTTAGTTTTTACGATATCTAAGTGTTAGAATTATCTCATTTTGTAATGTCTCTTTGGAGTGCATGGGTCATTCTTGCAAAACTGGAAAATATTCGATTCTCGATCTTGGAGAAAATAATTATTTTACTTATCAGTAAATAAAATTTTTGCAGTTGTTTTGATTGGGCATAATAAGAAAAAATAGCTGCAGCAAAGAATAGAGTGAATGAATGAGAAAATTATAAAAATAAAACCTATACCATAAAAATGGTAAATTTGCTAGGATAATGATTTGAAACTAATGGTGAAACCAATTATATTACTTGTGGACCCCAGAAGTCAAGGGGTCTAAGTGACATTTTTGAAAAAAATAAGTTAGTTACAGGAATTGGATGTGAAAGTATTAATCATTTAGGTGGTAAAGGGATCCAAGTGATTTTCTTGACAGGTGCTGCTATCTAAGGTAATGTTTCTTAACTACTTAGTGGGTTGTATCAAACATTTTCAACTTTGACTTAAGTTTTCTCTAAACAATGATTTTGTTACTTAGACCCCTTGACTTCTGGGGTCCTCAATTAAATTTTTTTTATCACATTCAGAAATTACTCATAGATTGATAATCATATCATCGTTCAATATTTAAATCTTTTATCCAACCCATATCATAGCCATGATGGCATTTCTTGTATGAGCAATTGTAACAGCTAAGTGATCTGAAAAATATTTTCTCTGGAACATCCATATTGGCAATCACCTGGTGCACTTCCATTGTTCCCTTGAAAGTTTCCAACTTTTTACAATTCAATTATGTCCTTTCTATTGCTTCAATATCGCAGTTTTTAACCTCATGAAGATATAATCCCGTACAAGCTTTTTTAAGTGTTTTAAAGACGTCCTTGAATGTAGCCAAGTCAGAACCATGGGCGACGACCGAATCAGCTGTCCTCTTCAGGGCGCCTCCGACCCCATCAGGGGCTCCTTTTCCGTGTCCTACTTCGCTAAAACTCCAAGATATGCATCTTACAACTTGTGAAATTGAAGGCAAGACTCGGCTGACCAATTCAAAAGTAGTTTTACTCCTGCATCGACTTGTGGGCGAATCACTGTAAAAATGAAAATTTTCTACTCGCCGCTCAGACGTAATGTTTAGCAAAATAGGCACAGGAAAAATAGGCACTAAGTGAGCCCACACGGCTGCCGAGTCGTGTCCCAGTGATTCCAACATCGTGCAAAATGATTGGGAAACTACTTTTCCACCTTTTTTGTAAAGTAGTAGACTCCAGTATGCATAGAAATTTGTTGCCGTGATCTACCATAATGTATACCTTGTGATTCTGTTGCATATTTGCAGCTATAGTTTTCACTAAAATCCACATGATTAACAACTTTTTTTTCTCGTATATTGGTCTTCACATCACTTAAAGTTTTCAATTGATGTCTGGCCTTGGCTGCATGAATCAAAAACGATGAGGCAGAATGCAGAGACTATTCCACAAATATTGGTTTCAATAATTTCTTTGGAAATTAAATGCACGACCTTTTCTTTTCCTTTGATATTTCTGGTCTCCTTTCTTTTAACCCATTTTTTGTAATTAGCAGGTTTATTTTCGTCAAATATTTTATACTCTGCAGCATTATTTTCACAATTCCTGCACTGGCGTAGCATGCATAACTCTCATATTTGACTCACAAGTCAATAATCTGAGGACCTCGCATGGTGATTTAGACTTAAGTAAACAATTACTATACAACTTTCCAAAGATGAGTTGCATATTTTCGTATATAGTACACAAACAAGCATATCTTCTATCTACATTGGGTTTTTTGATCCAAAACGGCTTAAATTTACAAAACGTTGGGTAGCTTACAGACAGGGAAGGGTATTCGGCTGCATACTTTTGATGCAGCTCTTTAAGCGAGCTATTGAGAAGCCGTTTTTGTTTTTTTAACATTATTTTTTGTAGCGCAGTCTTTTTTCCCTCGACAAAGGCGACTATGTTTATCATTCTGGAAAAATTCCATGACACATTCTTTCTTTTTATCTCCTTCTTTTAATTCTCTTTCAAAAATTAGGTTTGCTCTCCCTTCATTCGCGACAAAATTTTTATACTTAAAAAAATTATTTGCTTCTGTTCAAACATCTATACTTTTTAATTATTTTTCCTGAAATCAATTTAGTGAAAAACTACTTCTCTTTTGCACCTCGAAGATTATTATAATTTTGTGACAGCTGGCACTCCAAAACATTGGAAAACAAGAGCCGCCTACGAATAGTGTAAGGGACAGTGACCTCTTTCAAGAGATTGCATGTTTTTGATCGAGGAGATAAATTAATTTCATTTCTTCTGCAAAGTTTTTTCTTTAAACGGTGGAATCTCTCCTGATACCTTGCTTCTGATTTTTTCAACTTTTCGAGCTCTTGTTCAAGTTTTCTAATTTTGAGATATGCTTTTGACCTGTCTCTTCTGACTGTCATTCCTCCACTTAACTTTCTTCCATCAGAGTATGGTTTTCGATGCAGTACTTCAGGGGCACTAATGCTACTATTTACCTCATTAGTATCAGGTGAAGTGTCTTCGAATTGATCTTGGGCATCCATTTTTTTCTTTTGCCTCGACGAGTCAATGCGCTTCCATAAGATATACTTGCAAATATCATTTTTATTTTATGCAGGCCATTTTATTTTGCACATTTAAATTAGAAATAATAGTTGTACAAAGTTACGAAAAGAACCATTGGGAAGATAATTGAATTTATATTCTTATCCCTGCAATGAATTTGTTTTCCAACCGATTTACTGTAAATTTTGAAAAAAAAACATGTATAAATTGCTGAAAATTCAGCATTTTGGCTCTCTGTCTCCTTGACGACCGGCAGCATTGTTGAAGCCGACCCTCATATGGATATAAGATGAAAAAGGCTCTTAACGTATCATGGGAAATGTAGAGCAGTTTTAATACCATTGATTGGATTGGATATTTAGGGAGGTGACCGACAACTTCGATCATTTGCGCCATAGGGGACAGGCTTGGGAGGAAGTGTGTGGAGAAACCCGGCGTTGGCATAAGCCTGCTCTTTGTAAAAGGCGCCGATGGAACCGCAGTTTAACGTACCATCCGATAGACTGAGTGCTGCCCTTAAAATGCCCTCCACAACACACTACAGTAGGGATCGGGTGTCCTCTGAAAAATATCCTCCTCTGCAGGGATTAGAACCCTAAAGTATAGGAAAGAGCAAATACCGGAAATAAGAAAAGAACAGTACCAAAACCTCTTCGCCATGATGACGGAATTTAACTGGTGTGGAAAAAAGGTTCAGTGAAATGGCTTAATGATTACATCATTTAGTGACTAATCGGGCAATTCCACTTCTTAAAAAACCATTAAGTAAGACAGTAAGTAGATATATACTGAGAAATAAAACTTAAGTTTGCTTCCAAGATCAATAAGATATGCACGCTGGAAACAAGACATATCTAGTTTATTCAGTCAGAAAAAAATCACATCTTTGGCTGAATTATAAAACCGATTGAGCATTTATTTGAAAGACATTGGCAGTAAAAATTGTCATTTGTAGATATTTGAACCACAACTTTTGCACCATGATGAAAATTCTACTACCTTTTCTTTTTTTAATAAGTGTTCTACGTGCTAAGGTAGGTAGTTTTGAATGTCAGATAATGTCCTCCCATTTTCTACTTGTTCAGGGGCCTATCTCACTCTAGTATATCCTTTTTCGCCTCAGCATACGATCTACCCTTCCTCATCCCGTCCATGAAACTTATTCTCTTTCTTCCTCTTCCCCGCTTGCTCAACACCCTTGCCTCTATCTTATTCTTGTGCAACATATTGCCCCTAATTACATCCTACAGCCATCTACCCTGCCTATCCCGAATTTCATTCAGAAGCTTCCTTTCCTCGCCCACCAACTCAAGCACTTCCTCATTCGTCTTCCTCTCCATCCACCTCACCTTCTACATACTTCTCTGCACCCACATGTCAAATGCCTGCAGCTTATTCTCATCCTCCTTTCTGAGGGTCCACGTTTCTGCCTCATACAACGATGCGCTCCATATCAACCTCTCTTAAGAAGAGGCTCTTCATCGGGCTCTCCTTTACATCCTTACCCTATGTTCCCGTCATTAGCTCACTTCTATAACTAAACACCTCCTCAGTTAGAGCTGTTCTCTTCCGAATGTCTTTGCTACCATGCCAATTTTCTTCCAGAGGACTACCTAAGTAATTGAAATGCTCCACTTGTTCGAGTTTGCGTCATCCAACTTTAATTACCAGCCTCGCTTTCTTTGTCCCAGAGAATCTCATTATTTTTGCTTTTTTTCATGACGAAGAATGTTTAAATAAAGCCAATGCATTGATTCGAGTTTGATGTATGATCAGAAAAATTTACTTAGTACAAGAGTAACTCAGAATATTAGTTTATGCTTACCTAAAAAATTTCCTCATTGATGCACTTCACCTCGGAATACATGATAGTTTAGTTCAAGATCGATTATCTGGGGTTCAAATCAATGGAAATACCTAAATAACGGGAGGTTTTCAGCGAGCCCCATTTTTTATTCCATACCATGGCAATGACGGCTATTTTTTCTGCTAAAGAAAGCCACCTGACAGCACTCTTTGGCTTTTTGACTCAATCCCACGGATTTCAGCATAAGAGATCGCATTTTCTATTCAAGGATGAGAGCTTTGTTTCTTGCTGTGAATACAGTCGATTCCGTGCGTTCATTGATAAATATATTTCATTCTGGAAAACTAAATACAATAATTCTAAGCTCAAAAATTTGATTAGTGACTGGAGAATTACTTAGTGGACATTAGGTTCCCGAGTTTGGATGTAAATATATTTGCGGTTGGAAACTCTACCCAAGAGAGCTACCTTATTTCCTAATAATTGACCGATGGCGGTGAGTTGGAAGCCGAGTAAGATGACTGTTTCTAAAAAAAAAAAGAATGACTTCATGACAGGCTGATGGAGTTTTACCGATTATCTCAAACACTAGCTCTATTATTTCCTCTTCTAAAGTCATCTGACATAATTAGGAGGCGGGAAATCATGTTCTAGCGAGCCCAAATGAACAGTCGGAGAGGATACAATCTTAGTCAATCTACTGGTTTTTTTAAGGGATCGAAGAATTCTTTTGCAAAATTTTCCATCAAATAAAGTGCTCACATAATGTAGCCGAGAAGGGAATTCAGCATAAAAAAATTAGGTTTGAAGTGAAACGTTTACGCAGAATGCAATACCTATATATTGCGGTATAAGGTATAGCTATCATTATCCATATTCACCCCAAAAACTTCTGACCACAGAAAAACCCCATTTTGTTCCAATCAATTGCTGAGAAATACGCAAAGAAGTTATTCAAATCATTCTTAAAGTAAATCACACTTATAATTACATCGACACTGTGGTGTTTGCCGTGAAAACTTAGATTTCTATCGAAAACAGCTTGCCGCAGTTAGATTTTTACCTTTCGTTTAAGTTCTCACATTAAACTAAAGAACGTAAAGAAGCATGAACGCAACCAAGCTCTCGAAATTCGCAGTAATGCTGCGGATGTCAGGCAAACAGGTGTTCAAATAAGCATTTTTTGCTACTACTGACTACAGCTTAAAATTAATGAATTTATAGACATGTTATGTCACTATTCCATGGCATGTCACTATTACGGCCTAATTCCTACTAAAATGCCTGGCTCTACAGCACGCGGAATGTATTCTTTTTGAGCAGGCGACCAGCACTTTCTTCTCTAACAACTTCAGTGGCCTCAAGAAATCCCGGTATTATGAAATCTAGCATTGCTTGCAATCAAATGTTATTCTGATAAGTAGCCATAATTAGACCACTTTCTTTCGTTACATGTCTGAATGCTTTACTAACGAAGTAAAAGGAGCTGGATACTGGATTCCGTTTGCATCTATCCTAATTTTATTTTACGCACAATGAGGCTAATGTATCTGTGAGGTACAGAGTAAAATCACATTTTTCCACTTTTTCTTAAATATAGTACACTAGCCGTAATGCCCATTCATTCTCAATGGGATTTTAGGGATAGGAGGGATAAGAGTAAGAAATAATTTGCAAGGTAGTTCAATGTACGCAGAAAAGAATTTTACTTCCCATTTATAATCTTTTCGGTAACTGCTTCGACATTTTCTTCCTCGACTTTTCAACTTTTACTTCGACACTTTTACTGCGACTTCGACTATTACTTCGACATTTATTGCCTATCTCATGTGGGACTTCTGTTATGCACGAATCTAATTTAACTACAATCATTAATTTTCCGTAATAACGTATTTATCCTTTCCGCGGACTACAACCTTGACGTGGTGGAAGGGCTTGCGCGTTCCAATGACCCCTAGAGCTGGACTGGCGAGCGCAATTTATATTGCTCCCGGTAGGGCCACCCCAATCCCAGATAGGTCGAAGGGTAGGAGCCAGACGAAAGGTAGTCCCGTGATAGTGTCACGTGAAACACACTGTTGGGAAGCGGGGTTGGGAGTCCCCTCTCGACCATTATACTACCCAGAAATATGAATGACGCTCAAAGAGATATGTATCCTGGCAACTACGGGACGCCGCCCAATGGGACGGGTGTCGGGCCCGGCAGCGGGGGAGGTATGGCCCTCGAGGTCGTCATCACACAAAATTCTTGCACAACACAGCCATCACAGGATACAAGGACCAAGGAAGATAAAAATAAAAGGAAAAAGAGAAGGAAAGTACCGATATAAGTAGGAACTTGGAACGTTAGGACAGTGGTGAGGACTGGGAAGCTGGAAAATATTAATCAAGAAATAGTTAGAGGGAAAATGGATGCCTTAGGGCTGTGCGAGGTGAGATGGAAGGACAGCGGGGACTATTGGAGTGATAGTTAAAGGGTTATCTATAGTGGTGGGGTTGAGAGTCAACGAGGGGTAGCTGTAGTATTGAACGCAAAATATGGGAGGAGGGTAGTAAATATTGAACAGATAAGCGGCTGGATACTAGTGGTAGAAATAAAAGCACGCCCGACAAATTTCGTAATGGTCCAGGTGTACATGCCCACAAGCAATCATAGGGAGGAAGAGGTGGATCGGGTGTATGAACAGCTAGAGGAGATCATCAGAGAAGTCCTGGGCAAGAAAAATTTAATAGTAATGGGCGACTGGAACGCAGTAGTGAGGAAAGGGAGAGATGGGTATGAAGTGGGTGGGTTTGGATTAGGAAATGATCGCGGAGAGAAGGCAGTTGAATTTTGTAGGAGAAATAAATTAGTTGTTACAAACTCTTGATTTAAACACCATCACAGGCGGAGATACACATGTAAAATGCCGTGAGACACAGGGAGATACTAAATAGACTACATCATGGTTAGGCAAAGATTCAGGAGCAGTGTGAAGAACTCGTGAGCTATCCGGGGGCTGATGCAGACTCGGATCATTATTTATTAATGATGAATTGTGAGGTTGGATTCAAAAAGCTAAATAAAAGTAGGAGGATAAAGAGGTGGGACTTGGAAACATTGAAAGGGAAGAAAAGAAGGAAATACCAAGAGATTGTGAATGAGAACATAGGAGAAGCTAAAAAAAGCAGGAACAATCGAGGATAAGTGGGAGAATATAAAAAGGAGCATTGTAAGAGAGGCCGAGAAAACAATGAGAGCAATAGACATGAGGAGGGTAAAGAAACAGTTGTTTACGGAAAAAATTATTTGAAAAATGGAGTATATAAGTAATTAGAAAAATATTAACACCGATAAAGGTGAGGCGAAATATAAGGAGCTAAATAATCCACTACGGCGAATAACTAATTGGGTGAAGGAAAATGGATGGGAAAGGCAATGCGAGGAAAGGAAAAACTGCAAAAGGAAGGGGAAGTGGGTGCGTTATATGCTAGGGTATAATTGCTATCGGGAGGTAAGTGAGGGCAAACGGTACCAAAGATTAAGGACTAGAGAGGTAGAATATCAATCGAGAAGGAAGATATTCAAGAAAGATTGCGAGAATATGTGGAGGAGTAATCTGACAGCGATAGTAGACCAACTAATTTAGAAATAGAGGATGAGGGAATCTTAGATGAAGATAACCTTGGGCCAATGATTCTCGCCAGTGAAATAGAGAAAGCATTGAAAGAGATGAAGGCAAGAAAAGCTGTAGGAGTGGATAACATGCCCTCGGAATTACTAAAGAGTTTAGGAAATAAAGGTAGGCAAGCTTTTATCAAACTGATACGTAGGATGTACCTGGAAGGAGTATGGCCAGAGGACTTCGTGAAAGCAGTCTTCATTTCCATCCCGAAAAAGAAGAATGCATCAAATTAGGAGAACTACAGGACAATTAGTTTGGTTTCACACGCTGTCACTTCGAATTACTTTGAATAATCAATATAAGGTTGCAAGGCAAAAAACTACTTATGCGATGACCAGTTTGGGTTCCGGAAGGGAAGGTCAACTTGAGATGCGACAGTGGTGATGATAACGCTTATAGAAAGAAACATAGAGTATAACCAGGACGTTTTCGCAAGCTTTATTGATTTAAAAAAAGCTTACGTCAGGGTAAATTGGAATAAACTAACAGATTTACTCGGGAAAATGGAAATAGACTGGCGAGACAGGAGACAAATGAAAAATTTATATATGACTCAAAGGGCGCAAGTGAGGGTGGCTGATGCTGAATCGGGGTGAGCAACTCTAGGTCGCGGGGTAAGGCGAGGGAACGGAGAGGAAGACTAACGAGGAAGTGCTTGAGTTGGTGGGCGAGGAAAGGAAGCTTCTGAATGAAACTCGGGATAGTCAGGGAATATGGCTGAAGGATGTAATAAAGAGTGATAGGTTGCTGGAGAGTGTGATAGAGGGAAGGATGTTGGGCAAGCGGGGAAGGGGAAGAAAGAGAATAAGTTACATGGACGGGATGAAGAAGGGTAGATCGTATGCAGAGGCAAAGAAAGATATAATAGAGGGAAATATGCCCCTGAGTAAGTAGAAAACCGGGAGGAGATTCTCTGACATTCGACAAAACCTATCTTCACCGGTAGAATACATTCAAAAATACGTATTTATATATTTTAAATTTATCCAACGACTTTGAATCGTTTATATGCTCATATAATCAATAAAACAGGTCAGATATCATTACCATCATTCTACCACACGTGTTTAAATATTTTGGAACTTCAAAGTAATTTACTTTTCAGTTTTCCTGAGTCTTGTCTTTAATTTATTATTTTCTGCCTGGTAAAATAGTTGTCTTTTACTAATATGTTTAAGGAATATAAATACTGTAAGCGTTGCTTTTTATAAATTACAATTATTTCTTCAGATTTATTACAATATGGTGATTTTATGAATAGCTCTGCCAAAGAACTTCCATATTTGTCCACGCTCCGCGCACCTGAGAATCCTACAAGGATCAACTTGCGCGGGGATGCTTCGTGAAAAAGAGGAGTCAGTCGCGCTGGATGTGATACCTTTCCATCCTCCTCTTTGGAGGAGAGGAGCATATTGTGTTGTTGGCAGGAAATGCGATGACAGGCTGACGGCTGATGCGGAGAGAAGATGGAGGAAAGGAGGGATGGTGATATGTGAGACGAGCGAGAATGCGTTCGGGGCAGTCTATTAATGCGAAAGGCAGTTCGAGAAAAAAAGAAGGCGCAGAGAAGAGAAAGATAGGTAAAGCAAGAGAAAAGCGAAGAGGGGAGAAGAGAGAGTGAGATATTAAGGCCAGTTTTATGGTATAAGGAAGTTTTTCGAGGCAGTTAATTGGGCTCCCTTCGTCTTCTCTTATAAAAAGAATGGATTCTGACGCAGCATTAGAGTGAGTGACTTTTACTCTTCCATCGAGAGAAATCGTATCCCAGCCTCAGGGCAAGGCGGGAGACTAGGGGGGGGGGGGGGACGGAATGCGCTCGTGATTTTTTGGACGGCTTTTTGGTGAAGCTCCGGGCGACGGAAGCGCCTACTAGGCATCTTTTTTTCTCCAGAGGATCACATTTGTCCTCGTAATTAACGGTCAATCTGCGGTGATGGTAATGGCTGTATCATGGCTGTGATTTTTGGGAGCTACTCAATTCAATCATTTTTTGGTACTTGAAATCTTGGAATTCAGTGCAAAACTGTTGCTCTGAATTCTGGCAGATAACTTTTCATTGGACCGCATGTGATCGTAGAAAGGTGAGATTTAATAGGCCGTCATGTAATTATTTCCATTTCTCCGATCAGGAATTGCTAACGGTAACAGATGGAGAGAGCCGAATGAATGAACCCAACGATTTTAAATTTTATGGTCGGAATGGACTTTTACCTTAATAGTGATTAATATCATGTGTCAGACACCATCTCTGAGACATATTTAGCACCTGTTGAAGTCGATAGAATTTTATCGTTTTGGAGTCCGTGATTCAGGAAAAATACATGGTCATATACGAGGGAGTCAGAAATCGTTTTATATCTATGAGGTTTGCTGAGGCGATAACAGGCTTACAAAAACCCATTCTTCATTTCAGTTTAGTTTCACTGCTATTAATTATCGGATGAAGCCACCGTTGGAAGAAATTCATTGCAGCAGTCAGCAGCAAAATTTGTCATTTAAAATATTCTGCTCCTAATTACCTAATCCATCGATATTTAAATATTTTTTAAAATATAACTACTCATGACGCTCCGTCTTATGAAAATAAAATCACCAGACTATTTATGTGTTGCTTGCATGTTGTGACAGTGACTTTCTCACAACGTCTTTTTTCACAGCATTCCTAATCATCGTTTGGTCAGGGTAATTATTTGAACAATCTCAAGGACGTCATCTTATAGGCGTCTATGACGGCATCAGAAGTTTTGTAATAGGAATGGTAAAATGTCGAAAAATACGGAAAACGCGCTACAGAAGGAGGTCGAGTGATATGAAAACGTTATAATAGAGATGCGGTATTAATAATATTAACTTAACGCTGAATGTCACGATAACGTACCAGCAAGCTGCAGGGAGCTGATAAAACTCCGGACGATCAGCAACCTCAATAGCACTGGTATCAAATAGCATATGATGATGATTTCCTTGCATGCGAGATTCATCGTAAGATTATGCCGGTCATATTTTAGCTCGAAAAACGGTAATTGCACATAAATCGTTCCATAAATACTATTTCATTGGATTATGCTAAACTACAGTCTTTGTCCGAGAAATGAAATTATGAGGCCCATTCATCTTTTTATTTAAGATATTACGAATAGAAATGGGAAGTGGACTATTTAAAAGCATATTTTCCATCGGTATTTACTTTCAGTTGCAAGGCAAAAAGGGAACCTTATCAAACTGAGCTAGCCTCCTCGGTTCCTTCGCCAAAGTGAGGGAGCCTCGCCCAATCTGAGGTAGCCTCAGACCCGAGGTTAGATCACGACCACCAAAAGACACGTTGGTCGTGGTTAGACTCTCGATACGAGTGAGGAGCTGCTGAGCAAGAAAGGTCGAAGGCTCCCTCGTGAGGTGAGGATCTCGTTACGGGCCTTAGGGTTGTGCTATTACCGAATTTTCACAATCGATGGTTGATGAAAAAATTCATTGAAATGTTTTGGTTTCGATTAAGTCTTCGACGTACTCGATGAACCGATGAATCCATCGACGCTCAGTGGTCCTTGTATCCTGAAAAGTAGGCCATAGTCAAAAAGATCCTCCTATTTAAGTCTAATAAGGTACCTATAGGTGTTTCAGATCGCTGATCACGAATTTGTATTCAACATTTGCGAAATATGAATAGGATTGCGAATATTTTTGCAAATTCCAAAGATTTCGCGGAAATATTATTTTTTCTTCATTTCATTCCTCGAGTGGGCTACGATAAGAAATATTTATCAATGATCTCATAACATGTGCAGATAATTTACTTTCAAAATTTTACGGAACATTACACTTTATCGTTTGTGAGTTTGGCAATAAATAGTTCTTGCATAAGTTATACTTCAATGAGTAATTATCATATTATTACATTATTTGGTAGCCTAACTAATTCACTTTCACACCTGAGTGAAGGCGTTGCGTAGACGCTGAAGTGCGCAGTATTTAAAAGAAAATGACGAGTAGGAGAAGTCATTGAGGAGGAAGCCGAAGCTGAAGCCGAGGAAGTAGTTGAAGGTGAGCATAATAAATATAGTTATTCGTGGCAATCGAGGGTGAGGAAGGAGACGGGGATCAGTAAGGAAAAGGTTGAGCATATTTTGAGGGGTCGGAGGCAGAAACTCATGGAGAAATTTAAAGGCAAATTCCAGATGAGTAACATGAACACAGTTTATAGGCTTCACTTACAACTATTTCCAGAATGCTCGTGTTACATACCAGGGGGAGGAATCAGCGGCTTTATGAGGTGGTTTGCTGTCTGCTCAGTTAGCTCCGTTGAAGAAGTTCCAGCACGCAGTTACTGGAGGAGGGATCGAGTACGTAGTTCGTAGACCTCGCCAACAGATGACACCATATGCAAATTTAAAATTTTACGCGTCACTGATAACTCCTGGGTACTCATGCGTATACTGCAGCTCAGTTGAGACAGTGTAAAAGCTACAAGGTAAGCTTCAGTTGTACAGCAACTTAAAAATAAATGGCGATAACTTCTAAAAATGAAATAGAAGTATGTGGGTTAGGGTTAATCATGAACATACGAGAATAATACAAACTTTGGCAAAATGGGATGCATGACATATATGCTTAAAACAGTAACAGTCAACCTCGTGTAATAAGTTTGTGATCTAAGCCAAAACCACACTACAAATGACACATGAAATACTTAGAGTAACATCACGCGACTAGCCATTAATAACGCAATATCAAGTAAACTGAAGAAAGTCAACACGGGCGGTATAACTCAGACGTTCGGAAATCTCTCAAGCGACAACGATAATTGCACGCGAAAATGAAGAACGCCCATCAGGATCTACCCGACGGGGAACTTAAGAAAATTTATGATAAATATAAGAAAGCTAAAATAACAGCAAAAGCAACCTTAAGAAAAGCAGTAATGGAATTCATGAGTAAAATATTAGGTGAATTTTTGGAAGATAACCCTAAGGCCTTTTGGTCTTGCGTCAGGGAGGTTCAAGGGAAAAAATCTACAGTAACGTCACTGAGAAACGGTCAAGGAGAAAGAGTTAGTGTCAGATTAGAAAAAGCAAATAACCTTAACACATTTTTTCAAAGTGTCTAGACTTCATGTCCTCAGAATAACGACGATACATTGCCTTGCTTACACAAAAGTCCAATACAGTCTATAAATATTTCTTGAGGCGGCATAGAAAGTCACCTAAAATCCATTAACCCCAAGAAATCTTATGGTCCCGATGAAATTCCCGCCCGAGTTTATAAAGAATTGGCGTCAGAAATAGCACCGTTCTGGAAAATAATATATGAAAAATCTCTAGTAGAACATCGTGTTCGTTACGATTGGAAAATAGCGAACTTTACTCCTATCTTTAAGAGCGGCGATGAGGAAGATCCTAGTAACTATAGACCTATCTGCCTCACATCCATCTTATGCAATGTATTAGAACATATAATCGTCAGCACAATTATGAAGTATTTAGATAGTCAGTACGCGTAAATTCAAAACCAACATGGATTCCGAAAAGGCAGATCCCGTGAAATCCAACTTTTTCTGAACGGCGTTCTTTCCTCAGGAGAAAGGCTTACCCAGGTAGACGCGATATTTTTAGATTTTAAAAAAGCATTCGATAAAGTTCCGCATTCAAAGTTAATTGTTTAGCTAAAAGCCTATGGAATATATTACGATATAATATGCTGGATTAAAGCTTTCTTAAGTAACCGCGAACAGAGGGTAGATCTAGATGGCGTTAGTTCAGATACAATTATAGTCACATCCGGTGTACCCCAGGGAAGTGTCATCGGTCCCTTGTAATTCATTTCGTATATTAATGATATCACCACCGTCGCTATGTGTAAAATTGGTCTTTTTGTGGATGATGCAGTATTGAACAGGTTTACCTATTCAATTTGTTAAAGTTATGTGGATGATTTGGGCGATTTACACAGAGTCTGATAGAATTGCGATGAAGAAAGACCTAGAAGCTATAAGCGGATAATGCGACACTTGGAAGTTAGAATTAAATTTTAATAAGTGTGTTGTTATGAATTTTTTGAGGAAGAGTAGCTTAGCCAACGAGACGTACACAATAATCAAGCCGAACTTATAAGTGTAGGGTCAGTTAAGTACTTGGGACTTGTCGTGGGGGAAGCATATACGAGAAATTTGTGAACAGGCAAGTAGTAAATTAGGATTTATTAAAAGAATACTAAGAAAGTGTGACGAGAAGGTAAAGAAGCGATGTTATTCTTCTCTCGTGAGACCTCACTTGGCGTACGCCGACAGTAAATGGGACCCTTGCGAAATAGGGCCAGTTTCAGATATAGATTGAATACAGCGGAGGGCAGCTAGATTTGTTAAAATTGTTATGATAACCATATTAGTGTTATTAAATTGTTGAGGGAATAAGGATGGGAGCCTCTATCCGATAAAAGGGAGAAATACTGGTTAAGTGTTTTACGGAAGTTGATGTAGACTATTTTTTACCAGACGTTCAAAATATATTGCTAGGGCCAAACTATTATGGTAGGAACGATCACAGGATTAAGATTAAGGAAATAGACTACAAAACCGATACATTTAAGATGTCATTTTTTTCCACGTGCAATAAGGGACCATAATAGTTGAGATAATCAGTTCTAGGATACTGACTAGGTTAAATAGGTTTTTTCAGTAGTGCTAAATATCTTAACATGAACTGTAGTTACTAACTTCGCATGCAATCTCCGGCAAGATATACTCCTGTATGTCTTAGTACCTTGCAGTGCTATTTATTTGTCGCATTAATAATACTAACCAGTAATTATATCTTGAGTAGTGTGCTGCATGGTAGCATGTTCTTCCACGTATCACTCTCCTGGTTTGTGGTCTGACTGCGCACAATTGCCCTGACTGCTTTTGGCCTGCGCCTGGCATTCGGGGGAACGTGCGCGGTTCTGATTTGAACTGGGTTGAGTGCTGCATGCCTGGTGTGGAATCACCCCGTGCCACACACCCTAGTGGTGGCCTGCACGGTATTTCGTAGATGTAGATATAAAAATGCTGCATAGTAGCTAAATCATACGAGAAGTATACAACCAATGATAATCACCCATTACACAAAACAAGGCCGCTTAATGGCTTACGTGAGAGGATATCGTCGAGGTCATGATTGCAGTAAGCTTACCTCCAGATTTCGGGCCTTTAAGAAAAGAACTTTACATGAGAAAGCTGAACGTATTTTTAAACTATTATTATTATTATTTGAATTAAGACTACGGCGTTATGATTTTTTCGCATCCTGAATAAATGCAAAATGTATATTGAATCACTTCTGTTCCACATTACAGAAGAAACACCGCATTAGACCGTCGTACATGCGGCTTATGTTCCCAGAAACAATACAGTTTGGGCTATGCATGTTGTCGAACACAAGGCAAATCTTTCTCGTTCTCTTCACTTCCCACGGCGTCCCACGGCGAGAAAGGATTACGAAGGAAATTATTTAGGAATTTTTCCGGAGCTCTGCGCACCGCCCCTGCGGGCCCTGACCTCCGTGTGTGTTCCTTCCACGGATCTACAAACTAAGGAAATATACTCGTATTTTCTACTTTTACGACAGTTAGCTTGTAATTCGGAACTTAATATCCATCTTTCCACTACATTCTATTCATATATGGACATTAGGTTTACCCCACTGGTTATACTTATTTTTAACTATCTGTTTATGGAATTTTTGACCTATCAGAGGAAAGTAATGTGGATGATTTGGGCGATTTATCAAGTAGCAAGGAATACGAGGCAAACTGCGACGAAGACATGGGTTAACATTCAAGTGGGGATAATGTACTAATAGTTTAACTGCTTTTTACAAATTGAAACAGTATCCCCTTGAAGAATAAAACATTCGTCCAGACTTTCAGTTTCAGAAACAGATTTATAAAAAAATGAACAAATATACGTCAGAGTTCTCACCATTGAATATATATAAAGACATGAATTGAAAATATGTCTTTCTTGGTCTTCAGGTAAATAGTTATTAAATTTTGATCTGAGAAGACTTTTCCTTTGAATTTATGATAGATATGTTCATTAAATCGCAGAAAAAGACACAATAAGAGGTATATGTTTTTACCGTTGCACTCTTTCCTCCTGGCTGATGCACTCCTCTCAGTAGTCCCCACACGGAAATCGGAGATTATTTTACCTCCAGAATGGTTCACTGGGAGAAGTCCCTAAATTCGCAGGTGTTTATGATTCATAGCAGTGCAAAGTTATCGGAGCACAGGAAATCCCATGCATTGGTTATTCATTTGAGTTAACTTTTTTTCGCACCGGTTTACAGAGGAGGAAGTACCACCAAAAGTATTCGTTAATTTGTGAGAAAGAATGGATTTCTTTACCTATCATATTGATAGCGCATTTCTCTTTTTGTCGCATTTATGTATTATTGTAGAAATATAGTGCCGAATTAAATGAACTCTCTCCATTTCGACATGTGACTTGTCTGATAATGATGACAGATGCGGTAAAATGAGAGATACTATGTCGAACAGATAAGTACAAAAACTCGTTCTTTCCGCGCACAGTAAGTGACCACAGGACATGTCACCATTTCACCTCCAAAACTTTTACATCTTTACACGGCTGGTGACATAACACCCCCTGCCACGCGCCCAAGCGTCGGCTCGCGGGGTAGTATATAGATGGAGATCTGAAATTTTCAAGTAACAACAGCCTAGAAAATAAGCTCCAACGGTTCCCAGCTTAGTCCTGCCATCAGCTGTGTTACACACTATATTCATTTTCGGAAGTTTTTTTTAGATTGAATGGTGATTTCCTCCACGTTTTGTTTATTTTTCGTATCAAAGCTCTCGACGCAGGTTCCCATCGTCTCACAGCGCACCGCGGACTCTGTACTCGAGATTTTGCTTGTTGAAAGTAACTTTTCTCTTTCGCCTAGCTGTACTCTCAGCCCTTTGTTGGATTAACCGCACTCTCTTCAAATGCAACGTCGCTATTTCGTGTTTGATTTTCCCTCTTTAGACCAGTACCCATAGTCGTTCTGGAATATTTTACATATAATATGCGTTTTTCTATGTAACCCAGCCTTATTAATATGGCTTTGCTATGATTTCTCCTGGAAGAAGGGCTCTACCGTGCAACTACTGAGATTAAGTTCTAGCCATCACTTTGCTCAAACTTTTCCTCTGTTCCACTTTAATATAAGATTTGGTGGAAATCCTCTTCCTAAGTAATAAAAATGACCTCTTTCAGTTGTGTTGCATCTGTTGCATCAACCACATTAACTACCAAAGCAAAGGCATCTCAGGAAAACGATATAGGCCTGAAAATGTCTTTTTCTATCTCCACTTTCTGAGTGTCATGTGTTATCGGCTTGTATTCGACTAGGAAATCATTCTCCTGCCTAGTAAGGACGAATCTCTTTCCTCGGAAGCTCACCTTGTTAGCGGAGGAAAGATGTCGGGAGAAAGGGAAGAGGGCCAGAGAAAAGAGGGTGGCTGAAGAGAGATGGAGAGGGGAAACGAAGGCACTCGCCTCCTTAAGGAGTTCCCGGCATGCCCGCACGTACAAAATTCCTCTGCCACGATCGGTGTAAAATCAGTGGCATACCTTTTCCTTGTTTACCCCGCTCCGACTCCCATCCGTGAAGATATTGAGGGAATGTGGTTATTTTTTCTGCGGTCGAGTACGTGGGCGGCGAATATCTGGGTGGAGCCTTCCTAAGATTCCGCGGCGCAAGCAATTTATGGCTAAGAAGTAGACTCCCTCCTTTAGCGGGGGGAAAATTGCTGCTGCTCAAGTTTTAGGACAGGCAAATGTTTGGAAACTTACCTGGCAATTTCCATTTGTATGAGAGAATCCTATCTAACGCTGAGAGAAAATTCATCCTTCGTCGCCCTCTGGTGGTCGAGATATGAATCCTCTTTTATTTATGCCTCACCAAAGCCTCAGACAAGTCATGCAGTGTGAGACAAAGAATTGGAAAATCCAAATTTTAACTTTCGTTCCATTTCTTGAACAATTACGAATATTTTTTGCTATAACATATTAACGCGCGAATGAAGAATGAATGTTGTTTCAAATGAAACTTTATTCCCTATGTTGTTTATAAAGTACAATTCATCGGGGATAACTTTCGAAAAATTTAAATGCCAATCTATCAGATGGAACGAATATTAAATTCAATATTTGAATCTATAGATATCACTTTTTCTAAACATACTGATGGTGTGATTTACAAATTTGGTGGTGTCGATGCTTTTGTCAGATTTTCTTTGAGAGATTATTCAAATTTTGTGGCTGTTATCTTTACTTTGTAGTTGATAAAAATGTTTTCTTAATTTTAAATGACCAATTAAACAAAAATCACCATCAACCGCCTTTACATTCACATAATTACCCGCTAACAACTTACTTTAAGTACCTGATTGACTATGTCTGAAATGCCTGTCTGGTACTTATTTTTTCTCTCATTACGTAGGTGGGTTTTGAACAGACGTTGCCCTCCGAGGATTTTCAATGCCAACTTATAACATATAACCGTTCACTTATAAAATTTACTCCTTTTAAGATTGCTTGATGGCAAGCAGAATGTTCCCTCGCTCGTGTAAGATTTTAGAGTGAGACACCACTAGTGCAATCCATTGGTAGTTACATTTTATGTTGTTACTTGTGAGTTAATGAAACGTTTTTGAGTGAAATCTTCCATTAATTACTGTTCAAATACAAATAATTACATATGTTTGAAAAAAATAGAATGCATGCGGTGTAAAAAAGTTTCCTTGCAGCAATTCAGCCGATCCGGCAGTCAATTTGTCGATGCATCATCCTGGAATAACGTTTAGCCCTGAAATTTACTCTACTCATCGATTAAAAGTGGTTGGAAACGCATTAATAGATTTAAATTCATCAAATTTAGACTATTTCTTAATTGAAAATTCCTGGTAAAGAGCTGAATGTTCCTTTTTTTTAAAGACAAATTGAAATAAAATAAAATTCACTGAAATGTAATCATTATCTATCAATTTCATTTTCCGTAAGAGAGAACTTGAAAATCTTATAATAGGTATTATGTTTCAAGCAGTCGTAAGGGTTGATGAAGATTCCATGAAGAAGTGGATTCCACGAGGCAAATTTATGAGGAGAGCATTTCACATTGGACTTTTTTCTATTGGTAATTTGTGCAAGTAAAATGGATTCTTTGGCAATAGTTCATATTATTGACATAGATTTCCCGAATTATGTCATAGTAGTGATGAAAGGTAATTATCAGATGGCTTAATTTCTTGTGAGAGTGAAGTTCGAAGGAGTCGCTTAACAAATTAAATGTGCAAGGTGGTGCCCTACGCTTGGAGAAGTCGATTCCCGGGTAACACGGGTGAGATGAGTTATAAAAAAACGAAACCGTGATTCATTATCTGCCGTCATTTTCCCTCACATGAATTAGTCTTTCTGACTTGTTAATCAGGTGCAAAGACATGCGTGCGCGATGTACAGAATAATGTAAAAAAAAACTATAATTCCCACTACTTTATGCGACAGGGTTATAGTAACCATCATCATTCATTTTCAAACCATTAACAAGTTCCCGTCTCACGCGTGGCGTTTATATCCCGCAGGTTTTCTTATATTTTTCCCCTCCTCCGTTTTATTATTTCCTTTGACTTAGACATCCTCCTCAACAATTCAATACAGCCCCCTGCCGAAGAGGGCGTCATTTAAATCAACCCTCCGTTGAAAGCACCACTCGGACAAACCTCCCTCTCTCCGTCCCAAAATGAGGAGCGTTCGCCGAACAAAAAACTGTTATCTCCCTCGGAATCTATTATTTTCTCCCGTCCTACCGAAGCACATCACTTCAATTTTTTTTCCGGTCGCCTCGGAGACGCAACATTTCTTTGTCACTATGGCTACCATGTTCTAATCTCGCTCTCTCATATCTCTCCTCGTGGTGGGCCGGATATTCTCATTTGCCTCGAGAGAGTTATCGCCCCCGCCGCTTTGGGACCAGTCCCAATGGAATGGGAATCTTCGGGCCCTTCCCTCAATCTCTCTCTCGACGACTCTCCTCACCTGCACACACGGGGGACCGTTTGCAGTTGCGAGGCGTTGGCTGGACGCATTCTCACGGCGGCGGAGACATGAGCGGTAGCCGTTGGAGATGTTATGTGTTGAGGAGGGAAAGTGTATTGGAGGAAAAAATGAAGACATTGTGCTAGAGGATAGCAATGAAATAGTAGAGGCCTGTGATTCATATGACTATTTAGGCATAAAAATACACAGCAGTGGAAGGAGCACCGAAACGATTAAAGATAGGATTAATAAAGGTAGAGCAACAATTAATATGTAAAATTCAATACTATTGAGCAAATATATATCAAATCGAAATAAAAGATACATATACAACACCATATTTAAAAGCATACTTGCGTATGGTAGTGAAATATGGCAAATGAATGTGAGTGACGAAAACAAACTTGTAGCTACAGAAATGGATTTCCTTAAAAGGGCAGCCAGGAAATCCAGGCTTGATAGAGTAAGAAATGAGAGCATTCGAGAAATGAAAATGACAACAACCATTCTGGACGAAATCAAGTCAAAACTACTGCTGTGGTACGGACATTTTTATAGGATGCTCAAAGAAAGACCGCCTCGCACCATCATGGAGTGGAAACCGTATGAAAGGAGAAAGAGAGTGTGGCGCATTATCCGCCACAACATGGAGTTGGACCGGTGGATAGGTGTTCGACTACCAATCGGACGGCCCGCATTCGATTCCCGGCGCCGGCCGGAACTTTTTCTGGAAAGAGGTTGAAAGCACATGCGTCCGGGGAAAGGAAGTAATTAAGTCCGTTTCCGGTTTGTGATCGGTTGCAAATCTTTTCGATGCGTGGGCCTATTTTCTTTAATCAGCTCATTGATTCACGTGCTATCCCATCGTGAGAGATGAGGCGAACTAATCATTCACTGACCGTCCCTTAAAAGATTGAGTTGTAGGTTATGTAATGTAGGAGGAGAGAGTGGGGTGACAGAAAAACTTTGGTCTGTTTCGGAGGGCTTAGGATAAATGAGATCAAAAGTTAGAAGATGATGATCAAAAGAAGAAGATGGGGACCGCGTAAAAAGATTGATGATGAGCTAAGTCTTCCAAGGAAACACGTATTTCTCCAGTCAAAGCTAACTTCTGGATCCAAACGATGAGCAAGTTATTCTTCGTAAACTATCATTGTTTAGAAATCAAGTGTCAAAAAAACAGAAAATTCTAGGTAAAGCAGAATGATTCATGTTTCCATAAGTTGCTACGAGGTATTTTGGACTGTTTCACTTTTGATATAATTATTTTGGCAGTGATGCGATGTTTGCGTTGAAATCTCAATCATTAACATAGGAAACGAGCCATTGCCGACATATCATTTTATAAAACCGCTCTCCTACTCTTATCCAGCTAGTTTGAATATCCTAGTTTATGTGTTGAAGAATAAATAGATAAAAATATTCGAGTTATCGAAAAATATTCGAGAGTTATTCGAGTATAGAGAATATCCTAGTTTATGTGTTGAAGGATAAATAGATTAAAATATTCGAGCATGACAAGGCATTATGAGGCGTGGCCATCAATGAGAAATTCTTCAGGGCGCTGAGGGAGTTGATTGGAACCTAAACGATCGTCCAAGTTTTTAGCTGATAGATGAAAGCTGCCTAGACTATGAAGAAGATTGAGTTGTAGGTTATGTAATGTAGGAGGAGAGAGTGGGGTGACAGAAAAACTTTGGTCTGTTTCGGAGGCCATAGGATAAATGTGATCAAAAGTTAGAAGATGAAAGAAGATGGGGACCGCGTAAAAAGGAGAGGTGGAAGGAGAAGCAGCTCGCAGTTCGGCTCGGGATTAAAGAGTGCGGTTGGATGGAGCGAGCGTGGGAGCGGGTTACACGATTGGACCCGAGATAACGGGAGGAGGCTGGAGAAGGATGGCAGATGGGGGTGAGAAGATCTGAAGGATCGGAAGGCGAAATTGTGGCCGTCGCTGAGATGAGTGGGAAGAATGCGGGCGGGAAAGCGCCGATTGTCCAAATTCCAGTCATCGCGGAAAGTGCATGGGCTTACAAGGGCTCTTATTATTCGTGCTGCTGGAGTCGCAATCGCCTCTTAAAAAGAGAGAAAACTGTATTCGCCATGAAATAGTGTGCGTGCGTGGAAATTTTGCCCTCCCGGGGAAAGGAAGTAATTAAGTCCGTTTCCGGTTTGTGATCGGTTGCAAATCTTTTCGATGCGTGGGCCTATTTTCTTTAATCAGCTCATTAATTCACTAGCTATCCCATCGTGAGAGATGAGGCGAACTAATCATTCACTGACCGTCCCTTAAAACCTGGCAATTTGATTTCGCTTCCTGTGGCTTTTCTACTCTCTGAGGTTCCCCCTCTCCCGTCGTTAATTAGAGGTATGAAAATAAAATACCGGAGTGCAAGAGATATCTCCTCGCGTCTCTTGCCAAAAGCTGACACTTAAGAAATAAATTAATCTAATTAGCCCAGGAAATGATCATTGTTCTCTTGCTCTCTGTGTGTTTCAAATGTTATTTCTCTCTGTTGGTTTACCTATAAACATTTATTTGATTTCTTTCTTTAAGTATTTTGGTAAAATTCAGCACTGAAAATTTTTAATTCGCGTATATCGACTGATATGCTGGAGAAATGATTTATAATTAGCCTCTGAAACTGTATTTCGTCGTTCGTCATTGGTCGTTCTATCCTATGATAGGCTGACTGCTGTTCTCTACCAATTCGTATCTAATGCTCGTTCCCTTACTTCCTGGTGGAGCTTCCTATGTACTTTAATCTTTATTTTGGTCCATTTACATATTCCTGGAATATCCTCTGGGGACTTTTCTCTCTATTTTGCCTTCAACTATGTTCTTCAATAAGCCATCGTGCCTCAGGGTGTGCCCAAGCCATCTGGTTCTTCTTATTTTATGGTGTTTCATATGGTCATTTTCCTTTCTAGTCTTCTGTATACCTTTTCATTTATTATTTTATCCGGCCATTTGACCTTCAGCGCCCTCGTCCAGCACCAGGTATCCAAAGTTTTTCTGCTCTACTTTCCCAATGGTCCACGACTCCGATCCACAGAGTGTCACGCTCCACGCGAATGTTGTCACGTACTTTGTAGCTACTCTTAATGAATGTTTGATTTTATGTTGAGACTCTGCAATTAGTCGTTGAGATGTTCAACAGATTGTGATATTGGGTTTGTTAGCCACTGATTATTTTAGTTGGGGTGATTCCCCTGTCAACATAGGAGTCGTCGTTTTATATTTTCCCTTATCAGATTGATTGTATTTAAGAGTGAATAATAGCACGAGCAAATTCAAATGTTTACGTTTTAGATTTATTTTATGAAAGTTAATTATTCCGACGACATAATCGTTGGAAAAGGTGAATAAAGTTATCAATGTATAGAGAGATTAAAGTTTTGTTTCCTGTTTTGAGAATACTGACAGAACGTAAACACTGTGACAACCAATGGGACGAAACCAACCGCCTAATTTATTAATTTATACCACCCACTTGCAAATGAAATATGTTCGGTATTACTTTGTCAATATCCTTGCAAAGTATCTTGGTAGGCAATTTACTGTCGTAATGATAAGAGGAAGAGAATGTTTTTTCAGCAAAAATTGGTTCGGTGTACCCCCCTGAGTGAATGTGACTCGCGAATCAATTACTATCGCGCCACTTCACCTGCTGAAATGATTATAGTGCTTCAAATTATCTTCAAATTTCCATCGAAACTGATTGAAGAACAGAAGTAAAGTACTTTCTTCAGTCATTTAAAATACATACATATATACCAATCACACCGTTCCCTTCCGGGGTAGGCACAGTCAAAATATTTCACTCATTAATAATTAATTGTTCACCTAACTCTGCTTCAATAATTTCCTCCATACTGACCTATCCTTGCAAATCTCTCTTGTTTCATTTACCCCCATACACTGCTACTAATATTCCTCCCCCTAAGAATTCCCTCCACCACATTTAACGACAACTTTCTCGGCCTATGTCTACCTCTCGCACCATTCATTTCACTCATATATATCTGTTTCGTTATTCGACTCTCATCCATTCTCTCAACATGGCCAAACCAACGAAGCACACTCCTTTCATATTCGTCCATTACTGGAGCATCTAACCCACATTCCTGGCCCTATCCATCCTACTTTTGCCGCAAACAATCCTCAGATAACTCATACCCACGGCGTTTAGTCTACTTTTATCTCTATCATGACATACCCATGTTTCATTACCATACAACTAAGTGGGAAGAAGTACACTTTGTACACAGCGATTTTCGCTTTCTTAGACAGTCACTCATTCCTTGATATGCTCCACAGGCTACCTATCACTTTCCTTCCAGCATTCGTACGTCTCTCCTCTTCTATCCGTCCATCATTCTCAAACATCTTACCTAAGTACACAAAATCATCCACTTGTTCAATTACTTCACCATTCGCCCTCAACATACAGTTATTCTCCCAATTGTCCTTTTCAAAAATTCCTACTTTACTCATTCACACATTTACCCTCAATTTCATTCTCTCTGTTAATTCACCAAACTTATGTAGGAACTTCTGTATTCCTTGTTGGCTCTCTTAGATAAAAAAAAGCGTCATCCGTAGTGTAGTAGAACTCTCACGTTTACATTTACAATCAAAACACAGTTATTTTCACTGCATGCATCTCTAACATATTTATCCATAAATATGTTAAACAACCATGGTTACATTACGAATCTTTGCTTTACACCCTGTTTTATTACAAAACACTTACTCAGAAGCCCGTAATCTCTCGCACTTGGTTTACTATTATCACATCGCCATCATAACATTCAATAACTGCCATTTCAGTCCATAGTCCTTCAAAATTTTCCGCAAATTCTTTCTATTTACCCTATCATATGCCTTCTCTAAATCAACAAATTCACTACACACTTTCTTTATGACGCACATACATTTTTCTATCACTTGCTGAAGATCGAAACGCTGGTCACTGCATCCTCTCCTAGGCATAAACCCACACTGCACACCCCATATACTGTCAGAAGTAATAGTCTTCACTCTTTCAATAGAAACTTGGCTGAACTTTTTTCCCGGAATGCTCAATCAACTAATAGCCCGGTAATTAATATATTCGGTATTTCCTCCCTTCCCTTTGTGCAATGGAACGATGATTGCATTCTTTCAATCCACTAGAACAACAGAAGCATGTAAGCATGAATTATATAGTTCACACAGCCGATAAATGAGTATACTACACCCACATTTCAACATTTCACCGGATATCTCATCTCCCCCTGCAGCCTTCACATTTTTCAATGCTCTAACTGTCGTTATGATCTCATTCTCACTGATCTCCTTTTCCATCATCACATTTTCGCATACTACTTCGCAAGGCTCATCCTCAGCGCCTGCAACATTATTGCATAATTCTACAAAATAATCCCTCCAGCAGTTCCTGATATTGCTCTCATTGCACACGATTTCTCCACTTTTGTTCTTTACCGCATTCATTTATGCTGTCTTCACCAGTCTTAGCCCTTTTTACTCACTTCCAAAACAGCTTTATTTTGCCTTCAAAATCATTCTGCATCTTGCTAGCTTCATAGGCTCGCAATCTTTCCTTGCTACACCTTGTAGTACCTCACAATCACAACTCTCCTCATATCTACTTTCATGCGAACCCAGAGCAATGTAGGAGATACATCTCGTCCTTCCTTACTAGATAAGAATGAGTCCTACACCTTGACTTCCGTGTACATTATCGTCAACTCCTGTCCACAATTCCAGTCCACCGCTATCTATAGTAACAACATCCGGTCCCTTGCGCTTAGTTTCACATACACACAAGATATCCATTCGTCTCACTTTCATTTCATTCTACAACTCATGCTCCTTTCCATATTCTCCTCTCACATTCCAAGTACCGATAGTCCAGTTCGTATCGCTAAGTCCGTATCTTGATGGGCCAACCTTATTCAGCTTCCGCCGCCCATCATGGCCTTGGCCGTCCGAGGCTACTTTGTGAATCTTATGAGTAAGTTGTAATAGTGTATGCAAGGTTACCAGCCTTTGCAGTACCCGGTCCACGTGCAGCTTTTCCTGCTAACGGTTACGGCCCTCTACCGGTCAGTTTTGGCACATTTTACGCCTGTATGCCACAAGAGTAACCAAAGCATAGTAATACCCTAAGCCAGCTTTCACTATTCTACTCAAGCGAGGATCCCTTCTAAAAGGACTACCTTGAGAGCCTGAATACCGCTGACCACGACCCACTACTAGGAGGTATATGCGGTGTGCTGGCACACCGGGTCACAGTCACTTAAAATATGACTGCCTTTCGGAATGATGACTTTCATTCGGTGTAATCAGTGCTTTTTTCGGAGCTAGCTCGGAGCTCTTTCTAAGTTGGTGCGAGATAATTTTATTTTTATCAAATTCTTTTAAAAATTATCAAAATATGCTCTCGAAGTTAAATTTATGAAAACTACAGCGCAGAAAGGCAGGATTTTTGCATTATGTAGTCATCATAGGGAATGTTTTTTTATAAGTATATAGGATATGAATAGAATTATATCAAAATTTAAAATGGAAGTACCCTATGGAACCGTGAAGGAATAATACGTGCAATTACACGCAAAATGACACCTATAATATATCTGTGATTACTTTTATGTCCAATATGCATTCGAACATGCACTTAACTGAAGACTAGATTCTACTCATAAATCATAGTTGTGCACTATTTTACATTTCCTCTCATCCCTCGTTTGTTCCCTGCAGTCCCATTCCTTACATCCCCGTCGGTGCATGCCCAGTTGAGTTGAGACTCTCCGCCGTTGGTAATGGGAGTTGAGTCAAAAGGTAACCCTAGCCACGGCTAATGGAAGCGCGGTGAAAATAATTGGTCATTTCTTACGGGGCGGAGGTGACCGCTGCGGTCGTAATTCCGATTGGAAGCGTTCTTGTTATGGAACCCGTGGCCCCCATACACGTTCCCCGCTGAGAGTGATTTGAAGAAGAGTTTTATGCGCGTAGGAGGAGAGATATTGGAGGGGGAAGTTGAGAATGTCCGGGGGTGGTAAGATAGGCAAAAAATATGAAGTCGGTAGGGCAATGAGATGAGATGAGACAGTAAGACTTAAAGGAAAAGGTGGAACCAAGAGGTAGGAACGAAATGAAAGGAAGAATGTAGCTCAGTAGCCACATCGGCGGAGTGAGAAAGAGAATGTAGAATCATAATATCTCACTATTTTAAAAAGTAACTGATGCAAGTACATTGAAAACATTTCATTAAATTAATTATCCTAGAAATACCCCGACAATATTCCAATTTGATGAATTTTATAACCATTTCTGCAAATGTATTTGCTTTCCGATAGGGGGAATTTCATTGGATGCATCATAGACTTTCCCGGTAAACTCACAGAGAGAAGAATTTTTCTGTTTCTCAGCCATTACTGGTGTTGATATGAGCGAAACTTCTCATAGTGTGTTCTGCCATCTTCTTACTGTTGAATAGTTTTTTCAAAAGCAGTCAGTGTTCACCCAAAAGGTGGCGGGGAAACATATTTACGAAACGTTTGTGCCGGTCGCGGTGAAGAGAAAGAAGGATTTATTTCAATATAGCACGTAGTTCGTGCTAAAAAAAACAGAAAAGCTGAGATTTATGGTCGCGCGCACTTGAGCATGAGGGAGAAGGATCCATCAATAATTTTTTGTCTTAACAATTTTTAGATAGATAGTTTAGTAGATAGTTTAAAAATAGTTCAGATTACATGCAATAATTTCCCGTTGGATGGGTTACAAAAAGGATTTAATAACTACAGAATTAAAACTATAGCAGCTGTACAAAGTCCGCCTGAGTCAATAGACACGTCTGGCGGTACTATTTTAATTATAAATTATGCACTATCACCTGATTTTACACATTATAAATATTGATAAATATATATGTAATTCAAATATAGATTTTACATATAATTTACAGTAATGGTTAGTGAAAACATATATAATTCCAAAGGTATTACTAATTTTAAACATCGAGGTGAACTTATAAAATCGATGGATAAAATGTTTAAAACTTTTACAAATCTCACAGAGTAAAAAAATAAATATCACAATTTTTAAAAATCACAATTAAAATAAAAAATCCCAAAGCCACTTTTAATGATATATTCCAATATCAAAATCTCTCTCACTTCATCAGATTTCTTGTTCTAATAATTTTCGAAAACATATCCTTTTCAATTCTGACATGGATATCTCCTCTGGTATGTATGTCACTATCCAGTTTAAAAGTTTTGGGACAAGAGTGCCAAGTCTTCTGTCTCCATATCTAGTGTATGATATTGGGACATCTAATTTACATGACCCTCTCAGTCTTTCTTTGTCCCCCTTCTGTAATGTTTTATATTTATTTCCAAAATAGTTTTCCGTTATTAATCTATAATCGAAGCGTTTTAATATAGGCAGCAATTGTAAATCTGTGAATATTGTATTTAAATCTGGAGTCCGCATTTACAGTTTAATTTGTATTTATTCCTAAAAATTGTTTTAACTGCACGCTTTTGAGAATTTTCTATAACTTTTGTATGGGTATTATTTGTTTTTCCCCAAATAGTCAAACCATTTCTCATTACAGATTCAAATAATGCATGATTAACTTTTTGCAGAACCATAGACTTTACATAATATTTAATGTGGTACATCTGATAATTTACTTTTCTCAGTTTCTTATTTAATCTTCTCAAGTGTTCATTGTACTTAAAGCTACAGTCAATGTTAATTCCTAACTATTTGTAATTTTTGACCCGCGAAATTATACAAGAGCAACAGTTATTCAATATCATATTTATGTGCAGGCATTTATGACATTATGACATCATGACATTTTATATTTACAGTTTTTGTATGAATTGGCTTATTTACTAAATGCATTACCTTTGTTTTTTCAGTGTTAATAACTAGATCATTGTCATGTGACTATAGAATTGAAGAGTGTAATAATCACTGGTCGTTCTAAATTAAGATTGGTTGACTGCAGCTCCGCACCTCTCCATATCTAATGCAAGTTCCTTTAATTTCAGGTAGATCTTCCTATGTAGTTTCTTCAGTTTTCGTCCATGAACTTATTCATAGGTCTTCCTCTGGGGACTTTTCCCTCTTTTTTTTCTTTCAATTGCGTTCTTTATAAACACATGATGCCTCAGGGTGTACTCATAATATCTGGCTCTGTTTTGTTTGTTGTGCTCCATATGGTCGTTTTATCTTCTACTTCACTCTAAACGTCATTTCATCTTCTTACATACATACCAATCACGCCATTCCCTTCCGGGGTAGGCACAGTCACAAAGTTTCACTCATAAATACATATTTGTACACCTAACTCTGATTCAATAATAACCTCCATACTGACCTATCCTTACAAACCTCTTTTGCCTCATTTACCCCCATACGCTCCTTCATACACGTCCTCCTGTTTTTAAGACTCCTAATATTCCTCCTCCTAAGAATTTCCTCAACCACAACTTTCTCGGCCTACCTCTACCTCTCACACCATTCATTCTCTCATATATCTGTTTCGTTATTCGACTCTCATCCATTCTCTCCACATGGCCAAACCAGCGAAGAACACTCCTTTCATATATGTCCATTACTGGAGCATCTAACCCACATTCATTTATTACCCACTCCTTCCTGACCCTATCCACAGGCACTCATTCCTTGATATGCCCCACGTACCACCTACCACTTTCCTTCCAGCATTCGCACGTCTCTTTATCTCCTCATCTATTCGTCTATCTTTCGCAAACATCTTACCTAAGTACTCAGAATCATCTACTTGTTACCCATTACTTCACCATTCGCCCTCATCATACAGCTATTCTCCCCATTCTCCTTTTCAAAAACTTCTACTTTAGTCTTCCGCGTATTTACCCCCAATTTCATTTATATTGGAAAAATGTTTTTTAACGCGAAAGACAAATATACAAGGTTGGACAAAAATGGAGTGTATAAACTCAAACGTGATCACTTTGGAATCTCATACATTGGTCAAACAGGACGGAAAGTTAAAAACAGAGTGAAAGAACATATGAACCACTTTGTTAATGGTGGTGGAAATTCAAAGTTTAGTGAACATTTATGCACAGATAACCATTTTAGTGATTTTGACCCTGCTATTTTTCATGTCACTGACAAGGGTTTTAAGTCGGATTTTTTTTAGAACAATTTGAAATTGTAAATAGCCTTCATATTTTATGTAATGACCATCTGTTTCCCACCCATTCCCCCCCCCTCCTTAACAAAAAACTTCCCTTTTTCCACAACATACAACCGTCCTAGTCATCCTTTCTGTTCTTGTTTACTTACAAATTACTCATTTTGCACCCAATTGTACTCATCCTTTCGGCCGCCTTTACGTCACCTCGACCAGTAATACCTCCACGCCCCCCCTCTTCTCCTCTCTCCCCTCTTTTCCTCCTTCTCCGTCCACCTTTACTGTATATGTACTCAGCCACTCACGTCAGTTGTACCTTGAAATTGGCACTCAGTTGCTGAAATCTGGGTCGGTTTTAATAAATTATTGTGGAATTATCCAAATTATATCTTTTCAATATGAATATTAATATCTTCCACAAAGTAACGCCTGAAACAGTTTCGTTTATTCTTCATATTCGTCGCAGCTATATTAAAGTTAACATGGATCGATATTAGGACAGTGTCATCTGTATATAAAATTAATTTACATTCTTTTATATATTTATGCATGTCATTCACATAAATTAGATACAATATTGGTCCCAAAATTTACCCTTGAGGTACTCCCCTTTTTATAATGGCAGTATCACTTGCAACATCTTTCATCTTCACAACAATTTCCCTGGTTGCGAAATAACCCTTAAGCCAATCAGGTGTAACCCCTCGAACTCCAATATTTTGTATCTTTGTTAGCAAAATGATAATATCTACCATATCGAAATATTTTTATGTCTATACATGTTATAATTAAATTAAGTCCCCATCTAAGTTATGTCATATTATTACAGAGAAGTACTCCAAAGATTGTTTTTTCCTGTCGTTTTTTGAAAGCCATATTGGTGTTTATAAATTATATAATTTCTGCTCAGAGATTTAATAATTTATCTGCAACCTACCTTTCAAATATTTTACTTAAACACGGAATAATCGATATTGGTTGGTAATTTTGAGTTTCTGAATAACAACCACCTTATATATTGCTCTGATGATAGCTGTTTCTAAAGTATCTGGTACCGAAGCATTTTTTACGATAGAGTTAATGACATTTTTCGAATTGGTGTAAATATGCTATTTTATTTTAAATCACTAATTCGTATACCATCAATACCAGGACCGTTGTTTTCCATTTGCTTTTGAATGTTTTTAACATCATCTTCAATGGCATAATAAACTATCGTACTATTTTTAGTGTAGCAGTGCTGTGCCTGTTCCACAGTTCTGAAAAGTTTATTTTAATCCCTTCAATTATTTTTGTATGCTACATTAATAATGGTTCCCAAAGTTTCTTTGGATCATTACCTGTGCATAGTAACTTACTGCGGTAGAAATCAATTTTTTCTTTGCGGAGAGTTTTAGTCACGTGATTTCTTATCCTTTGATTCTGGAATCTATAATTTCTCTAAGGACTGTTATTCCACTTCTTATAAAGGCAATTCCTTTCTCTTATTTTCTCTATTGAGGCATATTTTGAACATAGTCCCCCCACTTTTGTTCAGTTTCCCCTCTTTGGACAGTTTCCCCTCTTTGGACAGTTTACCCTCTGCGGACTGTTTACCCTCCGGACTTGGCCGAAGGACTTCGAGACATCGATATCGAGACTCAATATCCGGACTAAACATTTCCTGCCAGCAACTTCTGCTCCAATACCTTCGTGCCGCTCCGTCGTGCCGCACCGTTATCTCACCAGGTCCTCTCTCATTTAAATAGCGGTTGGCGTCGGAAGACAACGAGGACGAGCTAAGGCAGAAACTCGTAGCAAAAAGGCAAAAGGCTGAATTCTGCGATTGGAGACAAAATACAGTTTCCTGAGCTCCAATTGAAAACCTAAACAGCATGTGTGGACTCATTCCACTACCTTCCTCCCCTCCAAGACTATCAATCGCCTGCATTCCATTCACCTCCTCAAAAAATTCCACTCTTTCAACTTGCTGAAACCTCCCCTTCGAGGCTGTCAATCGCCTCTACTCCCCATCTCACCCATTCCACCTTCCAACTTGCCGAAAAACCTCCCCTCTCTCCGGCGCAGCTGACTCCTCACCCTTTTATGGCTGGCGATCGCCATGGTGCGAACAACCCGAGCTACCCCTTCGGCACTTCGTTAAAATTGGTGAATTGATTGTTGAGTTTTGAAAACGTCAGAACACAGGTTGGCTGACCCTTGCAATACTTTTGTTGAAATTCTTTGGTGAAATACATTTATTTCATTTATAGTTTATTCAATATTACTTGTTTGCTACCTGTGCACCTCCTCTTTTTCACTCGTACTTTTGGAGAGAATTTGTTTTAAGGGCATTTACGGAGAGAGATATCTACGCCCTCTCCCATTGATGCTTCAAAATTGGTAGCAGAGCGCGGTTTCTTCGCTATCTTTCCAGCATAGTCGGTGTTTCCTGAGGATTTTTTTTTGTTGTTTCTCAAAGTTTTTGAGTCTATTTCTACGAACGCTGACCCAAAGTTGGGAAGTAATGGGTTTTCATTGAATAATCCTTGTGCTCACGTTTGCGCCAAATTTTTTATCGTGATTTTGGAACGAGAACTAGGTCACGAATACAGTTGACGAGTGAAGTAGAAGTCACTATTTGCAGGTTGTCAAAGTAGTTTTTCTGGTCTTGTTTGTTGAATTTTCGGTGTGGTGTTATTCGGCAACATGCCCGGCGGTTCGGATAACTCAGGGAATCAGTACGCTCGGGCGTACCTGACCACAGCCGAGGCCAGGCGAGCTTGATCAAATGGGCAGACGGTCGAGTTGGAAAATTCGGCGGTTTCCGTGGAAGCCACACCCGTGGTTTGATTAGAGCAAGGTGATGACCCTAATCCTACTCCCGTGGCAACTCAGGGGCAACCTAGTATCCCGCTGTCCGAAGGCTTGGTCGTCGTCAAGGAGCTGATTTCAGATTGCCCTCCTTTCGAGGTTTCAAATACCGAAAATGGATACAAATTTATGGTTAAGGTCACTGAAATCGTCTGCTTTTCACTTGTCCCGTTACCTACTCTTTTGTACTTGGTTATTACAAAGCTGTCTATCAGTTCACGTCAAATTTTGCTATCTTTGTCTAATCAGAATTTCTCGTGGCACTAATTTACGCATAGAATTTGGCAGAGAATTCTGAGGTGTGAGTTTGACCATCTCATTGCTGCAATGGTCAAGAAATTTTAATTTCCTCGTGAAACTCTTCATGATTTCGTATGGTTCATTCGCAACGCGATTCAGGTGTTAGCTTTAGAGTATTCGGAGTCACAAACTGTGGAGATAATAATTGAAGGATTAAGTCCTCTCTCTTATTATTAACTATTAAACTATTAAATCAGCCGCAATGTTCTCAAATGAACCTACTACTTTGGTCGAGTTACACGTCGTGATTTCTCGGGCGTCAAAGCATTTAATGAATTGTGCTGAATACTCGAAAACGTTTCATTAAGTTCCGCATAATGCTCATACCGCGGGTTTGAGGCAACAAATCTGTTCCTATTGACATAAAATTGGCCACCATGTAAGTGAATGTAGAAGGAAAAACCGTCAAACACGCCAAACAGCTGTCAGAGTGATGAGGTTTTGCCTGCACTATAAAAAGGATTTGCCTCTTCTTCCGATAAATATTCAGTCTGTTTCATGTCATGCCCTTATTGATACCGGTTGTTCTGTTTCAATTTGAGACGAGAGTTCTTTAAGAGTCTCAAACTTGGCGGTCCTAATAAGTTTTCCGATTCTATGGAACTGCTGACTGTTTATGGTGGACCTTTTTGCCTTAAAATGTCTGTTCAGCTTAAACTTCAAATGGGAAATTTCTCTTGGCAACAAACATTTCATATTGCTAAAGTTCCTTGTCCTGTACTTGAGGGTATTGATTTTATTAGAAAATCTCAAATGATCGGTCTTCCCAACGCAGTAGCTTTCCAAAATGCGCCATCCATATGCCATATGCCAAATGCCATAAGTTTTCGGGAAAGGAGGGATGGAATATTGAAAACAAAATAAGGCAATTTGGCGAGAGAATCAGTTCAATTTCCAGCGGTAGAGAAGGCAGGTGGTTTGACAGATTATGCAGGGTCTTTGGTGTCCGAAAAATCAGTTCAACCCACTGATAATTTATTTAGTGAATTAAAATATTTGTTGTCGCAATATTCTGATGTTCTCACCCATGAATTGGGAGTGACATCCCTTCTGACTTACAAAATTGAGTTAAATAATACTATGCCAATTCGTGGTCATCCGTATTCTCTCTCGCCTCCTAAATCTCAGATGATGAAGAAACACATTCAGTCGCTGCTAGATAAAGATATCGTGGAAGTTTCGAACTCTAATTGGTCTTCTCCTACATTTTTAATTCCTAAGAAAGATGGAACTGATAGATTAGTGGTCGATTATAGAAAACTTAACAAGCAAGTGAAAGTTGCTGGATATCCCACACCCTCCGTGGAATATGCATTTCAATATTTATCCAGTGCCAATTGTTTTACTATTCTTGATCTTATTTCTGCTTTCCATCAAATCCCTTTAGCCAAGGAATCGAAGAAATATACTGAATTTGTCACTCCTTTCGGCATGTATCAAGACACTAGACTGCCATTTGGCTTCGCTAATTCTCCCCAGGTGTTAACTCGGCTGATTGATGAAGTATTAGGAGATTTAAATATTCTTGTGTGTATCAGTATTCTGAAAATTTGTGTACTTATTCCAAAACTTCCTGGGACCACATAACTCATGTGAATGCCGTTCTTATGAGGCTACAATCTGAAGGGCTCACTGTTAGCAAAGAAAAGGTGAAGCTTGGTACTGTGTACACTTTCTTGAGCCATTCAATGAAGGACGGAACTCAACATGTGGATCCGGAGAGAATCAAGCCGATCAAAAATTTTCCTGCTCCAAAAACTTGGAAGTTGCGTGATTTCTTGGCATTTGTGGATTTTATTCCAAGTTCAATCCAAGGTATTCTGAATGTTCTATTCCTTTAAATCGTCTGAAAGGTAAAAATATTCCCTTTTGTTGGTCAACGGCCGAGAATCGGGCTTTTATTCAGTTGAAACAAACTCTAATGAATCCGCCTGTGCTTTCTTTCCCTCGCTTTGAGGACGAGTTCCATTTGTTTGTTGACGCTAAAAATCTAGCTTTGTCAGCTGTGTAAAATCATGAGGTGAACGGAGATTTCATTCCTGTGGCGTACGCTAGTAAGGCTCTACTCAAACATGAGAGGAAATTCTCCACTTATGAGCTGGAATGTATGGCTATTTGTTGGGGAGTTGATAAATGTAGTGTGTATCTCCAAGTGAAGCCGTTTCAACGCCACAGTGATATGTTACAAACTCTGTCGTAACAGAGCGCTTGCCTGCGGTCAGAACGAAGTGCGTTCTCCAAAATTGTAACAGGCATTGGATGCAGGACACAACCTCGGGGTGGGCTTTCATCAACTTCAACATGGCTATAATGAGCTCAAGTGAAGTGGTGTCAAATGCCTTCTTGTAGTTCACTCAGGCCATTGATAGGTTGCGCTTACCCTGGATGGCAACCTGGCATGTGCACCTATCATTAAGCAGGTTGTCCTTACATCCCGTGATTCCACTGTTTGAGCCCCTCTGTGCTCATACACCTCCTCCCAAACCGGCTGGACGTGGTGGAGGATGAGGTCGCTGAAGATGGAGGTGAACGCCTTATACACAATGTTTCAGCATTATATAGGTCGATAGTTCTTAGGTTCGGACATGCCTCCCTTCTTAGGTATTAGAACCGTGCGCCTCTCAGTCAGCCACGGTGGAATTTCTTCTCTATCTGAGAGAAAGGACGTGAAGATTCTGGCGAGGGGTTGGTGGGTGGAGGTGAACTTCTTCCACCAGAATTATTCACGGCATCCATTCCTGGAGCCGAGAAATTCTTCTTGCCAGAGAAAGTCTCATTCACTTTACTCTTTGTGACTAAAAGGAGTCCATCCACATCATGAAGGTGGCAGGGTTAAAGGGGCCTATGGCCGGAGTGTTTCCGTAGAATGGCTTCAATGTTTCATAGATATCCTTCCATAAACGTTCGACCCCATGGACGGGTTGCGGAGATTCGATGACAGACTGAGTTGGTCAAAAGAGACGAGACGGATGAAGGAGGAAGGTTGAGTTCTTCCTCACGGCCTTACTCCTCTTGAGGAGCTTTTTCCGGGCCGTGGTGAGTTTCCGAACTCTATCAACCGCGTGCCGATTAATGGTAAGCAGCACGTTTTTATTTAGAGTGTGATGGTCAAACCTGAAGCTGCGTGCTACGGGCTGGAGTTTGGGTGTGAGAGCCCGCCCAGATGTGATGTATACCATCATATACTGAATCTTCGAATCCTACCATTGCGCCAGCGTGGTCTTGGCCTCCAACTGTTCCAGCCATTTTGCCGCTTTGTCCTCAAAAGATGTGGGCTTTTGGGAGTGAGCTATTATTTTGGCAGCAGCGTAGACCACGCAATTGACCGTCCAGAGATTCGATGTCTGCGTAAGGATTTCGTCGATAAATCCATTCAACCTGAACAGGAAGTTGCTCCGCAGAGAGATCTTACGATGGACATCTCTTTGCATGGACTGTCCTACATCATAGGTGATTTGAGTTATCAACCTCGAACAGAGTTCAGAGTCGGCTTTCCTCACTACTTGTCGGGAGCGCCGACGTGGCAGTGGCTGTTAAAACAGCCGGTGGAGAGATTATTTGTACCGGGGAGGGTGGCCTGGTGGTGTATTTCTCTGTTGGTGGTGTATTTCTCTGAACACGCGGTTGTTGGGGAGTTTCCTTTTTTCGCAGGTGGTTGGCATCGTTGCGCAGATTCTACTGCGACGGGTGTTTATGTTCAGGATGCATCTCAAACCACAAAGAGTGCATCTTTGCCATATACCCTCTGCGATTGGGCTTGTTGGCAGCATAGTATGCAAGGAGGTCGCCCCTTAGGGATTCCGTCCACTCCATACGAGCTTCCTTCTTGTTGCTGGTGTCATTGCCACACCCAACTCCACTGGGGCCCCCTCCCGAGAGGGGCTGGTTGTGGGTGGCATTTCTGGTGCTCTTTTTGGGAACCAGTCGTTCTTCATGTGGGGTATTTAGCCCCTCACACAAACGTCCACCATTGGCCGGTAGAGTCGATACTAGGTACGCCGCGAGGAGGCTGGTGGTCCGCTTTTTTACCCTTATTGTTTTTTTTTTACTTCTGTAACTTTCCCCTCCGAGTCCCCGGCTAACATCGGGTTTCGTTGCCGTCATAATGGCCGAGAACTCGAGAGGTGGGGTGCAGAGTTCGGAGCCGCTTCCGATTAACCCATCGGATCAGTGGCTACGCTGCGTTCGGGTCGTGCGCACGGAGCAGACGGAGCAACCCCAAGAGGACGGCCTTCTGCATGCGGGCTGCAAGTGATTCCGCCTGTGCCACGCAAGCAGGAATACACTTGATGCTCTGTATCAGCGAGCCCTTGATTCCACCGAGCACACCTATGACTAGGACTACTAGTTTTACAGAGTGTCCCGGGTACATCTGCCGAAGTTCAAACAGCAGGTCTTGATATTTCGTCCGTTTTTCCGCCTCTTTCGCGTCCAAGTTCGTATCGGCCGGAGCCGAAAACTCGATTACGAACATGGAACGAGATTGGCGGTCGAGGAGAACGATGTCAGGCTTGTTCGCCTCCAACTGCCTGGTGGTGGGGAATGAGTAATTCCACCAGATTTTTATTTTTTCGTTCTCCACGACGGACTCAATATCTCCAGGGGCATAGGGCAGTACATAAACTTCGTCGATGCCGTAATGATGTCGAAGGTGGAAATACAACACTCGCAGAGCTGCATTGTGCCTAGTTAAATACGCTGATTGCGCGTAATAACTGCAGCCGGAGAGAAGGTGACTCAAAGTCTCCGGCTTGGCCCGGCACGCTCTGCATCTCGTGTCCGTCACCTCCGCCTTGAATATCATTCGGCGGTACATGAGAGTGTTGATGACACCATCCTGGCACGCGAGAACGAAACCCTCTGTTTCGGACCTGAGACCCGCGGAACGAAGGAAGGCAAACGTCAGCTCCTTCGATAGCCCATGTTTTTCCATGTTTCGGTAGAAACCTCCATGCATGGGCTTATCGGTGTGCGTCTTGAGCAAGGTCTTCTGCTCAGCCTTTTTGACCTCGAGCTTTAAGACGTCTGCCCTCAGTGACACGATTGACGTGCCACTGTCGTTACCGTCGGATGACAGGTCAAAGTCCAGACCGATTTCGTCCGCTGCCCTCTTCGCCGCCTGGAAGAGGAACGCCCCCACCCCGGCACCTTCGTGCTCCCTTACGAGAGTGAGCAGGGGGTCCGTGCTGTTGAACACACGGCAAACTGTACCCAAAACAACTCTGTTATGTAGACACTCCAGGCTCAACATACCTCTACCGCCTACACTGCGAGGGAGATACAATCTGGCGACGGAAGATTTCGGATGAAGACTTCTATAGATGGTCAGCATCTTCCTCGTTCCCCGGTCGAGGTTTTGCAACTCGTTGACATTCCATTTCATGCATCCGAAGGTGTACAGCAGTGTCGGAACCGCGAACATGTTCGTGGCAAGAACCTTGTTCTTGCTAGACAGCTCAGAACTCCAGATTTTTCAGATAGTCTGTCTGTACTTGGCGGTGAGTCTTTCCTTCACTGCTGCTACCTCCTGCATTCGACGCTGGGGGACGCCGAGGTATTCGTAGCATTCGTCATCTTGCAGATGACGAACGACGTTCCCGTCAACGAGTTGCAAGTCTTCCTTGTCCTCCGATATTCTTCCTTTCGCCAGGTGATGGATGCACACTTGTCCAATCCGAATTCCATCCCTATATCCTCACTGTATTGATGTACGGTGTCCAGTGCAACGCGCAGTTCTTTGGCGTTGGAAGCATACAGTTTAAGGTCATCCATGTAAAACAAATGGGTGACCTTGTGCTTCCTGTCACCAGGAACGCCGCACATGTATCCTCGGCCTCGTCTCAGCTTGAAGGAGAGGGGGAGGAGGGAAATACAGAACAGGAGGGGGCTCAAGCTGTCGCCTTGAAAAACGCCACGGTGGTATGTTACCAACTCAGTGGAGACGGTCCGTTTGCCCGATGTCAAAACGAAGCGCGTTCTCCAGAGTGGTAACAGGCGTTGGATGCAGGACACCACCTCTGGGTGGACTTTCATCAACTCCCTTATTGTTATTGTTATTGTTATTATTATATACGTTGGATTCAGGATATAAATTCAGCCGTTATTATAGCGCGTACAAATACAGAAATGTAGCCAATGGGATATGGACAGAACAAGCCATTGTCAGAAAACCAGTTTAACGCAATTTAAGGAAGGGAATGTCTTGATGCAATAATTTATGATGGTGAAATTTTTGTAAATCATACGATTGTGATAAAAGTTGTTTGATTTTCATTGCCATCCATGCCAAGTCAGCGTAACTAATTCATTGAATAAACTTTTACCATACCACTGCATTGACTGTAACACGACTCGGGTTTCCGCGAATGATCGCCATCATTCACCTGATAATGATGATCATTCATTGAAATCCATCCGAGAGGTTGCACTTTTCGTCCTGTGGTAATGTGAAAGGTTTTTTTATTAATTTGTCAAATTATGGATCGCCACCAAATTTATGAAGGCAGAGTTTGATTCAAACCAGTCTAGTTCAACTACGCTTTTAACTTTACGGAATCTTTAAGTATTTTTTTCCCCTCGCCCAGTATAGGTGGAAACTTAAAAAAGCTTCAGCCTATTCTTCCCCAAACACCACTCCAGACTTGACTCCCCGTTTTACTCATTTTCCTCTCCGCATCACCGTCAAGGGCTCATTTCTCCATCCACCTCGTTGTCCATTCCTCTCACTTTGGATGAAGTAGCAGGTGACGACAGATCGTGAGCAATTTGTTCGGGAGCGTGATCTTTTTCCTCGCAGATAAGCGAGAGGTGGGGGTGAGCGTGGTTCGAGAGAGAGAGAAGAGAGTCGGATGGGCAGGGAAGTGATCTAACGGAATTCTCGAGTACGAGATAATTTTTGACCTATGTCGAAGAAAGAGAGTTTTCAAATTAATGTGGGAAAATCAATGAGGATATTACCTGGGGAAAAGTTAGTCTGACCGTGGTATTTCATCAGTTATTCTGAAATCAGAGTAAATGCGTTCAACTAAATGCGGCGGAAATTAATTTTCTCTTATCTGTAATTATAGGAAAATAGAGCAAGATTGAAGCCAAACAAATAATTAAGCCATTCGTACAGACCCACAGACTTGTATTATTTAATTGCCGTCGTGTGATTTTAATTTTTTTCGGTTTAATTCTCTTCATGGTAAAAGTATATTTCCACCGATGGGCATTACATGTAGACTGTATCGCGTTTAAGTGCTCTGAATGGGACTCCAAGGTTGCCTCCGCGAGTATTGAGTCAATTTTAGCATGTTTCACGTTGTGCGTTACCGAATGTCCCAAGCAAGTTCGCCCCTAAATGTCAAACATTGATACCATTAATGCTTAGTAACTTGATTTCTGAGACCATCCACTACATTGAATTTTGTACCCAGCTTGTGTAAGAGGGTAGCTGAAAGAAATTTCTGCCTTCGTTCATGATACTGACAGGAAGAAATGTAGTTCATAGAAAGAAAAATACAGGAGGCAGTACTAGGGAATTAATCTGACTGAATAGTTTTCAGTCAGTAGTGGCTCGAAATTTTAAAATGCCATTTGCAAAAGGGAGAGATGCGTTCATGAAAGTGATGTATTTACAATAAGGAGAAAGCGTTGCTAAACTAATGAGAGAAACAGAATTTGTCAAATCCTCTTGAGATTACCGATGTGATTTTGAGGTACTTAGAATAAAAATTATCTAAAAGAGGGTATTCCAAATAAAAAATTATATTATAATAATTATTGTTTGAATACATGGAATTAATAAAAAGATGAAAATGGATCCTGATTTCACAGGAAACGTTTAAATCTTCCAAGCAAACGTTGCAATGCTTTGGAAGCAGGGTTCATAGCAATTATGGAAGTTGAGTTGCAGGGATACAAAGTGGGCTTTTTGGAAAGAAGACTAGAAGAGAAAAGGATCCAATGGAATACGATACAGAAAAGAAGAACGAGATAGGTTGGATACACCCTGAGGCAAAATGGCTTTCTTCGGAATATAATTGGAAAAAAAATAAAGTTCCAAGAAGAATGCCCAACGATGAACGAAAAGACCAAAGGAAGAGGAAAGCAAACAAGAATAACTAAGCGAGGGTAACGGATCGAGGGAGCCTGAATTAAAGAGGATTAAAGGATGGATGGCTGCGGTCAACAAATCTTAGGATTGAACGATTGATGTGTGTGAGGAAACTCAGTTGATCTTGATAATCTCAAAAACTTGAACGGTCAATCAAAACGCATAATTTGTGTCGTCTTTCGTTGAGTCCCATCCATAGTTGTCTTTTAACTTACGGGAAACGGAGAGAAAATTGACAGAAAGCATCGTAGGAATCCGCAACTATTATGGCATCGCTAGCGCAGTTGGTAGGTATGTAGCCAACCTGCAAACACGATCACGCAAGATTCATTGCTGGTGACTTTGGTATAAACCATACGATCACGAAAAAATTGTTTACCTCTTATGAATGTCAACGCCAAATTAAAGTATTGGAACTTTGCTACAATCTTGGGAAGAGAAAAGCAGAACTCATCGCCACAATCGCGAGGTAGGGGCTTGATAATGATCGTGGATAGGTGCGATGTTTGTCGGGAGTTGGTAGGCGTGGGGACAGGAGTTAGGAGCGGCGTGGAGTGGAAAGGTGGGGCGACAACAACAACAAAGTGGTCCTCTGGTCCGTTTGGTAAATGCGAGTGAGTGGAAGGAGGCGTCAAGTAGTGTGGGAGGCGGAAGAATGGGGGAGGAGAAGAGAGGCTGTAGCCGTGAGAGTGTCTCCAAAGGTGGACCACGGGGGAGAAGGGTAAAGAGTAGAGTGACCAACCCGTGAAGAGTCGTTCCTGAATCTGCATAATACTCTTCGAGCCGACGCAGGGGCGCGTGGCATGGGATGTTGATGAGTCCGTAGCTTGTATAATATCTTAGTTGAGAGCTATTGCCATTTAATGAGAATACAGACGATAAGTAAACGCGTATAATGCCGTTTGGGGAAGGAAATCACGGGGCCGAAGAATCAATTATGGTGGCCTTTTTTTGAATCATACGATGGTAAAAAAATTATTTGCTTGTCGTCTCTTTGAAAGCGGAATTTATCTTGGACGGACTTAAGACATCTTGATGAAAACGGCATGTGACCAACCAAACCAACCAATGGAATGAGAAGATGGCGTGAAATCTTACTAATATATAATATATGAAGATTGTTCTCCAGTCAGAGGACAATCTTCTCTATATATTATTGTTGTAGTAACAAATGGGGTGAAGGAAGACAGAATTGTTGTAGCCTACAGTTTGACAGTTGTATCTTATTTTGTCGCTTTTATCCTCTCTAGAGGCATGTTGTGTGCGGTGTACACTCTGTGTCTCATCCTGAGACTCACGTGATCTGAAATTAACATGTTGTCTCTGCCTGGCGTGAAGCATCTAAGTCTTCCAAATTGATTTGCTACGCTTGCTGGTTGCCAGATGTAGTTTTAAAATAAGCCTGCGGCCTTACGTCGTATTCTATTTCGCTGAAAGTTGCAGTGTTTTCAATGCTTGCGGCGTCTTTCAAGACAAGTCTATTCTAGGACAAGGTAAAACATCTTGGTAATGCTGTTAAAAGCAAAATATTTACTACCATTTATTACCTTTTGTCATAATGGAAGCAGCTTAATTATTGGAATTTGATTAAAGTTAAGTATTATGGACTTGCCAGTAGTCAATTCAACGCCAATCAAGCTGTATTGTATAATTCAGCTTTATGTACCACTCTTAGAATCACGAAATGTTGAGTTCATATAATTCAAGTGTAGATAAACTTTTGAAGAATTTCAAATGAATTTATATGGTAATGATAAAAGATTCATCATGATATTAAGTGGAATTCGATGTGATAAGAACGGAAAGAGAATATAATGCTCTTCGAATACATAATCTTCATTGACTTGTTACTGGTGAGAACTTCGTAAATTATGTTCGCTGGTTTAATCAATTTAGTCAACCATAATTCATTCAAGAAGGTTTAAGTACATCAACACTCTGATGTATCATATTTTTCTGCTGTAAACTTTGCAAAAAGATTATAGTGTTAATAAAACATTGCTAACAGGCAATTTAAGTCGTAGAAATAGTTTTTATCCGCTAAAGACCTAGATTGACAAGGGAATAGGACTTAATTTTCAAATGAAGGCGTTTAGGGAAATTTATAACACTCTTGAGAAAGTATTATTCGACTCCGTATGCATTGAAAATGTTAAAATTCTTCTAATGGCTATTCAAAAAGATTTAAAACAAGTGCGATCATTCAAAACTAGGCTCATTGAGCATGAATTCAAGAGAAACAAGTGAGAAATATGCTCTACACCTGACAACAGCGTAACGTTCGACGATCTACTATACGATAGCCCATATAAAATTGCTCGAAAGACTTCACTCGAATGACGTGAGCTCGATCGAAGGTGAACGGATCCCTAACGTTCGAACGCAAGCCAAGTTATAAAATGGAGCGTTTCGGTTTCGGTGAGCGTTTTGGAACGAGATATTGCTGTTAAAAATTCAATTGTTTTATCACCTCATTGTCGTTTAAATATCTGTTCTTCCTAATCATATTGCAAGGTCAGAGACTTATCGTCCATACCTTGAGATAGTTACCGAAGAATAGAAGCTGTTTTCCAATGGGTACAATGAAAAAATTTGGTCTTACGGACGACATCAGATATGCAATGGTGTGTTCATTCAATTAGTTAAAAAAGATTTACTACTCGCCGTTTTTATATTTGATGAAACCACATAAACTGGTCGTGAAGGAGTATTAGCTTACGTTGAGAGTAAATAATTTTTTTACGGGATATGCTGCGTGTTCTTCATTTTAAACAATTTTTCGCTAATCCTTATCCTGACGACGTTCACAGTAAGAGGAGCGAAACATTGCAGTACAAAAATGTTGAACAAGCAGAAAACTCCGAAAACTGTTTTCATAGATTGACAAATCTGCGTGAATATTCTTACTATAATCTATACATATTAATTTTGTAGCGTGTCAGTCATTCTGTATCCGTTTTGTTTCTTTCTCTGTCAATTTTTGAGCTAGAAGAGCGAGGTTTGGTGCGTTGAATGTGGAATCTCTGCCTTCATGATTTGGTAGTAGTTTTATAGCTTGGGTGTGTGGCAGGGGGTGTTAGGTCACCAGCCGTGCAAAGGTGTAAGATATTTGGAGATGAAACAAGTGCAGAGGTTTCTCTTTTTGCATATTTTAATTAGTTCTACTAAAGATAGAAGGCTATAGTTTTCGCTATTAGATGGATGAAAGATTGCAGTTTCTTATTTTTTCATACAATTTTCATATATGAATATGATTTCCCTAAAAATCACGTTTTTAATGTCAAAATCATGAATTTTACTTCTGTCAACAATAGGATTTTTCCTTGGTAACCGTGAAATTAGCATTAGCTTTAGAAGGGAAATGGGGCCATTACAATGGGTTTCTGGGTTTTACATCTAGAGATACGTATTACAGTGGAAATCTAGGCCGTATGCTGAAATGTTGCTGATTACGATATTTTCAGGGATATTTTTGTCTAAAATTGGCAAAATTCATTTCAAGAGGACTAATTAAAGTTGGACCCCTGTAAAACAGGAGAATTCCACGATGTTATATTAATGCGGAAAGCCTCTGAAATGCACATTGCCTGCAGTTTAGTTTCCATATGTCACTGCAAAAGAATGTCGAAGCTCGGTAAACATAATGTAATGCGGTTTTCATCTGCTGAATTAAAAAATAAAACTAAAATTATAGCTGAGTGAAACAGGAGAATGCCACGATGGTATATATTAATTTTGTAGCGTGTCAGTCATTCTGTATCCGTTTTGTTTCTTTCTCTGTCCATTTTTGAGCTATAAGAGTGAAGTTTGGTGCGTTGAATGTGGAATCTCTGCCTTCATGATTTGGTGGTAATTTTGAATTTTTATAGCTTGAGCGTGTGGCAGGGGGTGTTAGGTCACCAGCCGTGCAAAGGTGTGAGATATTCGCGCATTAATGAATTAAAAGGAGTGTATTTAGTTAGTATAAATAAGATTCAAAAGAGCAGCTGCTTGGGCGTGTGGCAGGGAGTGTTAGGTTACCATCCGTGCAAAGGTGTAAGTTATATTTCTGGGTTGTGGTTGCAACAACCAGAAGGGAGAAAGGCCAAAAGGGAGAGTGGAAGAGTGTAAAGGTTGAAACAAAAAAACCCACAGTGCTCTCATATTCAAATGGCTTTAAAAACAACAACAAAGGAGAACAGTGAATGAAAAAAAAGCATTTTCACCAAGGAGCTATTTTTAGACTAGGACAATTACCCCCTGCGGGTACACACCCCTGCCCACATAGTGAGCAGGCTAGCTGCCTGCTAGTTGAAAATTGATTGTCTTAAGTTAGTGCGTAACATTTGAACATAAAGGCTTTCGCAGAGGATTTCAGCTACAAAAATAAAGTTTAAGCTTGACGTTGACCTAATTCTAACTAATAACTTCATTCTTCTAAAAACAGCTTTAGTTTGAATGTAAAAACGATACATTGGCTGTCATATGACTAGATTAATAAAATATCGATCTTGAAATGGTAAGGAAAGGGAATTTCAATGAAGAAAGCGGGAATTCAATGCCGGGAGAATCCGGAAGATCCGGTAGAGTTGGCAACCCTAGTTATGAGCCGTCATCCTCTCCCTTGTCTGTGGACACACCAGTGACGCCTTATAAGGGCGCCTTGACCCACGCACTCACTGTCTTTCTCTCGATACCTTGTCCACCACTCTCCCCGCATTCACACGGACGCACGAAAATCCATGGCACACCCACGCGACCACTGAAGGAAAAAGTTTCGTCACCTGTGACGACGGACGAGAGACGAAGACAGCAATGAGGTGGTTGGTTGGGGTCCCCACGACATCGCTCCCCTATTTCGGGTGATTCCCCCGTGAAATTGCTGAAATGTCGGTTCATCGATACTTCGGCTACTATAAAGAAAGTGCTTTTTTGATGTGAAAAACAAAGCATTCCTTTCCACGCTATCTATCTTTATCAAGTGAACGTGGAAATACTTGGAGTAACAGGGTGGCAATCGCCAGGGAAAACCGGGGAAACCTGGAATTGTCAGGGAATTTTGAATTTCTGGAAAGGTCAGGGAAGAGTCAGGGAATTGTAACAGTCAGGGAGAAACTGGGATATGAATCCTCATTATTTTTCTACCGCTACGTTTATCGGCCAGTTTTTTCCGTCCTTTATTTCACCAAATGAAACTAAAGTCCGTCGCTGACGTGCATGGAATAAGCCCCATCAATTGTGAAATATTCAGTTGTGAATCATATTAGCTGTGAATCCTAGTTATTTAGTTGTGAATCAAACGTGCAATGTACCCCTTTTGCTTATCCATATTGCGATATTTTCCTAGTTGTGTTAAAATTCATAATCACAATGTATTACGAAATCAACACAACGAATCCGAGGCTATGTTGTTCGGAAAATTTTACCTCGCGCTTTGTTTTTTTTAAACTTCCGAAACTCGGGTCGAAACTGGAGCACACTTGTTTATAGTAAATACATGCTTGCGGTTCTAAAAGTACGAGACGATAATTAGCAATTTTAGAAAATTTAAAGCTGCTGTAGAAGATTTAATGGAGGAGAAAACCTTTTGGCGATTGGTCAAGGAAATTGGTAAACTCATCAGGGAAAATTCAGGGACAAATCAGAGCATTTAAAAATTGGATATCAGTAGCCACCGTGAATAAGATACGAGAATGGGTGAAGTATGGGGGAAACAAACTACTCAAAGTAATATGTATAGCTAATATAGCAAAATAGCATTAGTCTACCTAATTTATATGGCATCTTTGCTAAAAACCTTTTTAACAGGTCATTGATCCCTGGGAATTTCATGGTAATAGTTTGGCACGCGTCCATCTTAGGTTTAACAATAGGAAAATTGCGGAAATTCTTCCTGGGGTGAAAGTGAGGTAACGCAGTAGAAATGGTGCGACTGGTGACTTGTATGTTTACATAAGGGTTTATCATGAAATATATCCGTCGAAAAACCTGCATGCTTTGTGCATTTAGTTTTAGGCTTCAGTAGCTGGGGCATATCATCATTGAAGGTGATATTACTGCACACAATGAAAACGAAAAGGTCGAGTTAGCGTTGCTTCAACTCGTACAATCGTAGTGGAACTGGGTAAGGGGAAGGAGCTGAAAAGGTTGAAGTGAATGAAAAGGTTAGTGACTCTCGGGTGGAGAGGAGACTTGGAAATGTTTGGCAGCAGAAAGTTGTATTGCAAGATGGCCATTATTAACTTATTCTCGGCTTCTCATTTTAGTTATGAAATTTTAGGCTTCTTTCTTTTCCTCTTGGGGGTAAAAATGAAGCCGGGCTACCATAAGTAGTTCCATAATATTCGCGATTGTGAATTGTGTTAAACTGAGAAAGGAATTGTGCACGGTGCAAGGCAATTAACTGGAGAACGATATTGATGAGATTTGATATTGATGATTTTCATGGAAAATTTTAACCAAAGATGCTTTTATAACCTCATTTATCCTTTCGCATACCAGGTTGTCTTTCAATTTGAGAGGAACTTAACTTCAGATATATTGTGGGGAACACGCATACAAAACATGTGCGGCACATGTTTTGTATGCGTGTTAAATTAAAGAAACTAGGTTTTGTTAAACGTATAATAGGAAGGTCCTCGGATGAAAAACTCAAAGAGAGATGCTCCTTCGCTTTGGTTAGGCCACACCTCGAATACGCCGCGAGCATTTGGGACACTGGTTAAATAGATTGAACCAAAAAAAAAACAAAATGCAATGAAAAGAAGCACGTTTCGTTAAAAACTGCTACGAACGAACATATAGTGTTACACAATTGTTAGAGGGATTAAGGTGGGAGCCCCAAGAGACTCGAAGGCTGAACGCTAGGCTTAGGCTGCTTGATCAATTTAGAACTGATATTTTCAGAGCAACACAGAGAATATTATCATGACGCCTCACTACATTTCTAGCTCTGACAGATGCGATAAAATAAGAGAAATGCTCTGCCGAACAGATTGGTACAAGAACTCGTTCTTTCCGCGCACAATTAGCGACCACAATAGAAACTGAGCTCCTCCAAATACACCCTCATAGGACATGTCACCATTTCACCTCCAAAACGTTTACATCTTTACACGGCTGGTGACCTACCACCCCATGCCACACGCCCATATGGCGGCTCGATGGGTAGTATGTAGATGTAGAACTAACAAAAATACATGCCGACAAATCTTGACAAAACCTTGTCAGATGGGCAATCGGTCAACTCGTCATTATGACCATGATATTATAACCACCGCCAAACCAAATAGGGGTTTACTCTTGATATTTGAGTGTCGCGAGCAAATTACACGAGAAAGGGTGTAAATTGAAGCGGAATGAGTGCAGAAATTGCGGATCAGTATTTGATACCTCGATGGAGGACACAGTTTTATTTTCTCAGAACCGCTTATGCAACTTGATCAGAAAGCTTGAATGAAAATTAGTAATATGACGTATTTCTCATGTAGAGTTATTCAAGTTGAAATATTTACCTTGGCTTAATTTTTCGTGCATTACTAGGCAAAAGGTCCATAAAGGCAATCTAATCGAGTCTGCCCGGTAATCTAACCAGGATGGAAAATGTGCGTATTATCCAGATTCATATTTAACATTGCAGTGCCTGCCACATGACTGTATCGAGGTGGTTACGAACAATCAATATCGCAGGAATTACAATCAGAAATGACGAGGAGATATGTTCAAGTAAAGGAATTTTATCTCTCACTTGTGCTCAGAATGTTGATTACATTTAATCGCTCTCTAGGTCCTCTCTTTTAAATCTGTGTGGTCTAATATTGGGCTCAGATGGATAAGGTTTGAAATAAGAACTCCCCTGTTTATCACATACCTACTTTTATTTTCATTATCGACGATCGGTAAATTATCCCTAAACCTCATGAATATTCACGATGCATTGGAGAATTCAGGGGAGTGGATGAAAAGCTTACCATTTGAAAGATTCTATCTAGATTCCTTGATGATACCTCTTTGCGTCTTACACTGATTCTCTTCTTCCAATATAGCATTAGTTATCCGACCAAGTGCAAACGAGTCTTGGCCTTAATTTCAACGTTCTTCGTAACTTTTGCTCAAAGACTGATTGGGATGATGATATCTATTGACGATAAAGTAATTTTTCAGTGGCTCCACATATTTAATAAAATATTCTTGTTTGAATATTCAATCAAATTTTGTGAAATTTTCTACACATTTTATTTTCAATGCACCTCAGGCAATCAATTTGAGGAGAGCTTTCAGGTGACGCTGCAATTTGTTTCCATGGAAGGTGGTTTTTGCCCCCTTCGTCAATCAAGTAAAAAAAATTAAAGTCCAATTTTAATTGCTATCTTATGACCCCTTCATTTGTTTTGGTCGAATAGATTGACAAAATATTGAATTTTTAGACTTTATTAATTGAATTTTTAGGTATATTAATACCGTAATTACAACATCTAAATTTATTGCATTTCATGATTCTCATTGACACATCTATTGAAATTTTAGTAGGTTCTCTTTAACAAGAAATATTAATTTCATAGTCAAAGTTGTGTTCGATTAGTACCTTGATAGATGGGTTCTGAAGTTCTCTTGTTATCAGAAAAGAAAAAGCTATTGGGATTGAAAAAAAATGTATCCATGAGGCTGCTCCTCATAGAGGAAAATGGGTAAATTTCAGTGGATTTTTATTTTATCAATAAAAAAAAGTTTATCTCACTGTTGCTCATGATGTAACGGCCTAGTAATTAAATAATATTTCAGTTAGAAAAATTGAAAAGGCAGGCGTGAAAGTGTTGGAGCATTTTTTATTTTCATTTTTTCCGCGTGTTAGTATGTATTTACTTCAAAATGTTTGTTCCTTGTAATCGATTTTGATAACGATAAGTAATAAAAAATAGCTCGAGCAATAAAAGAAGGATGGAGAATTTAACAAAAATGATTGGTTATAGAAAGCAAATTAACGGTAGAGGTTATGAAGTTGATAATAGAGAATTGTAAATAACTGCAAGATATGCATGCCTGTTTATGTAATATTTATCTGCGAAGATATATTCAGGAAAAGGAGAAATGGAATACCGCGAAACCTATTTATAAAACGTTTTGTAACCTTGGTAATGAAGTCATACAATACTCGAGTCCTCTTGATCCTCTTTCATTATTAAAATTGAAAGTTGTAGGCAAAAAATCATAAAATTAAACTGTCAAAGCAATAATTCCGGATTACTACAAAAATATAAACCCTGGGAACTAAGAATAGCACTATTTCCTAAGCTATTTCTCGATAAGTTACAACTGTATTTTTTACATGTTATCATTTGAAGAATAATAAATTCTTTTCTTTCATCAATCTCAGCGGAGATTTTAAAGACGGATGGTAGGACAGTTATACAAACAGCTAGATAAACAGTAATAAAATGTGCATCATTCACGTGGTTGTACATAGAGAAATGGCGGATATTGTTTTTCGATGCAGGAATTAATAGTCCGTAAACTGTTGACAGTCACAGAAAGCCTTGACTTTGCTCCAAGCATGTCAGAAAATATTCTTTGGCAATGCTAACAAATATAATGTCGTTAAAGATTCGAGAATATAAACGTTTTTACAGTTGAAATATATAAACGACAAAGGCAATGCATTATTGCAAATAAGGATGATGTTTTAACGCCACGATAGTGCGTATGAAAAACTCAAACACTCTGGATGTTCCAAATAGAAGGCAGCGATGTACAATTTTATATCTGGTGTGCATCAAATTGCACGTATTTTGGGCATACGTTGAGTCAAATGGGACTGTGTTCCCGCTCCCCAAAAAAAAATTAGGATTACTCCTCAATTGACTTATTGATTAATTTTTGATGGAGATGATTGGTAATGTGTGGATCTCCCATGGTATAGACATGGTTTTGCAATAGGGAAAAGATTGTAATCTAGAATATTATAAATGCAAGTGAACATTTATATTTATGGTGTTCTTTTAAACACCCAAATAAAAATGTACCTTTTATGACCGCTGAAAATGTACGTCCTCCTAAACCTCTTTATTATTGAATGGCTTACTCTAATCTCAATCCCACATTTAACTTTCCTTAAATTCGTATTTGCTAGAATTACCCACGTGCCGGCACATTTTCTCACAGTTTGGACCAGAAAATGGAAAACCAAAGCAAAGATGAGGGTCGAGCGATCAAAATGGCAATTTCGAAGCGGATATGCGATGCATACAAAGGTGCATGAGAGCTTTAAAGCGAGGTTCATGCCTTGGAGATGATAGCAGCGAGTTATAACACTAAAACAGCCGATGAATGACTCCTTTTATATTTTCAAGACCAGTATTTTTGTTCTTTGTGCCTTGATAATCATTATTTTTTCTGACTTTTAATTAATTTTCATGGCAATGCCACTGGAAAATATCTGTGGCTCATTGCGAGTACTTCTTCAGATAAAAAGGTAATTTACCTCGAACAGTCATGGGAGCCAATTTGGCTCCATTAAGGCCATTAAGTTTTTAAAGCGTAGAGTTTGCTACAAAATCAAACAACTATGTATTTATTTGCCTCTTTACATTGTACGATCAAGGGCATCAAGGGTATACTTAAGTTTACTTCGATAATCTGCTTCTTTTCTTCTATTTACAATATCACAACACATATGTGGCATTCATTGCACGACAATGTCTGTGAAATGACGCTGAAGAGTCCGACATACCCCAACCATGTTATGACTGTGTTTACTTTGTATCTATTCAGAGTTTCAGATCTCAATTGCTCAAATCATTGGGTAATTGCTCAAATCGCTTCACGCTGGCAAATGCATTGTCCAAATTGGATTTTCATCCCTCAGTCTTCGTCTTTCGCCGTGAAATCTAGATCGGTTCGCAAGAGATACGAGCTTCTTTTCCGGCAATGTCTTTGAAGCAACGCCTACAACCTGAAGACATTATTAAGATTCTAAGCAAAATTTCTGAAGATCAATCAGAAGTTGAAGATAATTCTCCTAACAGATTCAGACTGTGAGGATCATAACCAGGAGAAAGACATTTCAAAGTTCTAACTTTTTTTTAAAATGAGCCTCTATGGAGCTGTAAAGTAGCTAAATGAGTGGAATATTATGTATACCAAATGGAAATCATATTTCTAAAGTTATTTCTTCATTTCAGTTACCCAAGTGCACGATATTAGCGACGGAGCCAAAATGGCTCCGTTGGCTGTTCTAGGGTGGTCCTAGTGTTAAGCGGGGTCAGCGCCGCTTACTTGTGAGCACGTGAAGAGAGGAAGAAGGGAAGGAGGCCACGGGTGGGATTTTTGGCGGATGAGGAAACGGAGCCGAAAAGAAGAGGAGGCGGAAAAAATTGCTTCGGCCATCTCGTAATGAGTGTGTTCGGCGGGGGTGGGGCCGAGGAATGGGAGCGGGCGGTGGATGAGGGTCCCTTCGGAAGTAATGGGTCTCGGGGGCAGGGTGGGGCGGTGGAGGCGTGTTGGTCGTGGAGGCAGGGAGACGAGCCGGGCGGGAAATGGTAATGGGAGGGGCGCTTGGTGAGCAGAAGTTGGGAGGGGGGAAGGGTTGCTACCGTTGAAAGCGCTGGCGGGATGCGAGGGGTGTTTAAGAGAGGGATGGGGGAGGGGGTGGGTCTCACGGGGGAAGGGGGTGAGAGTTAAAGCTGCCCTAAAGCGCTCTGGTAGGAAGGGAAGCTCGTGGTGTGGTGTGCGCGGGAATGAGAGTGTTTCTCCATCTCCTGAAAACCTGATCTCTGGGACCGGATTGTAAATCATGAGGGTGGTGGAGTCCTTAAGGGAGAAGAGGAGATTTTTTCTTTTAACGTGTTAGTTGGCTGTTGTTGGTGGGGGGAGAGAGGATGAAGGGTGGCAAATAGTTGGCGGCGGTTGCGCCAAGGCGGAGGGGGGGAAGTGGCAGGGGGTGGAGGAATATAATATCCCCTGAATCAGGAGGAGAGTGGGACGCCTCGACTTTGTGAGAGTAGTGCAGGGAGGCACGAAAGTGTAGTGAGCTCCCTCTTACTTATTCATTTTTTGTCTCTGGCCAAGAGGAGGAGGTTATTAATGGGTTGAAGGGAGTGTGGAAGGAAATTGAGGCGGAAAACGTCGGGATGAGGATAGTCGAAGATGGAGTGCTGAGCGGGGAACTAGTTGAACTTAATCACTCACGTGGTATAAGGAGGAGTTCAAAATCTTTGACCCTCGATGGTATTGTCATATTTGGCGAAAGGGTACCGGCTGTTGGTTTAAATGCAATCATTTGATACGTGAATAATACATTAATTCAAAATTCTCAGAATACTCACTGTCAAAGACGGAGTGAGGAGAGATTTAAAACTACTACACAAAGCTACAATAGGTCTGAACTACCTTCCTAAACGTTCATCTCGCCCTTGCTCTTGAAATCCGTTCCAGTGTATGAAATAATATTTCCAGGGTATGAAATAATATTTGCAGCGTTATTTTTAAAACATTAATGTCATAGTTTTGCGGCAATGCTTCATCGTTCGCGGCAGATAGAATAATTCTACAGGAAATATGAGAGCATATCTGTGACATCCTGAGAAAATTTTTTTAAATTTTTAGTTCGTTATTTTATTACTACTGAGGGCATTTTATTACTCAACATAAGCCCTCAATCCTCTATTATAAGATCACCGATGCTCAAAAGTATCACACCCGACGAAATTCTTCTGGGTGACCAACACCTGTTGCATTATTTTCAAAGGACGTAATTCACTTTTATTGCTATTCGTGGGGTATTGATTGTCAAGAAATATTTTGAGCCTTTCTGTTTTATGGTTAGACCCATTTTTAACCTATTCCCGTCAATGCGCGTTTTCCTTATTTATCTAAAAGAAACCAGCCAATCCTGTTGCCAAGTTGCCGTTTGGGATCTGTCGCTTCGATCGCTGTTTGGTCCGTCTTGAGCAGAAAGAATTATGATGCTAATATTGAGCGAGGCAACTTTCCAAGACCATGGGATGGGAGAATAAATCAAAAGATTGATTAGTTTCGCAGTTAATTATTAACAAAAACACCGCTTCCGTTTTTGGATAGAAGACCCTTGAGGCATTCCTCTCCAACCATCACTGACCAACCTCATGTTTATCATTTAGACAGTGTTCATTCGCTATGCGGAAATTCTGGAAAGATACTTGATATATTGGGAAGCGCTGATGCCATCCGGCTGCTAATTTAAGCAGTTTCATGTGAGAGTTAAATTAGGATCTTGCAAAAGGAAAGTACTCGAGATTCAAGGAATCAATTGCGTGGAAATCGATCATCGCTATATTGTTAGATTTAGGGAGCGATAAGAGCAGGAAAGCAGTCGCGGAGACTGCATGAAGACCCGTATCTTCCCAACAGACACCTTTATTGGCGTGAGATCAAATACAACGAGAGTCCATGTGCCTTTCCAGGCCAGGGCTCACATAACTATATGCCGCCTCCAGACAGGTAGCTAGGTCTCCACCTCCTTGCGCATACTCGTGGCGTCAGTTCCGCCGCATTAGATAGTCCGTCTACTGGGAATCCTTTCGCCGTGAGGTCCCCTTTGCGCGAATTCAAATATCGCCGCTAACAATATAGTCAAAGACATCGCAGCTGTTATGGTGACTCATCCGAGTTAATCAGGCGTTATTGGATATATGCATGTATTATCAATGGGTTGACCTGTTTATAGCTTTTAGCTGATAAATTTGAGTGGCCATCATCAGAAGAAGCATCGATTGTTTGCCAGATTCACAGCAAAACAATCATGCTGATGGACTGAGGTTCTTCCTCTCATTGATATCTTCGTACTTATGAGTGAGATTGACAAATTTGTTTCTTATATAAAATAGAAATATAATCGGAAAAAAGAGATATCTGAAATTTTTCTCCATTTTTACTTTAGTTTCAAAAGCAGTTCAATTCCTTTTCATTTTAATTCATATCAACTGTATTAGTAAGCAGGACATTGTAATCTCTAGGACACTTTATTGTGGCATCACAATTTCATGCGGACGCACCTATCCCTATGAGTCGAGGGAGGTATTGTCGTAATCCATCTTCTTATCTCCCTGCGATATCGCTAGAGGAATAGACACAATCGACCAAAATCATATTTCATGAAACGAATCGATATGGTTCCGAAACGGCTCACAGGAAATAAATTTCAAGGTTGACTTTTCCGAAGCCAATGTTTTGCCTATAATTCTCTTTTTCCAGGATTGTGCTCGAAACGTACTCGGCTTGTGAAGGCTAATGAAAGGCTAAACATGGAAAAATGGTATTGAAGTCAGTTTCTCTCATTGTAATGCACGGCAAAGAAAAAGTTCTCATTGCAACAGCCTTTGTTGGCTAGTACACAATAATACTTTATTTTTCACGAACTAGCATCACTTAACCACTTGAAGACTCTTGCGTGATAATTGCCGAGAACTTTTTATCTTAATAGGCATTGAAGAACAGCTATAAGTCCTTAATATTCTGCGTGCCAAACATTTTTGCACGGTATTAATATAATTCCATTATATTAACAAACATTCTTACATGGTATTATTATAATACCATGCAATAATGTTTGGCACGCAGAATATTAAGGACTTATAGCTGTTCTTCAATGCCTATGTTATTATATTATTACCATGGTATTATTTTAATACCATGCAAGAATGTTTGCTAGTATTGTAATGAATACGTTGCAACTGAAGAAAAGTGGAATAAATATGTTGGGGATGCAACTACGATGAGTTCATTGTGATTGAGTGTATCAGTATACCCTGACAAATGCTAATTGCCTCAGTTCCAGGTGGAAGACCTTTGGAAGGCTACAGTTAAGATTATCAGAGGTTATATGGGGGAAAGTAAGTAATGCGCCTCGTAAGAGGAATAATGAATTTTTTCCCACTTAAAATTTGTTATATAGCAATGTAATGAGGATGATTCATTTACATCTACATCTACGTAATACCCTGCGAGCCACCACGAGGGTGTGTGGCAGGGGGTGAAGAGTTGATGATTATGAGGCATTAATTATAGCAGAGAGAATAAATTCTCATCATAAATTACTGTATTAGAAGGTATTTAATCTACGTAATAGAATTCCAAATAATATAAATACTCTGAACATTAATTACTCTAAATATAATAACTCAAATGATATGATATTTAATCGCTTATCGGATAAATGCATTTCTTTAGATAAACCTGCTGACTCAAGTGTATTTATGTAAGATATCTAATCACTTAACGCATTTTTTCATTTCACTTAAGTTCTAAAATTGCGAATATTTTCACGGAAAAATTTGCTTTTGTGTGTCATTGGCCATTAAGTTCACCTTTCAATGCATGGCTTTTCGAGCAACCAATATTTTATGTAACCACTTGAAGTACCTAAAATATGAGCATCGCAGATAATAAAAAAGGAAGAAATATTCAATTAAATGAGAGAATGTTGAGTAATTTAGGTGAAGGATAAAAGGATAAGCTAAGATATAACTGAGAGAAACGAGAGGTGAAAATTGACGGATGGTGGTGGGATCTGACGGGACCTGAAATTGGTGGAAGTTGATAGAGAGGAATAGGAAAGGTATTCCAATCAGTAGCACCACTGGTCCTTAATGGTACCTTTGATGGATGTAGCGATTGCAGCCCCAGAGGGAGGGCCAAGCGGCTCCGTGGTCAGCCGCTTGTTCGCCCTCTTTGCCGACACTCCCGCGGCCAACGCCTCTGCCGGTATTCACCGCTCATTTCTATCCCCCCACCGCAAACGATCACCTGTTTGGGTCGAGCTGATGATAATTATTGCTGCGCCCGGTACACTGAATGGATGAATCGAATATCATTTTTGCACAAAAATCTTGTAGACTCACGCATACTGCATGCATAATAATTTACATTTAATTATGGCCTTTAATTAGCGTTTATCTTCCGTATTTTCAATCATTATGACGTCTGCTATGGAACATTTAAGCGAAGATCAGCCAAATTAGGAATGTATTATTGGAAACCATTTTTTTCCGTATTTTAAAGCTATCATACTGAGACATAGGAGCGTTTTATTCTCGCTCTGAAATTTCTAATTGCCGAATGCATTAAATTTGCTTATGTGGAATACTCTATGATCAAGGGACGGTATGAAGACTGAATGAATGTCTTCATAAAAACAAAACTGATTTCAACTGCCTGTGGGAAATTCAATTCATCTTTGGGGAAAGGGATGGTCATACATTGGTGAGTTTTGAGTGCGGATTTGCAAAGGATGGAGAAGGAGATGTGTGGATAGAGATTTAGGTTTAAAAAGAGGCATCAAACATGAGGGGGGAGCAAAGAAAGGTGGTTTGGGAAAGTCTAAAAGGTCAGGTGAAGTCGTATGCTGGTGTTTTGAGAGGTAACGAGTATTTCAATAAGGTGATGAATGGCAAGAGGAGTGAATAATAGGAATTTAGGGAAAGGTCTGGAAAGGAAATCAGAAAGTTTGTCATGCTCACAAAACAGTTAATACAGAACATACGACTTCACGTAGAAGGATCATTTTCTCATATCATTAGGCCTTAGAGCCAGAACCTATCAGTGTCCAAGAAACTACTAATTTCAGTATAATAATGATGATAAATGAAAAATATTCACTATAAAACATTTAAATATGGACAAAGGGCAGGTATTTGGAAGTTAAATAAGAATGAAGAGATTCTGATATTTCCAAGGTATTTCTATTTACTTAAGAGTAATACTCATATCATGGATGGACATTTAAATTGGCTACAGGAGAAAAATTTAATCAACATTGGTAAATTTTAATAACACTCGACGGTTTTTGCAATCAGTATTGCTCATATTACTTCGTGACTTCGGTATCATCCCAGTAATATTAATGGATCACTTCTTCCAAAAAAGGGATGGCCATTCTCGAGTCGCCATAGATTAGTAGAAGCCATAATTACAAATTTGAGAAGACCAGTAAGCAGTGTGTAAGAAGGCGTAATTGTGTACATATTTAGAATCTCCTGTGAAAAGTTATGGAGTGAGAACAAGATGTAAAGGAAAATTTCCAATTTACCTTTCATCAACTTTTTTATGGTTGAGACAAGGGGATATAAACTACTGTTTTAAAATATTTGCGCTCAATGTCATTGCCCTTCTTTTTTAGTAAAATAATATTTTGGCTCAATTTCATTTAACAGTATTTATAAAAATCGTAAAAATACCGAGTACATTATTGTAAGTTTTTGCTGGAAAACGAATTGCCAAGGTGAACATTTTCTGACACTTTGCTGAATTTTCGAATGACGTACCTCTTACAGCTCATAAGTGCAGCTGATTTTACTGAACATGGCGACGAAAACAAGAATTCTTAAGACATCAAAGCTGTCACTGCAAACATAATTTTAAAATCTTATGATCAACGTATTGCTGAGGTGAAATTTACCAGGCATCATAATCTTCCTCAGACAATGTTTCATTTTTGTCACTCTCTTCTGTTTACCTCAAATTCTTTCCATTTTAATTTAAATTGAACATTCGTGCAATACGCGAGTTGCAGATTTTTCTGTGTTAATTACCATTTGGAATGCGGATATACACGTTGGGAATAAACGATAATTTTCCAAGTTCTTTAATTATACTGAACCAGTCGAAGTGAACCCGAAAGTAAAGACTAGCAACTGTTTAGATTTTATTATTCTGACACCCCTTTTGCATTTGTTAAGAGAAACACAACTCTCATGCCCGAAACGGGTTTCCAAACCGCGATACTCGGTTAGTCGGACCGATATTCGGTTACAGAACCGACTTAGTCTCGAGTTATCACAAAGTTTTTACCACAGCTTTAAGGCCTTCGTATATGTGTATTTAACTATTGTCACTGGACTCAGCGAAGGTTTCATGTGATTCACATTTGTCGAGGTGTTTACATTGGGAGCAGCTGTAGATATTGTGTAGCAGAATACAGGGTTTCCAGCACTCTTGAAAACGGGAAAGACCGGGAAATCTTAGGGAATTTTATTTTCACTGGAAATATCAAGGAAATCTCAGGGAAATATCGAATTGACTCGGGAATTTTATATGGTGTCTATGTATAAAACAGCAACGGAAGCAATGTACCTTTTTCGGCAAGTTGCTAACTCAAATTTCCTTTGCATTGTCGCACTTTGCATTCCTAATTCCTATCGAATTCATACCGAAAGTAGGTACAATGTTTCTATATAGGTACATTGTGTTCTTATTGGTCATAGTCTGAAAATCAATGGTGTAAAGAACGTGCCTTTATCGGCTAGTTGCGAAGTCAAATTTCCTTTGCGTTATCGCATATTTTAATATAAGGAAATAAGTCAATTCCTTCAGTTTTTTAAGTTGTTGATCAATGTTATTCATAGCAAAGTCTGGCTGTAATATAACCTTTTTCCTGAGAACAAGCATGACAATTTTTAAATATAAGAAAGGGTGCTGATGTGATTTTCTCTCAAACTATTTTAAAGTTTTGTGTTTATTTTCCTCCAAATATGCAAGTTTCAAAATAATCCTTACGTTTAATCACCCAAAAAAACATACCGAACATTCTCTTTTAATTAACGAGAAAAAAAATCAATATTTCCTCTGGAAAATAAAAATTACGTCTGGAAAACCTAAAAATCTCAGGGGATTTCCAAATACCGGATGCTGGACACCCTGAGAGTAGTTTTAGTTATTTCGTCCTATGCTATGTCATTGGCGTTAAAATCTTTTTCGAGTTTCTTTCTCAACGTCGTCATGTCATTCCATCGTCCTCAAATGAATTGAACGTCATACCTATGACGATAAGAGGGAGTCGATAAAAAACACTCTTACCTTACATTTGCATTGGAAACGAGATTTCGTTGGACCCCTCATGGAGACTCTTTAATAAACGAACGCTTCTCCTCCTTTCACTTACGCTTGGGCGAGAACACACTTAACAAGTCCCTCTTCGTGGGTGGTCCCCTGGTTGAAAAAAAATGACGGTGATCCCACTCAACTGCCCGCAATGCGGATCGAATTGGGAAAGGCTACGTGTTCTTATCAGCAAAAGCTGAATAAGGTCTAATGATGGAGTAATAATCTCTTACGTCTTTCTGCCAAGATTAAGGGTTTTTTTTCTACTGCCCCTTATGTTTATTGGAATCAAAGAAGTTTATCCGCTAACATAATCCTAATTTTACCTCTAATAGACTTAAGCAAATGAAATGAACACTCGCTTTGGGATTTCCTCTCACAGCTTCCGTAAGATTTTTTCCCCACGGATTAGCTCTCAGAAGAGGTTTTTCTGCTGTGCGTACCTCTTTTACCATATCTTTATTTTATCCTCGGTAACTTCAATCTTGGGACCCTGCATATATCTCTTGTTGCTCTAAAGGTGGGAAAAAAGAGAAGCATTGTCGTGAGAGGTATGAGGCGGGAGTGGCGGAATAGGATGCATCAGAGTACTATCCTTGAACTCAAGTACTCAAAATAATGTACACATTTCACTTATCATACCAGTGCCATACCATGGTCCTGAGAAATGAATGGATAAATCCACATTACTCTTATTAAATGCGACAATGGTTTCTGGATTTATCTTACTAAGCTATTTATTGGTTCAATGGATAGTACCCGAAAAATTATTAATTTTACCTAATCATCAAGTAGTTACTTGTAATTACGTGATAAAAATGCATCAATCGAAGAAAAATTCCCTCCTCATTCTGCCGTCTGAATTTATAATTTTTATACCAGATGGTGATTCAAGAGAGTAAATTACGAAGAGACTATTGGGTAAAGGGTAATGAGAATAAATTATGAAGGCCTTCGGCCCCGGTGGCGGCGGGAAAAGTCCTCGCCTGTTAACCCGAAGGTGGCGGGTTCGAGTCCCGCCTGGGTAGAATATTATCTGCCCAGGACATGAGTGTTTGTGTTCGTCTGATGTTACAGTTATTCCACTGATATAAATTGGCCGTAGATGCTGTATTCGGGGTAGTTTAGATAAATAAATAAATAAAGGGTTAATAATGAGGAATAAAATAACGAATCGGTTAGCTGCATTCATAGCGGAGTTGAGAGCTGCAGCAAACCAATATTCCGGTTAATGATGACTGAGTATGTGTTGTGTGATATTTTCTTCATTGAAATACTGAGTATTCTTGGGTTATCAAGTTAGTCAGGCTGTCATTAATTATTGATAGTAAAAAAAAGAAACCTACTGTGAAAAACGTATAAATTGGTGTTTCAGAAATCCAAGTTTTAAATCGAGTCAAATCAGATGTTGTTTCATGAATAGCATCGACGACACACGAGGTTCGACATACCTGTGCCAGGTGTGACAACTTTCAGACTGTCAATGGTGCTCCACATCCAACATTCAAGAAAGATGCAGGAAAAGCAAGGCTTTTCAATGACGACCAAATCTGGGAAATCCACGTGGCGTAGTACCCGACGTAAGGTCACCGCTTTTGCGGGTATCATTTGCACACACGTACCTTATAGGAGTTCCTCTGACATTCCACAACCCTTCCAGAAGTACAATGAATACATTTTTGAAAAATTGACTCAGCAGTTTCATCATGAACTGAGCTCCAAATACTGCGTAAATATGGGCCTCAGGGATAATCGATATGTCCTCATTGCGAATGGAAAAAACTGCGAATACTTTGGTTTGCCAGTTCTAACAGCCGAATGGGAGTAAAATAAACTCAACGTGATTGGTTCGGTTCAGAAGATGAACAATGATATAACCATGGGATTGATTTTAAAAGATCCGCAAGAAGCCAGAAGAGGACATTATCGCAGCAGTAGTCTATGAACACCTCACTCAAGTTGAAACATATTTGTACACAACTTATAAATTGCTGCCAATGTATTGGAAGGTGGCCCAACATACCATTCACAAGGATCTGAGTCTTTCCCGGCGAATGCTTAGAATGAAGAGTTCTCGGGTTTCCAACCGGTTAATGGTGTTTTTTCGAGGACGTAGTCTGCCATCGTCTTAAAGGTGAAGACGATGGCAGACTACGTCATCAAACACATCTTCACCCTGAAGACGAAGCAGACTACGTCATTGAAACGTCGGTGCAGTTTAACACCATTACCCGGTTGGAAACCCGAGAAGTCTTCATTCTACCATTCACAAATTATACTTTCTGAGTCAATTTCAGATACCTCTGCTTCCAGAGTGAGAAAGGCGTCCTTCAAAGCTGACATTATTAAGAGCCAAAGACCCGACTGAAGAATTTAAAATGAATTCACGATGATCTTTGCATTGAAATGCGTCAATCACCTCTCGTAAGGTGTCACGAGAAATGAAAATCCTTTCGGTGGGAGAATTAATCTTTTTGGTGGAGACTTCAGACAAACCTTCCCCTTGGTCACTCACGAAAGGGCAGCTCTTTCTCCCTCGCTCCGTATTTCGCCTCCTCGGACAATTGTATGACACATTGCATTCTCCCGTGTGCGCAAGCACCAGTAGATGTAAATGTAGCTCATGTAATTGATGGACTTAAAGTTGGCTCTGCCTTGAAGACGTGACTCAAGACAAATACTAAAAGTTACATATTTGTCTATTCCGATTAAAAAATCTTGCTTCCGCTGATGATATGGGTCACTTAATGAAAACTAAAATTATGGTACAAGATATGCAGATTACTCCACCAATATATTTCTAATGACCACATTTGTACAGCCATAGGAGCCGACTGCAGCACCATTTGCATGTAACTACTGCATTATGACTTAAATTATGACTGTAATTCACAAATAATTTTTTGCAATAGGCGGGAAGATGAATATTTATTATATTTATTCAATATCCCAGGACTTATTGCATCTCTTAAACAGTTTTAATTAAAACTTTGAATATGCCTTTTCGTTCAAATGGACGTTTTTCTGCTGTAAATCGAGTAATAGTCCTCAAGAGCCCATTTGTAAAAAACTCTACCGTTCAAATACTTAATTACAATGAAAATAGTCCAGAAACACCGTTTTATTTTCATATAAGTTCATGAAATGCACTCCAAAGATGCCATTCATGCAAATTTTCATACATTCTGGAATAATTGACCGTAGGCCGAAGCCGCCTTTACCCAAGGGATGTCGCCTGATTACAGCTCCATCTGCTTCACCAGAAATGTTTTCTACAAAGTGTATACCGTTGACATTTAGATGTTATCGATTTTTTGCCGTACTTCCATGCAATCTTTTCATTAAGAAAAGAAGATCATAAGATAATTTTAATTTAATTGTTAACTCCTCATTAATTTTTGGATGTTTGGCCTATATTTTAGCCTGTTTATGAATGCTTTTTCACTTGTTGATTTTTAGTGCCAATCAATAGTTTGGTGTCATTTCGATTGACTATTTTCATTCTCCAAAATATTATATTCCTCTGCGATTACGTGCTCCTCGCGTTAGGAGAGTTAGCTCAGGAGAAGAGCAGAATTATATTCATACAAATTTATAAGTTAAATAAATTACTTATATTAATATATTCCAGATGGAATTTCAAATTCACTGGATGAGTATTGATGCAGTTCAGTTTGCTTGAATGAAATATTGTTTTTGAGATTTTTTTGGCCGATTTCACCGCATATTATCTATTCTGGTAGCAGTAAGCAAACCTTTTAATTATTTCAAATCAGAGAGAGTGAACACAAAAAGTTAAATTAAAGAAGACTAGGTATAAAGGACTTTGAAATAAAATCTACCGAACAAATATGTCTCCAAATTGCTAAAATTTCACCGTCATAATGTTCGTGAATGTGACAATGGGTCGCACAAATGGCCACATCTCCAAAAATATTTCCATGGCGAACCTTAAAATTTCTGTTGAGATATGTGTCTTTCTACACACTAAATCCTAAAGGGTCCAGAGGGGGCAATTCTAAAAAACTAGACCACTTGATATGAAATGATCCAATGGTTTTATGATAAATGTTTTTAATTCGACTATTCAATTGTTGCGGTTTAAACGGCCATCCAGGCAATTTTTTAATATTAGACCCACCTATTGTAGTAATAATATTTTATTTTCTTGGGCTTTGATGACTCAAGTCATTTTGTCCTTGCTGTATGCCACTTTTAAATGGGGATAACAACTCTCAATCGAAACGCAAATCACTCATAATCCGAGCCGTGCCCAGCAATGATTAATTTGCTACGCTAATTGAGATCAGATGTTTCCATCGTGGTAGGTATACCGTTTCCCGAATAAATTATGATTCTACTGACCCCTTATATGTAGCAATCCCTTCAATTTTACTGACAGGAGTAACATGTTGGCAGTAATATACATGAAAACTATAATTTAACACTGTTTTTTTGGGAGAAAATAAAATACTTTGTAATAATCCACTGTGATTTATTCTTCCCCGACCAACTGTCCCGAAAATCACAGTGGAATATTACAGTGTGTTTTATTTTCTCCCACCAGAATGTTATTCCATAAAGTAGAGCCTTTAACAGTTGAACTATTACTGTTTTCTTGATTTGGCTTGAAGTTATTATTTTCTCGTGAGATAAAAAGTGTGTTGATTTGGCTTGAAGTTATTATTACCTTGCGGGAGGGAAAGAAATCTGTAATGTCTACGTCATCATTGTCGGCAAGGACACCCCTACCGATTTACATAAACTTGAGTACAGGTGGAATGGCACCTAATGCACATAAAATGAGTGGATGAGATTGAATATAGTCAAAATGTAGGATTGAAAGGGCACGGGTCGGCAAAATGGTGCGTATAACTCAAAGGGCGAGAAAGTTGGCGGTGGTGATACCGAGGAGACTTTATCCTGTCAGGGAAAGTGGACTCTCATTTTCAACCCCTATGTCGACATCAAATAAAGATTATATATAAATGGTGAATGGAGTGGGTGGACAGGAGCGTTTAAAAAATATAAAATGTATGTACGTATATGCAAATACTGAAGAATACGAGAGAGCTACAGTTGGGATGGAAGGAAGCTGAGTCGCAAACTATAGCACGGAAAGGAACGGAAAAATATATGCGGCTTCAGTGGAGGTTGAGAGTGGTGAGCAACGTAGCTGGAACGCACTGGCGAGGAGATTACGTTTTATTGCGATAAGAGAATAAGTTATTGAAAAAAGAGAGAAGCTTGAGGTCTCGAATGGAAAGAGGTGAGGCGTATGAGAGAGACGGTTCTGAAGGTGGGGTGATGCGGCAAAAAGGGATTTTTTACCGGTTGGTTGGGACAGGATGGCGGGAGCATTGGAGAAAACGTCTGGTGGTAATGGCTTGGAGGTGATGCTGGCAATTCCTGAACCGTACGCTACGGAGGTCCGCTTAAAAAAATGAAAATTTCTGTAAGTTTTATTCATAGGCATGATTGTCACTTTCATTGCAAAATATTCTCTAATAATGAGCACCATGCATCGTTTTAAGTAAGGATGAGTCGAATCCAAATGTCGATTCTCAATTCCACCGATTCGAAGGATTAGAATCGGTATCGAGAATTGATCGCCTAAAGTCGATTCCGGTTCAATCGATTCCAGTTAGATATATATTCAAATCAAATTTCATTTATCACATCATATTTGTCTCAGTAATTTTGGGTGTAGGCTATCAATCTGTACTTTTTATCTACCTCAATAAGCTGAGGATATATTTGCTAATAAATATACTTTTTGAGTGACTTAATTGTCTTTGTTATTTAATTTCAGCCAACACTTGAATGTAAGTAATTGTCGTACGATACTGGTATATCAATATCCCACGTGTTATTAGAAATAAGAATCGATGTAATCGGAATCGAGAATCGGGAATCGATTTAAAAGAATCGAAATCGGAATCGAGGCTGAAAGCTGGAGGAGCCCTTTGTGGAATACGTGTGGACACTATTATTAAGGAAACAAAAATTAATGTAGGATTTTATATAGATGGACTAGTGACATTTATACAAACAGGGAATAGTCTATACATTTAATTTAAAGAACACAGGTTTAAAAAGGAATTATACATTTTCATTAAAATGTGTTTTTTATAGGTTTTTATGTACAATATTGTTCTAAGCGTAGATATTAATAACCTAAAATTATACTTGAAAGTATCTATTCTTTGTACCGGAGCGATGACGAGGAAAATTACGACATCTCTCCGGGTCCGGAATGGGAATAATTACAGTATCAGCGTGTCACAGCTCCAGAACTTCCTCGGTGCAACAACTGATCACTCACTCCGGGACAGTTATGTGATTGACAATAGTGCCGGAACGAGTCGGTGCGTGTGTGACAGTTTCGAAGCGACATCACTCCGAAACCACTCGTAACATTTTCACAGATCTGGAGCTGCAGATAGAAGTGACACTACTCCACCGGCTTGGAATGAAGAAACAGGTGACTTGGACCTGTGTTTTCCTTGGTCTTGTCTCAACACCAAATTGTAACGAAGTGGACTATGAAGAAACCACTCCTCATCTCTATTTCATTTAGCATTGAAACTACGAGAGACTTATGTGGCATCAGGTGGAGATAACCGCAGTCATTCAATTCTAGTATTTTAACCGTCGAGGAAGCGAGTATATTCGAGCGCATTTGACGGTTGTTAAGAAAACTTTGACAGTCAGTGAGGTAGGAGAGGCACGCAACTTCAAAAACAATAGTACACCGCATTTCCATTTCAGCCATTTCTATCCATTTCCATCCATTTCTGTCCATTTCCGACCATTTCTATCAATTTATTATCATTTCTATCCATTTCTGTCCATTTATAACCATTCCTTTCCATTCCTGTCCATTTCTGTCCTTTTCCATCCATTTCTGTCCATTTCTGTCCATTTCTAGCCATTTCTGTCCATTTCTGTCCATTTCTAGCCATTTCTGTCCATTTCCGACCATTTCTATCCATTTATTATCATTTCTATCCATTTCTGTCCATTTATAACCATTCATTTCCATTCCTGTCCATTTCTGTTCATTTCTATCCATTTCTGTCCATTTCTGTCCTTTTCCATCCATTTCTGTCCATTTCTGTCCATTTCTAGCCATTTCTGTCCATTTCGCAACCATTTATCGACAAGCGTGCCCCATTTCTCAGAGTTGCATATGTGTGAGGTATAATTTCAGGTTTTCCCTCGGTGAGGTATAATTTCAGGATAAAAATTATCGACTTGCATTTATGAAAGTAAAGTGATTGATAATTAGGCTCAGTTTCAAAAGTTCACTCACTTCTGCACTGCAGACTGATTATTTATTATCTGGCTGTGAATTTATTTTGGCTATAACTTTCCGGCCTCAAAGCTATTTCCGGTCTCAAAATAGGTATCAACAGGTAATCGGCTGATACTTTTTAAAAAGGCTGCGGAAGGTTTTGCGTTCAACGGGAAAGCTATTAAATAAATGTGTGTGCATCTTGTAAATTAGGATGATTTTGAGAATCAGGAGCCATGCGTAAGTACGTACGCATATAATCATCTCGCCGTTCCCTTTTTAAGCGAGTTAAGTCAAAGAATTCAGTTATCATCGTCCTAGTCCTAGAAAATTGGCTCTCTGTTCATAATTTCCTCTGGAAACGAGTAGTGTTGCATGAGTTTATCTATTCCGTCTGGGAATATTCATTTTCCCAAATCACTATCAAATTATTGTTTATTAAACATTTGTACTTATTATGGTATGGACGATCTACTTTATATGCCTCTTTCTGTGACACGCATTGGGTAATTCATTTACATTGTCAATTAAGAGAAATTTAATCTCTAATTACTGCCCGCATATACAATTCTGCTTTCAATTAATTGTAGTACGTCTCATGTTTACTTTCATTATTTATAATTTTTTTGGATTCTTTTATGCATTAATAGCAAATCTTTTTTTGGGCTTACGACTCCATATGGTCCATGGGTATACTATGTACGTCATTTCGAGAAAAATACTCTAAACTTGAAATGCAACTGCAGTGCGACGGTCTATCGTCGAACATCAAATCCTTTCCACAATTTTATTATCAATTTCCTGCGTCCACAGCCTACCTCAGTTGATGTAGGAATTGTTACAATTTCCTTAGTGATGTATACCTTTATAACCTTTTACACCATATTTTATGGACTCTTTTTGCCAAGCATGTTATTATAAAAAACATATGGTCGCTCCCAACCGGTAAGTATATGGATCTGCCAACCGAATCTTGAGCAACTCTGCTGGCCAATAATTTCCGCTCTTTCAGTTTGACAAGTTCTTCACCCAAGGCCAGAATTCTACATGTTGACGTGGGGGGAATTCCTTCGGGAGACCGCCCGTCCGGGATATGCGCGGCCATACACGCGGACATTCCGTTTTTATCCGCAGGAAAATACTTGTAACACTTCCAACTAAATAATTTCCACCCTTGTAGACACACCAGGCCATTCCTTCCTTCCATTCCTCCCACAGCATCTGAGAGGTTCCATCGCGGAGGAAGGATCGAGGGACGGATGGAGTGGGAGGAGAATTTTCTACATTTTCGCACAACAGTGCATGGAGTCAATAGATAGCGATCAGAGCGTTAGGTGTTGAGGAACACGCGAGTAGACGTGAGCCGGATGGGATGAGAGGCATATGCTGTTGGTTGGAGAGTTGCCGGGTACGGCCTTAGTGGTAGGGAGGAGGATCCAGCATGGAAGCATTCGAATGAGAAAAAGAAGGAATTAGGGAGGAGGGTGCAAAGAAGGACGCTACGCTCGGGGTGCGTGGGGTATGAGATGGGAGGATGATAACAACGGAAGAAATGAGAGGGGGAGAGAGGGAGGCGGTAAAAGTCAGGTATGTGGACGGAATGTTATTGCATCAGAGTGTTTGGATAGCATCGGAGAGTTTCGTCAACGGACTTCGCTTCAAGGAATAAGATGGTTTAATCCGCTAGACTCGCTATGCACAGAAAAAATAAGGATAACTCCCCCATACATAGCGTGAGATGGGAACTTTCAGTACTGGGGAATCGATCGAATAACGATCGTATTTTATTAAGAAAGAAGGTAACTTCTTTAACACTTGACTGCTCGCGCTTTTATTGGTAACGTGAGTGATCGCATGGACAACCATAGTATCCCGCTAATTCAAATTCACTTAAATAGTTTCAAAACTTTGAAAACTCTTATCTCAAGAGTTAACTTGCTTTTTAAAATACAATTTTTTAAGTAAATGCAGAAAAAAATCTTTATTTTGACGGTTATAGTAGTTCAAAATCACAGTCACATCTTGAATAGTCACTGCTCGTAACTTTCTGTTTCATTTTCATCGGTACTTTTGAGTCCAAAGAGCTGAATACAGATGCAGGTTTGGTGATCTAGGAATACCCATCTGTTATACTCAGAACACCATTTCTTTGTGCGTTCGCCATGCACCATGCACTAACCTGGTAATAATGGACAGTAAATCTTGGTTTTGAAAGAGATGAGGGACAAAATATCTCGTAAGGTACTCAGGTGCTCCTATGTGTTTGCTATGGCATAACTGTTAAAACAAACTGAATATAATTAGGTAAATATTAAAAAGATATCAGTAAATGATGGCCTATAAGATTGTCAAAAGCAATTATCAGGAAAAACAAGAATTCACGGCAAACTTACTCAATACCGACGAATAGAGAAGCTTCATGTTGAGATGACGAATAGAGAGGCTTCTGTTGTCTGTAAAAAAAAAACTGTCACGTATGAGGTCGCGTGGGATACTCAGGTGTCCCAAGCGACTTTGTCACGAGACATTTACGGAATATACAAAGCATCAGGATAGAAATGACAGCAGAGGGATAAGAAAGCTTTACTTGGAAGGCATTTAAATTGTGATAAGGATACATTGTCTTAAAAAGCAGAATTATGAAATATATGACCTAGGGATACCGTGGTATCCCACGCGAGCACTGGAGTGTTAAAAGAATTTGAGAAGAGCAATCTTGAACGTCTTCGTGTGTTGCAGTCACGACAAACAGTTCTGTGAAAATGCGCTTCTGTATTTTTGCCGAGGTTTTTCTCATTTCATAAAGTAATCCTGCCCGTTTGTTTCGAGCGCTAAGAACCATATTTAGAAGAGAAGAATTGATAAGAGGACTTTGGGTGAGTCTTTAATACATGGGATGATATGTATTGAGTAAGATACAAATAATCAACCGGTAATAGCTTAATTATATAAAAAGCATTAGAGAAGTTCCATACCGTCCCGATCCAAGTATCATTTTGCTTAAAAAACTAGGAACTTCGTTCAACTACGTAGAGATATCAGTATTACAGTTTGAAGTGCTACGGAAATCACAGAATTTCCTATTAGCGGTTTAATTTATTTGTTATATGTATTAAAAGTCATGACACGGTACCTCATCAAGATCTATGACGACAAACCAAGTGATTTCAAAAGCCAAGCGTTATCATAATTTCTGGTATGACTTCTTCTTTCATGTAGCTAAAAAGGTGAAAACTGTAGACAGTAAAAAAACGTGGCCTGGAACTATCGGGAAACAATCCGCAATACGTCTAACATATCCTGAAAAGAATGTGATAGTGTCTAATGGATTAAATGATATCTATCTCTGGCCAGCAATTGATGATAGAGGGTAAAGCAAAATACTTATAAAAAGTTGTGATTTGGTAAAAAAAAATCGAAATCAAAATCAAAAGAAATCGTGATCGTTGTTAGATATAAAAATCAAGAATAAACTTCATACAATACACAAATGCCGACAGCTTAAGGCATTAATCTCAAATACCCCGTGCGGTAATTGCGGCGAGGCCGCAAGGAAATACCATCATGCAGGAGCTGCTATCTCTTCACAATCAGGAGAAACTGAGGGTAATGTTCGGGATGTCGCGATTACCCCGGTCTACCCTACTGAGTATAAGAGCCAGTACTTGGCAGTATTCACACAACATTAGTGATCTTAATTCAGGAAGTTTGAGCAAGATATCACTATGCCCAATATTTCATTTGACCTCGTTATAAATAAATCCTTCGCCGTGAATGAAAAACAAAGTATTATTGGGCATTAACTGAGCATTGGACGCGAAATCCAAAGGTCCGTGGTTCGATTCCCGGTTCAGTCGAATTTTTTCTGCTTGGAATTGGCCATCTTTCCATCTTCACGCCACCATTGTGTTTGTTGTTTGTTTATTTTATGTTTTCCTATCCACTTTCTTTCTACCTTTCTGTTTGAACCTTTATTTGTATGTGAAGAAAAAAAAAAAATATATATATATACATATATATATATATATATATATATATATATATATATATATATATATATATATATATATATATATATATATATATATATATATATATATATATATGGTATACCGAAATATCAAGAAACTCTGTAAGTGTGTTCATTCATTTTTTTTGTTTCTCTGTGTTCATCGATTGCCTTCCTGTGGCAAACCGTTGGCGCATTTCCAGTCGTCTGGCAATTTTTCTGTTAGCCAGATATTCCCAATGATTTGTGTAAGTACCTGTCGTGACTTTGGCCCGAGGTTTTTCAGTAACTCCGCAATGATGCCACCTTCACCAAAATTCCTGTTATTTTTCAGTTTCTGTATGTGTCTGTGGATCTCTATCTGTGTTGATGGTGGTGATTCTGGGTTGATGTCGGTGCAATTTTCTTTGGGAAATCTTGTGCTTGGTTCGGGGCAATTGAAAAGATCAGAGAAATACTGCGCTAGCACTAGACAGTTTTCCTGATTTGTCAGTGCTAATTTTCCATCTTGTTTTCTGAAGCACAGATTTTGTGGTGTGTATCCTCGGATTTGTCCTGCGAAAGTTTTGTAAAAGTCTCTCATGTTGTAGTTGCGGAAGTTCTCTTCTATGGACTCTAGTTGGTCCTTCATATATTTCCTCTTACTTTGCCTGATAGTTTTTGTTACCTGTTTTCTGGTCTCGTTAAACAACTGTTGACTTTCCGGGGATTTTTTTGTGTTGTACTCCTGAAATGCTTGCTTGCGTCTTTCCAGTGCATTTTCGTATTCGGAGTCCCACCATGGATGTTTCGTATTTTTTTTCAGGGGGATTAGTTCCTGCGCTTTCTGTATGATTTTTGTGTAAAATTCTTCCCATGTGCTGGCCTGTTCTTTCTCCCATTCTTCTTTAATGTCAGATTCTTTGATCTTATTCGCGTCAAATTTCTGAATGTGGGTTTTCTTGCGGTGGATTCTTCTAGGGGTGAATTTAACATAAATTCGTGTAATCCTCTCAACATGTCTTCTCCTAAGAGTACAAGAGCAACTAAAACACAAAATTGGTGAGTACCAGGCATGCTTCCGCCCTGGTCGATCGTGTACAGAACAAATCTTCAACCTGAAAGCACTACTGAAACACAAAGCAATTAAGAAAGCCCCGATCATATGCACGTTTTTCGACTTCAAGAAGGCGTACGATTCTATCGACCGACAATCTTTGTTCAATATTTTAGAAGAACTGGAACTCAATGCAAAAACACTGCGATTGATCAAACAGACATTGACAGATACAATCTCGAAAGTAAAATTTACGGGTGAAATTTCTGAACCTTTTCAGATCAAAACTGGAGTACGCCAAGGAGATGGGCTATCCCCACTCCTCTTTAACTTAGTCCTGAACAAATTTATAAAGGAGTGGGAAAAAGAACTGATAAACCAAGGACATTGGAAACCAACACGATTCGGACGACCCAAAGATGACGTAGAAATTTCATGCCTAGCTTTTGCTGATGATATAGCCATACGCGCAGATAATAAAACAACAGCTGCCAAACAAATAGAGGTCCTCAAGGAATGTGCAGAAAGTCGGCCTACAGATCTCTTTCGAAAAGACCGAATTATTCTGCTCAAAATTAGACATCAAAGTATTGAACACAAAATACGGCAAGATAAATCGAGTCACACATTTTAGATATCTGGGCGAGATCCTTGAACCCACAGGAGGGGAGAAGATATCACAGAAGACTCGATTACAGAAAACGAAGAGGGCATATGGCTAGACATACAATATCTATAACAAGAAATGCATTTCCATAAACACAAAGATCCAACACTACAACACTGTAATCAAACCAGATGTTCTATATGCAAGCGAAACTCTTACGCTTCATATAAAAAGAGATATAGAGAACATACTTAAGGAAGAGCGAAAAATCATGAGGAAAATTCTCGGCCCAAAATTAGCAGAAGAAGAGTATATGCTGCACTCCAGGAAAACTACGGATATGTTCAACTTAGCGGCGGATATCAGAAAAAGAAGACTGCAATTTTTCTGACATATCAATTGACTCCCACCGACAAGACTCATCAAAAAGGTCATCACATATTTACAAGGTGTCAAATCAGCAATACCATGGTTGTCTCAAGTCAGAGGTGATCTAGAAAAAGCAAAAATAGACCCTAAGGAAACTGAAAACAGAATCACCTACAGAAATAAGATACACCAGTGGAACGTAATGCCAGAGAACGAAGTCCCAAAGAAACCAGGGACAAACTGGACGGAAGAGAGAAAGAGAATCCACGGAGAAGAATGAGAGAAGTGTGGAAGATAAGAAAGAAACTTAAAAAAAATGAGTCATAATGCTTTGCGTGATCCAATAAAAAAAGGGTCCATACGCAACTAATAATGATAATAATATATATATAAATATTTTTTTCTACTAATTTTTAAGCGTGAAAAATACATCCGGTTTTGATGGCTTTCCCGGTGTTAGCCGTGAAACAAACAAGTGAAGTAAATTATATTGATGGAGTTAGGCATTAATTTGCGGAAATGTACAGTGTTAAGGATTGTAGATGAAACAATTTGTATGAATCTACTCTGTTTATTAATCTGATCGATTTTAACATCTACAGCGTCACTATCATCGCACAAAGAGCCGTTCCTATGAAAATCTTCAAACATAGCAGGCGAATTATTTTGAAGAAATTGGTATGAGAAAAATTCGGCCTGGACCGGGAATCGAACCACGGACCTATGGTTTTCCGGACCGATTTCCTATTAGAAAGCCTGGATAGTGTAGTGGCCTGCGCATTGGTCCGGAAAACCAAAGGTCCGTGGATCGATTCCCGGTCCAGGTCAAATTTTTGTCATCGTAATCTCTTAAAAAAAGGCGTTCCTATGCTCGATGCACCTTGACAAGCACACTGTGTTCTTTGAAATCGATGAGGTTCGTAAAAAAAGTGGAACAGTATAAATTTTTTTATTATCAATGTTTGAATAGAGAAGTTAAACTCCAATTTTTCTGGATATTAGTCCATTACTTAGAAGCTTAGCCATTCAAATGTAAATTTTTGGATCAATAACAGTACGTCATTTACTTAGCGCGTTTACAAGAGATTGAACTTAAAAATCGATCACTGTACGATTCACATCTGTTGAAAAATGTCTCCCAAAATTTATGAATTGGTTGTACATTAGTAGTCAGGTATAGTAAGTATTCAGCAACTAGGAAGTGTGCACGAAATTGATTGCGCTGAATTTTTTTAACCCTACTTAACTTCCAAATAGCCGGAAAGGTGCTGGGAGAGCTTTTTTTGGGGATGGTTGCGACGGCCAAGGTGGAATGAGACTTGAAGCATGTTCTGTTCCGAAGAAGTTGAGGGAGGGAGACGTGATGGAGGCATTACAGCTCTTGAAAGAAACAGGTGGATGTAGCGAGCGGAGGAATAGCAGTCCCCGATCTTTCTCCCACCCCACCCCATTTCACGAGGGCGAGTATTTGATGGTGCATGTGGGCTGAAAGAAAATATTCGGGGGGATAAGAGGAAGGAGAGGGAAGTGGACCGAAGGCCAGGCAGAGAGGGCGGGTCTGTCGGGATAAGATGCCTCGGGTCTGATAGGTGAGGCGGCGGTCGAACGGGGGTGGCGGAGGCGAAGGCTTGGGGGGGTGGGGTGGGGATGTGAGGCTGGAAGCGGAAGGGAACCGAAGCGTGCCTCGGCTAAGGATCTCATTTGCTTCCCTCTTCCTTCCGGGGCAGAGAAGGAAGGGGGGAAAAAACGGCTTTTCACGTCCACAAGCATTTTTCAATGTAAGAATTTGGGGAAATTGAAAGTGGGACGCTGGGGGCAGGAGAAAATTATGTCTATGGCTTCGGGCACCTTGGGGGCGAGCAGAAATAGAAACAGAAAAAGGGAACTTTGAAGGTTCTTTCGGAGGTAATAGATTGGGACCAATTTGTTGGTTTATCAAACCTTTGATGCTATTGGAAGATTAGCGCTAAATACTCAGGCTGGAGATCGCCGAGACGTTGTCTCTTTCCTCCTCTCATCTGTCTTCTTGAGCACCCACACCTGCCACATCCTTCCCCATCCCTCTCCTGAACACCACATCGTTCCCCTGATGGAACCAAGTGGTGATTAAGGTCTCACTCCAAAAAGAACCTGCATGTATGGGGCTCTTGTTAATAAAAAATAAACGAACTTTTCATCGCTTGCTGAATTAATAATCCATAGCGGAGTTAATTGGCTGGAAAATTTTGATGACCGGGATGTAATCGAAAAGAGACCATTTAGGTTACGCAGTCGACCCTCGCAAAGGGAAATGGGGACTACTTATTCTTACTAAACTATCAAAATTGTCATCTTTTGGAATGGGTTATTGTGAATCTTCTCTGCGAGGTAACACAACTCGCAAGATCGTGAAGAATAAATGTCAACCTCTCGCAACTATGGCGTATCAGTCAACTTTTGGACACACTTGTGTCATATACTGTCACAAAATCTTTCCTTAGCATTCCCTCTGGTGCATTGATGCACTTAATGCTGAGACCTAGTGGTCGCCCAATTCGCTTTTTATGCATATGCTTCACTCGCTCTAATTTCATCCTTCAACTCTTTTATTATACTTAGAGCGTGGATTAATTCGGATTAATTAATAATTAAATATCAATTAATATTTGATTGATATCAGTACCTCCTCAAGTCCACTCGTTCCTTGCGTATTTATCTTAGAATAAACCTATTTCGTCCATTTGCGTCCCGATAGAATGCGAGAGTTGAAGTACACGGTGTTTCTGGAGGAATCAGAGTTAACTTATGGCAATATTAAGATATTTTATTACAAACATTTTTGTCTCTGGTAGCAAATTCAAATTTTCAAAGCTATAGAAACACAATCATTTGATCCAGCATATTTTTCTGACTTCGTAGAAATTCCAAATATTCGGATGTCATCTAAAAATTATCTATCAACGCTCGAATGAGTTTATTTATAAATATAATCGTCCAGATAAGATAGGTTTAAAAGGAAGATGGGAAGAGTCTACTTGATTTTTACTAACCCAGGACCCTATCTACAAACGCCGTATCGATTTTCATCTCAGTATACTTCCCACTCTTCATTTCATTCTTAAAACCTATTCTCCTTAATCTTCTCCTCATAGTCAATGAGCTCTTCTATATAACGGCCGCAAGCGGTCCTTTGTCCCCAAAATAGACCTGTGCGCCGCCGCGCCGCGCCGCCGCCGATGGATTTTGTGCGGCGCGCCGCCGATAGCGTCGTCATATGCAGCCATGTATGAATCATTGCCTCTAGAGCATTGCTTCTGTATTTGATTACACTAATTTTTGCTGACTCCTCATCATTGTATTTCATAACTTTGTCAAACATTACTCACCACAGTTACACAGATATCCGTGCAACAGTTAAAAGTCTTTCCTTAATAGTGACAGTTATCCGTGCGTTTACGGAGGGAACCAGCTTCAAAGACTTCGAGATATCTTTTTAAGCTTCTCCGATAGTTTGCACGCTAGGGTAGTATCCGGTGTATTTCAATAAAAAACTCGTATTTCTTTCTTATTTTAAGCATTTTTAAGCATCCTCTCTCATTGGAATTGTAACATTTGTAGGCTATATCAAAATGTTAATTATACACAGTAAAATACCTTTGTTCTACTCCATGTTTTAAAGTATAGCGTCACTTTAATTCATCCAAAGTTGAGGCTTGAGGGTACCGAGTGGAGACCGCGGAAACTCTTTATCTGCTACGTCCTCATTAAGGGCCATGCGCCAGCGTGGGCCCTCATTTTGAATGTCTCCGAGCTCAGAGTTTTGGACCTTATGTCGCCCTCAGAACCTCTAGATCGATCCCACCCATCAGGTGGGTGAAGGTATAGAACGAGCTAGAGCAATAGAAACTCCTGCACGCGGCTATGTTTCAGCATTGTATATGACTTTTAAAAGTAATTTATTATAAGTATTCTACCGATAAAAGATAGGTTTAGGTGACAACCAGAGAATCTCCTTCTGGTTTTCTACACTTTTATGGTTCTATCTCACTCTAGTACTACCAATTTTGCCTCAGCATACGATACACCGTTCTCCATCCGTCCAAGAAACCAATACTCCTTTTTTACCTTTCCCTGCTTGCCCAAAATTATTCCCTCTATCACGCTATTGTGCAACTCACTTCCACAAGACATCTACTCTGCCTATCCCTGATTTCATTCAGAAGTTTCTTCATTTTCGGGATGGGAATAAGCACTCTGGCCCTACTCCTTCCTCGTAAATCCATCAAATTAGTTTAGCTTGCCTAACATTTGTACTTAAATTAATTAGCAACTCCACAGGCATGTTCTCCCCTCCTACAGCTTTTCTTGCCTTCATATCTTTCAATGCTTTCTCTTTTTCACCGTAGAGTATCATTCGACCGAGGTTATCCTCATCTAGTGTTCCTTGATCCTTCACATCTAAATTAGTTTATCTACTATCGCTGTCTACGATCGCTCTTCCACGTATTCTCTCTACCTACCTTGAATATCTTCTTGCTCGATTAATATCCCACCTGTTCTGCTCTTAACATTTGGTACCGTTTTCCCTCTCTCCCCGCCCGATAGCAAGTTTATTTTATCGCAAAACGCACCCTTTTCCCCATCTTATTGCAGCTTATTCATCTCCTCGCAGTGCCTTTTCCACCAGTGTTCATTCGCCCGATTGGCCATTCACCGAATTTGATGATTTTACTCATTGTGCTTCGTCTTACCTAGTTCAGTGTTGGAGTTTTTTCACCTCCTTCTCTCCTCTATTTTCCCAATCATTTCTTGCGTAACCCACTGCTCCTTAACCCCCTCGTTTCCACTAATCCTTTCGTTTTTTCCGCCTCTCTTAATATGCCTGTATGTATATTCTCCCATGTTTTCTCCGTTCCCTTTTCTTTACTTATGTTCCGTCCCACTTGCTCTTGGCATTCCCTTCTTTTTTCCCCTACCAAGGCTTCCAAGTTCCATCTGTTTATCCACCTACTTTTTCAACTCTGCGATCACATATCATCATGACAAAGTTAAGATTCAAGCCTGCATTCAAACAAAATTCAACTGCCTTCTCGTCGTGATCATTTCTCGTTCCTAATCCATACCCTCCCACTTCATACCCATCTCTCTCTTCCCCCACTAATGCTTTCCAGACACCAATAACTATTAGGTTTCTCTTGTCCGGGAACTCTCTGATTATCTCCTCTAGCAGAGTATACAGCCCAACCACCTCTTACTACCCATGGTTGCTTGTGGGCATGTACACCTGAGCTGTAACGAAAGTTGTTGAGCGTACTTTTATTTCAACCACTCGTATGCTGTCGCTCTGTTCACTGTTTTTTACCCTCCTCCGCTCAATTTTGCGTTCAATACTATAGCTACCCCACGTTGAATCTCATCCCAACCACTATTGATTATCCTGTAACTATCACTAACCAACTAACTATGTAGCCAACAGATTCCAGGCCAGGCTTTCAAGCAATGATGGGAAAATTATTATTCCCTTTCCCTTACTCTGATACCCCCCTCCCTCTTCCACTCTCTTAAACCGTGACATACAGATACCTGAAGCAGATACGAAGTATTCAAACATGATCGCGGGAGCCCAATTTCATCATAGTTTCAAATTTATTAATAAAAGTTTATGTATTTATTAACATAAGTTTATGTGACATGAACACAATTGTTCACAACAATATGTACTAGCTTAAGCTGCCTCCTTCGGTTTGCGCTTTTGTATTTTACTCTCAAATAAAGGTTTGCTTTTTTTTCCCTTTTCATTACTACTTCACTTTTGTATAACATGATTGCAAATTGCTAATTGAAACAGTTGCCCAATTTAAATCTGCCGTCATCATAATTCAGCAAGCATTTTGAGCTTTACCACAAACATTCTTTTCCTATTACCCTTTATGCCACATCTTCATTTAAATACTAGTGCGCATATTCAGTCGTTCGGTCTCCAGTTTTAAAAACTTTGTACCCCGCGTAATAAAAATTACAGGCTGTAAAATGGTGTTTACATAACAGCTTACACAACAAAAAATCACCAATCAATCAAAATCAGGTCTCAAATAACTCATCAACTCTTAAACTCATCTAGGCATGGATATATCACCAAGGTTAAAAACTAACCGAAACAATATCTCTGACATTGCTGATGTTCACGTGACTCACAATCAACCAATACAGGAGCATGTCTCATTAAATACAGCTTCACGTCATCCTCACGTCCGATATTCTTGTTATCACCTATTCTCAACGCTGTCAACAACCTAAAAAGCGGGAAAAGCGTCAAAACTAACGCCGGCCCTGGTGGCGTTGGGGTAAAGTCGTCGCCTGCTAAACCGAGGGTCGCGGGTTCGAGTCCCGCCTGGGTGGGTTTTTCACCACCCAGGGCATGGGTGTATGTCAACTTCTGTTGGTTCGGTCCCTGGAAAACCTGATGACAGGCTCAGCAGCCTATCGGGATTCCGAGGATATACTGGCCAACAGAATCGTCCGGCAGCAAAAAAAAAAAAACTCACCAGACCAGTCCTCATCTTTACTCCGCAATCACAATCTCTCAAGAACTGTCCTAAACACTTGCTAACACGCACAATAAATGTTTAAAAGGAATCGGCAACAAAACTCGAAGAGAAACGCGACTTTCTCATTCAAATTCTAAGACGTATTTTCACTTTTTAATACAAAACGAAAGTTAAAACAAACCGCTAATCGCCTTTATTCAAATGAATAGTTTGTAAAAAGTTAAATTTCCTCGTTCTATCGTCAAAAAATGCTTGACTTCTAAATCTCTACGCATAAATCAGGTGTTGCTATATCTCGTTCACCTGCAAATTTGTTCGTGAAATTCCAAAAAAAAATACACCCTTCGACTCAAAACTAACAGATCTATATACAAATTACTCTAAGCATCGACTCATTCGCTACATCTCAAGCCTGCGCACAGCCAACGCCCAAATACTATAACGTGGATTTCGCTCGCATTTGCGATAAAAGGAAATTTCGCTTGCATTTGAGATAAAAGACACGGTATAGTGATAGCTTTCATTAAAGCTATTGAATACGTCATTTGTCTAAACGCTTAAAATGGTGCGATATTTTTGTCGCATACTTATGTAGGATTTTGATTATATAAGTTTTTACATGACAAATGCATGTATTTATTAATAAAAAAATGAATACTTTTTTCCTATAATTTGCTTAAGTACTACAATAATAGTGAACATATAAAGGCTAATATTACGTCGCCGGTCACGTCGCCGCCGCCGGTAAAAACCATCGAATCGGCCGCCGACCCATTTTCAGCCGGTGTCCGCCGCCGATAGCTTCTCTATCGGCGCACAGGTCTACCCCAAAACCACTTCTCTCCACTGACCTCAGCTTCCACTGATGTCTTACTGAAGTTTACGTTTCTCACCAACCATACCAGGCTTCTCTTACGTTATCATCCTTTCCGCATTCGTTGCAAAAAATTCAACTTTCGACAATGCGACTTTGAAAAAGGACTAGTCTGCAGAAAAAGACATTTTCCGACTTCTGCTTAAGTTCCAGAAAATGAACCAACTCCTGAGTCCGGTGGACTTCATTCACCTGAGTCCCATGAATGAAGTCCACCGGAATCTGTAAAAATGTAGGGTCAGGGCAGAAAACATAGATAACAGAGAAATACCAAGAATAACAATGGCGGAGAAGAAGGTCCCGTTCAATGAGAAAATGATGAAAAGCAGACTGTTCTCGGGCAAGAACGAGCACGAGCAAGCCAAAAGATGGACTGGCGAAAGAGAAAATACAGAGGGCTGGAAAAAGTTAGGATACTTAAGTTGTCTTCAGCCCTTATGTGGCTCAAACGAAACAAATCGGCCAGGGTTCAAATCCCTGCAGAGGCGGATATTTTTCAGAGGGAACCTGATCCCTACTTGAGTGTCTTGTGGAGGGCACTTCAAGTACAAGTACTCCGTCCGTCGGATGAGACGTTAAACCGTGGTCCCCTTGACGCCTTTCGTTGAGAGCAGTCTAATGCCGACGCCGAGTTTCTATCCACCCTTCCTCCATTACCTATCCCGTATGGTGCAAATGACCTTAGCCGTCGGTCGCCTCCCCAAATATCCAATCCAATACAACGAAACAATTTATAATTATTAGAGAAATTAGCGGCGCTCCTGGATCCGGATCATTTCCTTTGTCTGCTCGAGAGGGATCGTAGCGACGGCCCCTCTCAAACAAGCGGGTTTTTGGCCAGGTTTTTCTCATATACAAGATAGTTGAATAGTTGACTTGGTGGAATTTCGACATGATATAATAATAATAACTTAGTAATATTCCAAACTGTTTTATTACTGGTGAACAAGCCTGACCGGTTTCAATGTAAACATATCATCATCAGAGGCAAAAATCCTTTTTTTGCCTCTGATGATGATATATATACATTGAAACCGGTTAGGCTTGTTTACTAGGAACAAAACAGTGTGGAATATTACTAACTTATTATTATAATATCAGGTTTTTCTCAATATGGCCCACTGTGCGTCATTGATATTATTAGTTTTTATAGAAAATCTTGTGCTCGGTCCTCAAGCGAGCGATGTGAGTATTGGTGCCCCGGTTGCATTATTTCTCCGTGCACTTCACTTCTCCGTCTTTCAGTTTTCTAAAATATTCCCTCATTGCACTCTTGCGCACCATTTTTTATTTCAGATGCCACACAATAGGACGGGAAAACAGGTACCGACGTCGAAGTATGAAAACAAACCTACGCTTCCGGCATACCTTCTCACGCTGAACATGAACTCGTGAAAAGCGGACCTACATCTCAGAGCTGTTGAGATTTAAAAAATTGGCAATATGCCTTCGTTCAGCTCTTTCTACTGGTCTTTTCTTATACTCTGAACCCCTGGCTCTATATACAACGAAAATGAACTCATCCAGGCGATTATCGAGATCAGCACATTTGCTGCAAATATTCATTCGCGATATACACCCCTACAGCCGCTGCGCCGAGTTTACGCCGATATGTTTAATGAATACCCAAAATTGCTAGGCGATGCTAAACGCAGCTGTTTTTTTTTGAAGAGATGGAAGGGTCCATAGATCTTGAAATAGAATACTGAGACCGGTGTGGAGTTCAAACCTTTTTATGTTTTTTTTCCCAATCTATGGATTTTAATGGTTCAAATTTATTATGAAAGCTGATTTTAAAGAGAACAATCGAGAGGTACTAGACTGTTTTTTAATAAAAAAACAAAATTTTGGCAGAATTTCGAAAACTCATGAAAAATGCTTAAAAATGAGTGAAAAATTGACCTTAAATACTCTGAAATAAACATTTTACATCATATATTCCGTGAATATCAACTGAAATGTGTTAAATAAACTATTTTCTATTACTCACAGTGAGAGTGAAAATTAAAAAAAAATATTTCAAGAAATATGGAGGAAAAACCCTTGAAAATTCGATAATTCCTGAAAATGTGCGTAAAAACTCATTTTTTGTCAGGTTAGAGTGGAAAGCCTCAACCTTGCGCAATAATCTTGTGCGTACTTCCTAGTCATAGAAAAGATTAGGTTTGGCACCCCTCGGTAAACGATTTGCGAGAAAAGCCTTTTGTCGAACCACCCTACTGTACAGTCCTCTCTTACAATTGACTCGAATTTGACGAACACAAATAGCCATGTCCTGGGCAGTGAAAAATCTACCCAGGCGGGATTCGAACCCTAAACCCTCGGGTTAGCAGGCGAGGACTTTACCCAGACACCACCGGAGCCTCCTAAACAGTAAGCATGTGTGCTTAGTACATTCTCCATTAGGGCAATTCTTTGACGCTCCATACCCATACATTGTATTTGTTTTGCGCACTTCACCTCCGAGAGGCATTCTTTTCTCGTGGTTTCTCGAATATAATCTCAGCGTCGCACGATAAACATATTGTGAATTGAGTGCATTTGAGCGGTCTCTCCGAAAAAACCGGCTTCCGTGCCTTCCATCACCCTAGGTTGGTTGTGCGCCCCTTCCACGCCTTGCCGTTACGGGAAGAATCACACCACACAAAAAGAGAACGGCATCATAACTCAGGGTAAATATGAAAGAACTCATTACGCGGGACTCCAAAAAATGTAACCACATTATAACTGAACCAGCTTATAGTCTCGTTGCACAAATTTTTTTGAGAACACGGTTCTCTCTCACATTTTAGTATAATTTACAGTCGTTTCACGACTACCATTCAGCTCAAATCAACAAATTCTCCGTTATAGGGCGAGGAAACTGGCTCAGAAATATTAACGTGGAGGAGCGAGTGAGTTAGCCGTTACTCCTCTCTTGACATATATCTCGGGTATCAATTTTAGATATTCCTTACGGAGCCATTTTAACGCAGGTATAATTGATACTCTCCGGGTCTTATGGAGGACACCTCCCCTCGTCCAAGTGATGTTGTCCACTCTTTGAAAAAAGGCAGTACTTGCATGAAATGCATATGAGTCTATAAAATCTGAAGTATTCAAGTGCCCAAAGATTTTTTCTTGTCTCAAGCGTACCATCTTCCAACCTGAACACATAGTTAAGCTGCATCTCTCTCATAGCTTATGTCACAGGTATTTTCTCATTCTGTTTTATGTGAGTTCAGGTTATTTGCTATATTTTAATTCTAACACAGTTTTGTGGATTCCGCACAGCCATGATTGAGGCGTTAGTTTATGCAAGGATTAAGTATGAAAGTAACATTTAGTCAAGTTAACATTTTTTCAAGTTAACATTTTTTCATATATATATAATAAATTAAACATATATATATATTTTAAAAAATGTCACAGGAGTGACTGGCAGACGCACAGAGAAAACACAAACATGAAAAACTCACAGATTTGTTTACATTTCGGCGGACACAACCGCCTTCGTCAGAAATTAGTAGGTATTGAAGGGTAAAGGATAGAAGGGAGGGAGAGGTGGAGGGGGGGAGGAAGGGGAAGGGAAATAAAGGGGGGTTAGTGAAAGACATTGATGCCGGGGGGGAGGAACGGATGATAGAGCCAAACTAATGAGAGCTCTACAGAATTAAGATCAATAGTGGAAGCAGATGGTGGAAGGGAGTACAGAACTGAAACATTGTAGCAATTGTCGAAAGATTTCTTGTGATGAGAGGCGTGGATCGCCACGGGAAGGGAAGCAGATTGAGATGGGTTTTTACAATTGGCTCTGTGATTATTGATACGTATGTTAAGGGGCGTGGAGCTTTTTCCGACGTAGAAGCTTGGGCATAGCTTACATTGTAGGTGGTAAGCGACATTGCTGGTGACGCAAGAGGAGGAAAGAGGGTTGGGGAAGGAGGCGATGGAGGGGTTGGGAGGAGGGGAGGAACTGAAGATTGTACATAATTTGCATCTGGGACGATTACAAGGGGAGGAGGTGGGTTTTGATGCAACAGGGATTTTGGAAAGAGGCTTCGTGGATTTGAATATATCGGACAAGTTAGGACGCTTGTATGTGATTGAGGGTGGCTGGGAGAAAATTTTTGAAGTGGAGGAGTGGTTTTGCATGATGGGAAAGAGATCTTTAAGAATAAAGTTGATAGATTGTACACCCGGGAAATACGTTGTGCAAATAGAAAGGATGCGGGAGTCTTTAGTGGGAGGTGGTTTGATGGAGGGAGAATTTTTCCTGATTCTTTTAACGAGAAGGGATTCTGGGTAGTCACACTTGAGGAGCGAGTGGTGAAGGTTGGTAAGAAATCTGGTAAAAAGAAAGGGAATCTGGATTATTACAAATACGATGGCCTCGGATGGACAGTGAGTAGGGAAGAGAGCGTTTGGTAAGGGAGGGGTGGCGACTACTATAGTGAAGATATTGTTGTTTATTCGTGGGTTTGATGTGAACGGAGATCTGAAAATTAAAGTCTGATAATTTAATATCAACATCAAGGAAGGTGATATTGGAATTAGAGATAGTTGAGGGGAAAGATTCGGAGTGAGAATTGTTGAGATCAGAAAGGAAAGTATTTAGAGAATCGGTGCCATAAGGCCAAAGAAGAAAAATTTCGTCAATATAGCGGAGCCACAACAGGGTTTTAAAGGATATCCAGACAGAAAGGATTGCTCCAGCCACCCAAGATAGAGGTTAGCATAAGAGGGGCTGAACCTACTACCCATGGCACAACGCTTAGTAAGAAGAAACGTTTGATCGTGGCTCCGCCAAATTAAAAACTTATCCTTCAAGCTGTCCCAATTTACCTGTCACACGGAGTTTCTCACTTTCCGTATATCCTTGGGTATATTCCCTAATGGTCTACGCGTCATTGTTCCACTTTCTGGCATGCCCCCCCCAACTGTACCCTGCCCTTCATTATTCTTCTTTTCAGCAATCCTTCCTACTATGTTGTCTCATCCGAGACAAATATTATGAGCTAACCATTTTTTTAACCATATGAGCTAACCAACCACAGTGAAGTTCGTTCGCTCCGCGGTCTGAGTGAATGAACGAACGATTGTATGGCCTGAACGGCTAATTTCCTACTTGGGTTAGCGTACCCCGAAACGCCTGTTCTATATCTTTAACTACTGTATGTGTGCTTGAGTTATTCTTTAATTTCGCCTTCTGTGTATGCCTTCTCTGCCGGTGGGTGATAAGCAGCCCCTGCGCCATCTATTAGCCGCTCTCGTGGGTCATGCCTTAGGGAGTGTTTGTTCCTATAAACCCCCCCCCCCCCCGATTACAGTGGATTCTTATTAGACTGGGTAGCTTGATGGTATGAGCATTGGACACGAAATCCAAAGGTCCGTGGTTCGATTCCCGGTCCAGTCGAATATTTTCTGCTTGGAATCGGCCATCTTTACATCCTCACACCACCATTGTGTCTGTTGATTTTATGTGTTCCTATCCACTTTCTTTCTACCTTTCTGTATAAACATTTATATGAGTATATATATATATAATTATATATATATATATATATACAAAAAAAGGTCACAGGCGTGACTAGCAGTTACATATAGAGCACAAAAAAAAGTAAAACTCACAGAAATTTTGATATATTTCGGCGGACACAACCGCCTTTGTCAGAATGTTAGAAGGTAGTGGCCTTCTTCTACACTACCTTCTAACATTCTGACGAAGGCGGTTGTGTCCGCCGAAATATATCAAAATTTCTGTGAGTTTTACCTTTTTTTGTGCTCTATATGTAACTGCTAGTCACGCCTGTGACCTTTTTTTGTATATCTGTGCACCAGAAGTGTTTTTCGCCAAGTGGATATATATATATATATAAATGCACTTAGGATCACTTAAGTGACGAATATATAAAAGTTTGCCAGAGGAAGGCAGACGACAAACACAGAAAACAAAAAAATGATGAACACACTTACAAAGTTTCTTGATATTTCGGTGCCACTAGCACCACTAGGTGCCTAGCACTTCGCAAGAGCGAAGACTGAGTCTTCGCTCTTGCGACCAAGGTGCTAGTGGCACCGAAATATCAAGAAACTTTGTGTGTTCATCATTTTTTTGTTTTCTGTGTTTGTCGTCTGCCTTCCTCTGGCAAACTTTTATATATATATATATATATATATATATGTATGTATGTATGTATGTATGTATATATGTATGTATAAATTTATATGCGTGTGTATTTACACCGTCAACTTCATATATCCTTCCGTCGCTCGCAAACGTTGCAAGTCAAGGCTCCTTCATTTGCATACTTGCTTCCTCATGTCCCACTCTCTCCCCTTCCCCCTCCCGCATTTCTTTTTCTCGAGTGCCATCCTGCCTACGGGCCACTCACCCAGCCTTAACTGCCCACCCCATCATCAAGGAAAAGGTAAGCAAAGAAATATCGACTAAAAGAAATCGAGAAAACACAACGCGCCCTTCCTGCGATCCCGACGCGTCGCTTGGACCTCGGGAGACGTCGATTATTTCAGTCCTTTAATGGGAAAAGCACCTTCCTCATCCATTCCATTCCATCGGGAATAGAAGGAGGGTGGTATGGGAGGCGAGGGGGACGTTAATGAAAGGGCGTGTGGAACCGCTTTCGAACGCTCAAAAGAAGGATCTCGCTCGGCAGCAGTGAAGAGGTTTTGGTCCAGCGGGGAACGGTGGAGATATGACTGAATATGAGTGTAAAAGATAATGATTGGATATGTTCGGAGCCGGGAGAATATTCGCGATGAAATAATACAGCCTTGCTGATACTTATCTCAAGTTTTAATAGAACTGGGAAGTATGTATAATTTCGACCAGGAACCGATTGCTTCACTTTGTATTCACTGAAGCTAGAGATGCATTTCATGAAATGTCATTAGAAAATTCCTTTTAAACGTCTTTCTTCAAAGTTTTTATAATGAGGCTCTTGTGCTCAAGTATGATTTACGACTTGTCTAGTCATACGTTTCTCGTATATCTTTCCCCCACGACTAGTCCTAGGTAATAGTCACTCCTAAGTACTTGACTGACTCTACATTTGTGAGTTAGGCTTGAATAATTGAGTACATCTCGTTGGTTATGCTTCTCTTCCTCCAAAAATTCATAAAAACGCACTTTATAAAATTTAATTTTAACTGCCAAGTGTCACAGTATCCGTTGATAGCTCCTACAGTGTGGAGATCGTCAGGGAAAACATGGAATCGTCAGGGAATTTTGAATTTCTGGAAAAGTCAGGGAAAATTCAGGGAGTTCTCGTAACAGTCAGGGAGAAATTGGCATATGAATCCTCATCATTTTTATACCATTACGTTTATCGGCCAGTCTTTCCCGCCCTTTATTTCGCCAACTGAAACTAAAGTCCGTCGCTGACGTGCATGGAATAAGCATCATCAATACTTGAAATATTAAGTTTTTTATCTTATTAGTTGTGAATCATAGTTATTTAGTTGTGAATCTTAGTTATTTAGTTGTGCATCAGACGTACAATGTTTCCATTTTGAATAACCTTATTGGGAAATTTGCCTAGTAGTGTTAAAATTCATGATCACATTGTTTTACGCTCAACACTAGGACCCGAGGCTATGCTGTTCGGAAAATTTTACCTCGTGTTTTATTTTAACTTCAAAAACTCAAGTCGAGAGGTAGCTGTAGCACACTAGCTTATAGTGAACACATGCTTGCAGGTCTATAAATACGAGGCGATGATTAGAAATTTTAGATTTAGAAATTTTAGAAATTTGAAGCTGCCGTAGAAGATTTAATTCAGCATAAAAAATACTCCAATAATAGGTGACCTTTTGGCAATTGGTCAGGGAAATTGGTAAATCCATCAGGGCCTACTTGAAACACACTCATAATACACTCTACCATTCTACCTCCCAAAACCTCATCCTTTACACGGTTGGTGTCCTAACACCCCCTCCTACTCCCCCGAGCAGCGGCTCGCAAGGTAGTATGTTGATGTAGAGTAAATCATGAAATTCTAAATGTAAATGCGAAGCCTAAATAGCTAAAATATTTAAGGATGCTGCAGAAGCAATTTATCTCTTTGTCAAGGCCATGTATATATCAGCGATATTATTTGGAATATTCTAGGGTGCGAGAAATGCGTTTGAGGATATTATAAATTATAAGTAAATCATATCTTTTGAGTACTTTGATTTTTTTCTATTGCAATTTGGCTTATGGAGAGAGAATGAGAGAGAGAGAGAGAGAGAGAGAGAGAGAGAGAGGCAATGGACAACTAGCCACTCGAGCTATTATACACTATTAAATAAGTTTTAGATAACCTAAAGAAGAAAAAATATATAATGTGAACTCTATATCGAATTTAAATTAAATTATCAGAAGCATCTGTGATTTGGCGAGTAAAAATAAGCTATACGCAAGAAATTCTGTGTCCATAAGCCTAATATTTGCCGTGCCACCTGGGTCTTGTCAAGTGCTATTGAAAAAATACGTATTATTTTGAGGAAATTTTACGACTAGTCAATCGCTTTCTGAGTGATGTAACGTATCAACTGTTGAAAAGTATTGTGGACAATAGAAGAATTCTTTGAAATAAAACCATTCATAATGTAAGAGTTCGTAATATCTTTTGTAACTTGTCCATTTGCATGATAGAAAACTCTCTACTCGAGTCGTGTCTCAAGCTGAGGTGTCCTCTAGGGATGGATATGCGAACAAATTAAAATTGAAAGGAATTGTGATTAAAATTTTTCTGCTCGACTTGATTTTTACAAAAATTCTTAGTTTCGTTAATTTTTACTTTGTTGAAATAGTTATTTACCATACTAGCATGAATTCAATGTTTACAACACCTATTCCCTACCGAACTTCTGGAGAAAAATGGGTTCATCTTACATTTGGAAGCAATACCCTCAGCTACAATCGGGGTGATTAATCTTGATCTTTACGCTCACCAGTGTAGGTACGTACATAGTTAAGCTTTTTTTGAGTTGTATTTTGATCAACCTTATTCCAACTCAAAAAATATTCAACAAATTGGTTGCCTGAACTTGATCGAAAAAAGCACTAACTCCGTCTCGGTAATCACAGCAGCAAAATCGGTGCATTCCATTTCGAGAACTGTAACAAACGTGTCTTAGTTTTTCACCAGTTACTTAGATCAAGGCAGTAATGATTACACCCTTGTGGTTATAATTTGCCATAGTTTAAATGTAAGAAGCATGAATTCCATCTGGTATCCTCCGTGTATCTATCGCCGCGAAATACGGGCGAGGGTCTGTAAAATGTCTTCGAGGAGGCGAAGACAAACTAGAAGCGCCCTGAACGTTCAGAGTAGTCGGCATTATTAGTTCGGTAAGTAATAATCCTCTCATTGTCCACATTGGCGGTGGCCGTTGCCTCCTCAAATAATAAGAAGCGTCAATCGGCGGCTCTGTCGTGACGCGCCAAAAACGTGATATGCAGTGATTTTACTTCGTTGGTAGTCGCCAGCTTGACTCATACCAATGCCCCTTCTTCATAGGTATTTCCAACATCTCAATGCTCAACCAAAGATCGTTTAATATAAATTGTATCAAACCTTCTTTACCCACAAAATATCGATCTGACCGGCCCTATGCTATATTACATAATTTACCAAAGTTGAATTGTAAATAGAATTAACATCGTGGTGGTATAACCTGCAAACTGCCTTGGATTTTGAACAACGTCAAGGAACTATTTTTATTTTTCCTCTGACTACATTAATCAATCCAGCCAAAATCACAGACTTAAGGTTATTTCAATTTTTCAGTATATACAGTTTGTTGCACGACATGAATGCTCAATACTAGCAAAAGAAGTATTTAGTGGAAGGTTGTTTACAGCTTCCGGAATTGTTATTAATATAAGAAGAGGGAATCTTTAGCTAGAATGTGTTGGGAAACTTGTTTCCCTGTATATCACTTCATAATTTTATTTCGACTTTACGGAAGTTTAGAAATGGAAAGCAGTCTATTTTTTACTACTAGTTTATGTTTAATGTATTCATTTGCTTTTCTCATCATTTCTCAAAGGAATGGTCACATTGAAAAATTAATTTTTTGCTGCTTAACTAAAAGTAATTTTTTAGACACAGCGCTATTATGCACAGCAAAAAAATTGTATTGGCAGTTTATTTCCCATCTAGTGCACGTAGTAAGGAGATAATATGACTGAGCAAAGTGAAATTGAAATTACCTCTCAAACAGATGCCAAATTTATGGATATTTATTGTTTATTTCTCAAATAAAATCTTTTATTTAGGTTCAGAAAAGCTTACTATTCGAAATAAAATATTTCGAGTATTTTGTTCTAGTTGTTGGATTGATAAAAATAAAGAAATTACAATTGAAAAAACAAGGCTTTGATGGAGTTTATTTTCTCTTAAAAACATGAAATATAGAATTAATATTCAAACTCTACTCGCATTCGACTTTTACATAGATGGTCGACTCGAGTTGAAAATTTGGTGTTCGCACATCCATAGTTTGCTCCAAATCGCTAAGTATGTCATCATCCGGATATTTCGTAAGCTTACTCATTAATTGTAGCCTGTTGACAGGACGTGTAACTTTAGATGGCATCAGGGTTACCAAAATAGCTTCGTGCAAAACTTCGTGTCGAATGTTATTCATTAGACTTACTCACGACATATGTCATTTTGGATTAAAGCTCCTTGGGATACATTTTAAACTCACGCACGATTTACTAAGCATTCGTCGTCTATACACTCACGGAAAGTCCCCTTACAAACTTTAGCTGGGTATGAAGTAATTCAGCGATAGAGAAAAACTATAAAATTAATGTAGGTAACATATGAAAAAGTTGCTGTACGTTCTCTTCTTCTAAATATCTGGAAGTAACTTTCAAAAGCTGTATTCGTGACCATATCCTAGCAAGGCTCATTTTCTTAACATTTACGCCCGAGGAGGTCATATCCAGAAAATCCTGCTGGGATTTCACTCATGAAAAAGTAAACACATTTTAATACTTAACGGACATTCCAAGGTTATATCAGTAATAATTCGTAATTAAGTTTTGTCTTCGTTATCTTTCACCGTCAAATCATTCAGTGAATTGATGATGGCTTAAAAGTAAACCAATTTCACGTTAGGTTGCTATTCTTTTTATAACACGAAACAATTTTTCATCTTGATAGGCGATTGACATGGGTTTATGAAGTACTCGATACCAAACCATTCAATTTGGATTTTTACTCAAGTTACCCATCTTAAGAGAAAGTTATCGTCGTACTCCATTTTAACAGGCGGTAAGAATCGATAATAAGGGTGTTTAAAAAGAGGTTATGCACGGTAAAGAGGAAAATGGCCGCCTCGCGGAGTTAGGTCTCGCGTACAATTTGGAGGGGGCGTTGATGGAATGCGTGCATGAGTGGAGACTAAGGAGGTGGCGGAGGGAGGAGGAGGAATGTTTAAGGAAACGGGAAATGAGGAAGGAGAAAGAGTGTACAAGAGCGAGGAGAAAGAGACAAGCAGCGGTGATAAAATAAATGAACTCAATGGATGTGGAAGAAGGGGTTGGAACTGGTATATTAGGAGAATCCTCTTTTACAGCCTCGGTTAGGGCGGTGGGTGGAAATATTTAGTATGCATACAGGAAGGCAAAGGTGGACATAGGGGAAAGAGGAAGATGTTCGTAAAATGGCGTCTTAAAATATTTTTTAAAGTTTGTATGTAATGGGGCAGGAGAACTTGGCAGAAAGATGGAGCAGAAGGTTATTCTTCCGTCGAGTGGGGGCTTTTTATTTCTTTAAGTCTACAAGATGGAAGAGAGTGGCGTCTGGGAAATGGCTGGGAGATTTCATTTGGGCGCTCTTGGGGAGTTGGGGGAGGTAGTTTGAAATGGCGGAGGTGAATGTTTCTTTTTTTGCCAACTCTTCACTCGAGCAAATAGAAGCCACGGCGATGTTCTGATTGAATGTGTTGAGATACAGCATAATGAGAGGGGACAGCCATAAAATGGGTTAATCGGACATTTTACTTTTGAGGATGGAGATAAAAACTTAGATAGCGAAATTCAGAGAATAGTAGCTACCGTGCAGTGAGCGGATCAGTTAACGAAATGTACTCCTCGCGACTTCGATCCGAATGACAGTTTCTTTCATGCAAGAAATATCAATGACTTATTGAGATTTACATTTTTTTTAAATCGTCAAACTGTTCAATACGTCATTTTAGAGGAATTTTACGTAAAGTGTAAATTCTTGGGCTATCAGGCTAGTTTATCAAGTCTTGAAATAAATATATCTATACATTTTTGAGGTGTGTCTGAACGAATGACATGTATAAGTAAAAGGCATTTAGTTTTACGAGCACGAGGAAGCATAAAAGAGTGCCTTCCGAAATGAAGTGTAGCTAGAGTTATGAGCGTTTGAAGCTGAAGTGGCTTTGCGAATGATATCAGGGAATAAATTTTCCGGGAAATGTGATTCGTTTGGGAAAACGCACTCAGAAAAGTAAAAGCTGAAATTCCCGCGTGGTGCCTGCGTACTTACGTTCCCCTCTTGTTGCTGTACTCTAGAGTCAGCATTTTTTCATAGAATGAAATAAAACCCAGGCAAATGTTATAAAATACAAAATATAACTTCATGAAATCATCAGTAGTTCCCTTGCTCCTATGCACTAAAAGACATTTAGGAACCTGAGGCATGTCTATTGGGTTTTTAAACTATGAAGGGAGAAAGAACAAGCTACCTGCCATGATTCATTAAAAAGTAAACAAAAGACACGAAACTTCCCATTCAGGTGAAATATTCTCATTTTTATTATAGATCACTTGGTATACTGGAACTATATAAAGTTTCTCAGCTTCTCTGAATGGAGCTTCTTTTATGCTAGATAACTGTACTACATATAGCACCAATTTCAAGTGGAATATGTTAACCTCCGTGAGGATTGCGGGCTCACTGTACATACTATGCATATGTGATTAGGCCATTATTTTAACCCTTTCCTTGGTACCAAGATTCATTTGTATTCTATACGTCAATATTGTCGTTAACATTCGGAGCTGGTGTTTCCTTAGTCATTAAAGATTTTTTGAGATTTGAAGTAGCTAGCGCAATGCCTATGGTGTTATATGTTCCCTAAACGATTGTACATTACTTTTTATTGAGTCATTATAAACGCGATGTTTTTTAAAGCAACCAAAATACTATCTGTAAGAGGAAAATGAAGAGGCACTTGGTACAATCACTAGTACTTTGAGACTAAAAGGAATTTTGATAGCTCTATTCATGAATTTAGCCTCGCTTTGGGTTTTCATCATCAGATTTATTTATTTCTATAATGCTAAATATTAGTATCATTCCAATAACTACAGATCCCCTCATCGAGGAATTATCCACATCCGGTTCTTTTGTATCCCATCATTATTAGTAATAATATCCCTTTGTGGCATTTCTCTCCTCTTGCGCTGTATCTTTTCAAATCAAATTTGAAGTTATTTCTAGCAAATGAAAGAAGTTCCATGGTGATGTCGAAGTTCATTGAAATAGCAATGTTGGACATTTTTAGACAAAAAAATGCTCAGCACTGGTACAGTATGGCCGGAGACATTTACTGGCTTCGGATCATAATCTTCTTTGTTCTTGTACTAAAATGTATGGCTCATTATAGTTGCTATTAAACTATGCTTGTGGAAACGGAAACGACACTGATAGTAACATGTTCACTTGGAATACAATAATGCAAAAATATATTATACTTCACGTTTCTAAATGGCTCTGTTAACAGTGCAATTCATCTCTAATTTTTTCCGCGCAGAGTTGAATGAGTTTAGATATGAAAAAGAAGGAAAATACTGAAAAGCGATAAACTAGGTTAACACACTATGGAACGAAAAATAATCAGTTCCTTCAGTTGATAAAAAGGAAAGGAAAATGAAAGAAAAAGGGGTTCTAATTAAATTTTTACTTCTAAACCTTAATTAATTCCTTTTGCTTTTTAGTATCATCTCTACGGTTTATGGTGAAAAACCTGGAAATCTACTTAAAAGAATCAACGCGTTATTCACTTACCTTTTATGCTTCATTAATATCATTTCCTTAGGTAAGTAAATTATAGATTTTTATTCGGAAAATCTTTCAATAATACATTGAATTGCATTATCAAAGGTTTTCTTGAGCACTCTTTATTTAGAAAAAAAGTCGAAGCTTAGGGAGAATCAATGGCTAAATTCATTCATTTTTATCTCGGAATGTCTGCTTCCAAGATCATGACGGTGTATTTCCTGCTCCTCCCTAGTTTGTTAGTTCCAGCAATGATAATATTTGAAAATTGAGAAAAAATACAAGCCTTTCAATTATCAAATGCCGATCAAAGGTAAATGTATGAGGGAGGACATTAAGGCGTGGAAAAAGAGAAATATGAAAATGGACGAAGAAGTTGATCTTTTGTGGCGGTTTGAAAGTCGTGTTCCAGCGTGGGAGTTTGCATGAATCTGTTCTGTGAAAGATGAATGGACCGGGGAACTCCCTCCTTTCATGATATTCTTCTTTTACTTCAAAGGGAGGGCAACGTTTGTTGACCTCGAACCGCCCGAATAACTATTGTTGACCCGAGGTGCTTCGTTTCACCCCGATGACCCCATTAATTAATTCTCTTACAAAAAAGTTAAAAAATAGCATATCGACTGACAACCCTTTCTCCCACCTACTTCTCACTCACAATCAAAAAATGGAAAGAGAAAGGAGAAAAAATATCATTAAATTATATTTTAAAAATTACTATTACACCCTTTTCGGTGTTTTATATTGGAGGACTATGGGCAGTTTATGAAAACGCTGCAATTATCAACCTTATTCCCTATGTTTGGAATAGTGGACTTGTCGACACACAATGCCGAATGATTGTGAGCATTCGAAAGGATATAGTAAAGATATAAGGTTAATGGCCGGTTGCTAGATCATTTTGTTATGGAATCAATAGTTATAAGATCCATAAATTTATAGACGTGATAAATAATCGGGTTGCAGGAACACATCGATTAGTTACATAACTTATTTTATTACCAATAGTCAATAGCTTCAAATATTCGATCTAATCTTCTACCGCCGGAAAATATTATGAAATTTTTGCCTATGAATAATCGCTAGTGCACATAATAATCAGTCAGTAAGAGTAAAAAAAACTGGTCATTTGTCTCAAAACAACTCTTTTATCTTTTACTTAAGTCTCGAAGTGGTTCATTTCGCATCCGCCACCTTGGCTACTTATAGAACTCATAACAATGTTCTATTAGTTATGAAACCGATAAATTTATCGAATTTTTCTGCAACATTTATTGAATGGTTGCCATGGCTAATGGGTCTCATAACTTTATAGAATACATGTGTCGTTCCTGCAACTGGCCAAAAGTCAATGATCAAAGAATTGATTGAAGTGTCTGCCAAGGAATAAAGTCATTGAGAAGATAACGTGCGCCACCGAAAACTATGATCATAGTTAAATTTGGCTTCTAGGTCTAGTGAGGAAAACCGGGAAGGGAAATCCTTGAGCAGGCAATGAAGGCACATTGTTGTTACTTTTTAGAGGGGAGAACGTGAAGAGACAGGATAGACGGCATCCTGATCAGAGCTGGGAACGGGTGACTATTCATGAATTCAATTTAAAGGGAAATATGAGTGATTTCAAATCAAGTATACCGAAAGGCTCTAACTGGTATGCAGGCCATCCAATCGCATACCTAGGAAGTCTGACCAACAATAAGAGATTTTAAATCGACCTTCTCAAGAAAATGACGAGCACAAATGAAAGCGTCAGAGAATCAACGTCTATGTCTCGGTGTACAATCTGAGAGTTGGAAAGACAAGGGCTGACATCATGTCATAATGTTGGCATACTAAGTACGATTTTCGAAATATTTTTTCACTTCTCATGTGAAAATAATTATTCGGTAGTGGCACGCCGGGGAATGGCTGGCAGCGATGAAAGACTGCAAATAAAATATTTCACAATCGCTGAGTAAAGATAACGATAAGTGCTTAACTGCTAAAACTGAGCAAACAGTGAAAGGTGTCACCGATAATACCGCGTATAAATATTCATCATGCACGCTCACACTTATCACCACTAGCATGAAGATATTTCACGCATTTAACACTTACGGTAGTGTCGTGGACACACGGTGACTGACATTTTTTTTGTTCCGAGAATTCCATAATTTTCCAATACCAATGATCATTATTGACGCCATAGTAGTTTTTAAAAATTTTCTTGGATGTGGATTTCAACAGCTGCATATATTTGACCGGTATTTACCCACAATAAGGTACTTATTTATATATCAAACATTATTCACTTTTAGTGAAAATTCGGCCTGGACCGGGAATCGAACCACGGACCTTTGGTTTGCCAATGCGCAGACCACTACGCTATCCGGGCTTCCTAATTCCCATGGCAATTTTGGTGGATACAAGGCAACCAGATCTTTAAAAAAGTGATTTTAATGATCAATTATGCCACGCAATTAATTACGCTACGATTCTTCTAGTCTTCGATAAATAGAGACAATAATCAGTCCATCAGCCGGTGTGTTTATCATTCCAAATAAGCACATACCTATAGAAGTTCACATGTGTCCTTCATTGAGTATTAGTTTTGATTTTTGAATTATTCCGATATGCTCCATTAGTTCCACATACGAATTAATTTTTTCTGTGACTTCCTATGTAAAAAAAATCATCTCTGTCATTTGTGGGTTCTCCTATTTCTCTTTGTATCTCAATCATATGCTCCTCAAAACTTCAAAAAATAAAAGCAAACTAAATATGCGAATTAAAATCGCTATTTTTACTGCTCAATTTTCTTAACAGAGATTACAGGGTCGTCATATGGGAATTTTCTTTCGGGGAATGGGGTCGATTGCACAACACTTAATTGAATTAAATCTTTATATCGGCTTTTCAATCTCAGCATATTTGTTTGGAATTTGGTTGTATTTATAGAGGAGATGGGTGGCAACTGAGGTAATTTGCGATATTGAAGTGGGAGTTTTGTATAGGAAGTATGGATATTGTGGGAGTTGAAAAGGTAAGGATGTGTTGGAGAGAGGAGAAAGACTCGGCATCAAATTAATCAACAGAAGACCCCATTAATTCATATGTGGAACTGATTGAGCATATCGGAATAATGAAAACATTTAAACTCATACTCAATAATGGTTTTAAAGTCCACACACCCACCTCACTCTTCCGACATGGCACGCAGGTACGAGTCGGATGCCAAATGTCTGCTACCACCGGTATTCGAACTACAACAATCGAGGCGTGCGTGCAAGTCCTCTGAATTGACTCATTCCATTTTGGTCTGTTGGTTTTATGAAATTTGGCTAATTATTTTAAAACAGTTCTGGTTCACAGAGTTCCTTCCCTCAGGAAACACTATGCGTAAAACTTGTTTAAAAATGGCGAGTGGCTTTAACCAACGGCTTATTCAAGGTGCACGAAAGTGGAGCGTTAGCTAAGAAAACATATTTTTACACAGTAATCTGATATCTCTCATGTATCAGCATGCATGAAAAATAATAAATTTTTAGATGAAGGAGAATTCTGACCCTGACCTCCATTCTGTGGAATTAACGCCTCTGATTTTCATGTCAAACTCCAATGCGGTACTTGCTTCAGAATATCAACAGACGCATTTGACAGTTTTCACATAAAGCGCCTCAATAATAAAAATTGATACTAGCGAAATTTGTGACATTCTTCACAGCAGTAATAATTAATGGAAAAATTGTTTTATAAACTATAGCATAAAAAAGGCCAATGACTCACGGTGATGAATAACATTGCTTGTACAAACTTTTGTGAATAAATCAGAAATTTTTGGAGATATCCAAACTAATCAGGGACCATTCCAGAGAAAAGGGTTGTGATGATAGATTCAATACAATAAAGCAATCGACCATATTGCTTTAGACGTGGAAATAAAAAATGGCCGCCGTGGCTATGTAGAAAATTGTATTTCGCCACCAGGGTAAAATTTAACTCAGCTCTACGTAAAATCGGGTGACTTTTTCAATATCTCGCTCATATGAAAACATTCTGATAGTTTATGGGAATGTAATAAAAAAACACATGGAGGCTATGTAAATTTAAGTTATTTTCATGGACAACTATAAAAATCAACCTATTAACTCCTAACTTAACATAATCGACCTATTAACTTCTTTCTCGCCATTGCCCGTCATCAAATTCCTTCCCTCAGAAATTGTACACAAGAACTTATCACGTCTTAACTTGGAATCCCCCACCTCTCTCTCCGTCATGTGCTCTCTGACATGAAATTACTTCATTGCATCTGGAGGTGCTCTCTCCGCACCAAAATCCTTCTTCCTGTCTTCCCAATTCATGTTCCTCCCCGTATCACACGCAATAGCTGTCTTATTAACATCCCAAAATTTCGTCTTTCAATATCCCAGCGTTCCCTATTCTACCGCATTCCAAAAACGTTCAACTCCCTGGCTTCGTATTCACCCTCCCTGGACCTCTTCTCGTCACCCTCCGCTTTCAGATCCTTCCTGACTAACCAGGTCTGCAAATTAGTCCCATCTCCCCTGTCAACATATCGCTAAGTCCCGGTCCACTTTCTCATGTTCTTCTGTATCTATTCTATTTTCTGTTATTATGTCTGATATTACTTTATACTTTGTTAATGCTTATAATTTATGTGTTTGATAGTCATCCAATGTTAAAAGCTTGTGTGCCGTTTTTGGGAATTTTTCAAATAAATAAATAAATAAAATTAAAAGTTTGTTCATTCCATTTAAATTAATTAGTATCTCCGGATTAAGATATTGAGTGCCAGAGAAAGAGATTGGACGACAGAAGAGTATAAATAATGAATCATTTTAGCTCACGATTTTGTAATTGCAATAAAATTTAGTAATTTTCTCCCCGACGCGACGGTTCGGCCATGAACACTACCTGTTAGTTCTCGGTATAGTGAGCTCAGGTTAGCACTTTCTATTCTTTTCCTTTCGTGGTGACACCCGTTCTTTTCCTCCCGCTCTGTTCTCTCCCTCTTAAACGTCTTCTCCTCCCATCTCCTCCCGCCGTCCTCAATTATCTCTGAACGCCCCCGCGTGACCCCAGGCATGCGACCTCGCTCAGTGGAACTCCCTCTGGAACAAAAGACGAAGTGTGTGCGTTCAATTGTTTCGGCGGCGACGAATAGTCGCGGCGCGCCCAATTAGCCAGCGCCACGTGTTACGAGAAGAGAGGAGCACGACGAATGGAGTGCCGAAGACGAGACGACCAGAATCGAATGAGATTTCACAGCGTTGAAACGTGAGCAAACTCTAGAGTAATGCTCTCGTCTAGTTTCTGTCTCAGGCGTCATTGTTTTGGTAAGAGTGCTGGTGTGCAAATATGTAGACAGTTATAATGCCCGATTTACTACTTCTGCTAGTGACTGAAAATATACTTGACGTTCGTGTGATTACAGTGCAACTTCCTCTACATTAAACGCCATGGAGCTGGTGCATGGTATGCACAATTGATGATTTTTCTTTCTGAACAGCGATGAATAATGTAGACCCGTAAACCGGGGTAAAGTCGGTACAGTTTTTCTTTTAGTTTTAGTGTACCAACGTTTTCCGTTGAAAACTCGCAGACAATGGCTTCTATTTCAATTTCACAAAAGTTTCATGCTTTAACACCAGTTCTGTGTTCTAAGACTGAATTCTGTGTTCTTGGGAAACATCTTACCAACCCTCTGCACTTATTAAACTTTCCATAACCGAATGTAGGCCATTTTTCAAAACCACAGCTATCTTCATTGAATCTTTTGGTGGCGAACGCCTCGTCGAGATTTTTTGGAGGATAATAACTTTTCCTCCTACCATAGGCATAATTAGAGTATTTTTATGAGGACAGAGATTACCAAGGGGTCCATATAGTCCGCAGAATAATAGCCAGTATTGATTATTTTCCTTTCATATTATTTTAAACCATTTTAATGTAATAACTCCATTGAGTTATACTACGAAGAGTAAAAAATGTCGCTGTTAACTTTAAATTTCCAAGGATATAATGCTTGGAAAATTTTTCCGTTCAAAATATTTGGGGAAGCACCCCTTGCCACCCTCGAATTAGTTACGCTTATGCCTTTGGTCTTCAGGTTTTCTTGGTAAGCTCGTGAGATCCAGAAAAATATTAACTAGAACGACAAAAACATGAGATAAACAAAAATTTTGATGCACCATATCTAGCCCACTGATTACACCCTTTAAATATTTTAGAAAAAACATTTTTAATTCTTAAGCATATATTTCGTGTTCTCAATGCATTATTATATTTAAAATATTTTCCTGAGCTATTGTTTATCCTTGTTTGGATATAATATGAATCAGGATGGCAGAATGACTGAGGTTCGGCGATGTTGTAGTGACAGCGTGATAACACTGAAGGCAAATCTAATGTAAGCAACTGTAGCTGAAACTCGGAACCGCGATTAAAGCACTATCTGGTTTTGCCAACTAGTGTCTAGTACATGAACCAACCAAAGTCGTCCTCCTACTTCCGTTAGTCCACCTATTCCTTCTAGATTCGAAATTTTCGTGTCTGTGCTATATGTTGTTTACCGAAATTTCCACGAGAAAAAAATCAGCACGGACTGGAAAGTAAGCGAAGAAAAATTAGCTTTCTGTGCAAGGGTCTAAACCAAGGAAGCCGGCTTAGTGCGTCGGTTCGCAAAATGGCCGTGCAAAGGTCTCAAGTCTTAATTCCAATCCAAGTTGATTTTTTTGGCAATTTCTTCATGCGTACAACTGGATTGAAAAATGTATAACCTGCAATTTTTGTCACAGTAGTACATGATTACCATATTTGGTAGTAAATAGTGCCATATGAAAAAGTTTTATCATATTCATCACCTGCTCTGAACTAACATAAAGTGCACCTCTAAATCGGATGGTCTACCGTGACTTAGGGGTGACGCGAATGGATAAAAAGGTATATTAAGTTAGATCGATTTTAGATGACAAGAGGCATGTAGATATTACACCAGTCTTTAAATGCCCTTTAACTAGGGCAGACAGTATGAACGGTGGATAGATAGGTATGACAATGCCGTCTTACAGTACACCTTTCACGTAATTGATATGTGGCAACCCCGTCCACCGTTGCGCTTCCACACCGCCCACGCGCCAGCGAAACAAGCAGCGTTCTTGCTTCCTGCCTGGGCGATCGGCGCGGTGGCTCAGGGCTAGTGCGCTCGCCTGTCTCGATAATCCAATCGTGCCGACCGGATTATCAAGATATCCTCACCGCCACTTCCGGCAAGTGTCCATGCTATCTCCAGGCCCCGGACATCACCACCTTGGAACGCCATTTCGACACCCTTGAGCTGGAGTCGTTTCGTTAAACTACACCTGGAGACAGACCGCCGTCGCTCACGCAGCAGAGACCGTTCCCGCCGACGCACCTCTAGCCCCACCGAGGCTACACCGTCGCCTGTAAATCCAAGCGTCTGCTACTACCACCACCGCTTTTGAGACAGGGCACGGAAGTGAACAGCAACCTGCTCTCGAGCTCCGGTAGACGCCAACGGCGGCCACGGCCTGCCACTCAGAGAGTCGCCGCCTTTACATCACGGACAAGCATTCCCGTCGACACCGGTTCCGATGTCTCCGTCTATCCAGCCAGGTTTTTCCTCGACACCCGTACTCCTACAAACTACTGTCGTATATTTGCGTCTTCACGAGGGATATTTGCGACAATTGAATCGCCCAGCTAGTCCAGTGGCTGCCTCGCGAGTAAATGGGAGCTTGAATTAGGAGGGTATTGGAATGGGAAGGAGTCGGGTATGAGTTCAACGGCGGCCCGATTTTAACCCCAGACTATAGTACGGGAGAAAACAGAGTTTACAACAATTATAACCTTAGCGCCACCAGACGCTACCACCAGAGGGCCTAGCCCAACTATTCTGTGTGATCGTGAGTCCCCGACTGCCTTTTCCATGTTGACTTGTCCTTAGCCCTCACTATCACACTGCTTGATAATAGGAGGGATGTACCTCCCACCGGATCATGGTCCACAGCGGGCATACAGCGGTCACTCGGCTTCCCAAACCCACGCTATCACTAGTCCATAGTCCACAGTGGTTGCCCAACCTCACTTTATCTCTAGTCCATGGCCCACAGCGCTCCCACGGTGCCTAGATACATGCAATCACCAGTTTACCATACACTGTGGGCACACGGTTGCAAAGATAAAACACTACGACCTGTCTGCAGACAACGACATCTTTATCCGGACTTATGGGCAGATCCCACTCCGACTCAATCTTGGTTTACGTCGCGACTTCGACTGGCCTTTCATTGTCGCTTAAGTACCCAAACCAATCGACGGAGTGGATTTCCTTGCCCATTTAAATCTTCTTCCGGACATCAACAAAGTGCAACTCATCGATAAAATCTCGGGCTCATTCATCACCGGACATCGCGCTTCTTCAACTCAGGGCAGTTTACGAGCAATCATAGGTACGGAACTCCTGTACGGAGAACAACTACGTCTTCCAGGCGATTTCTTCAGCGACACTCCTCCGAGCTTCAACACCGAAGACCTCGTCTCACGGCTTCGCACTCAAATGACCAACCAACGACCTACACCTGCGTCTCGTCACTACAGTCATCGGCCAGTCTTTGGACACCGGTCGGACGCCAGTCGGACACCAGTTGTATAAAAATGTAAAAGATGAGGTGTAGGAGGTGAAATGGTGAAGTGTATTATGTGCGTGTATTGATTGGAGCTCAGATTTTATTGTGGTCGCCTATTGTGTGTGTCAAGAACGAGTTCTTATACCTGTTTGCCAATGTATCTCTCATAATTTATCGCCTCTGTTTCCACCTTGAGATGCAGTGTTGCGTCATGATAATATTGTATGTGCCACTGAAAAACACACCAAATTTCTCAAGCAAGCTAAGCTTAGCGTGTAGCCTTCGAGTCTCCAGGGGCTCTCACCTTAATCCCTCTAAAAGTTTTGAGACAATATGTGTTCGCTTGGAGCACTTTTTAACGAAGCGCGCCGCTTTTCTTTGTATCATTTTAATTTTATGGTTAAATCTTTATATCTAGGCTCCCAAATGCTCGCGGCATAATCGAGGTGTGGACATCTGAAATTAAAGTAATTCCAAGATATTTAACTTGATGCGTAGATTTTATGTTTGCTCCACCCACAGTATAGGTATGGCATTTGTATGATGACTTTCGCAGGAAGTGAACTGTGGTGCAATTGCTGATATTAAATTCAAGCCCCCACTCCTGGCACCACAAATGAACTTTGTTAAGGTCAGATGACATTCCTTCCCAGTCCGCCTCTTCGTTCATTTCACGGTAGATAACTGTATCGTCTGCAAATAATCTTAATTTGCTGCTAGCCCGCGAACTTAGGTCATTAATGTAAATAATGAATTAAAGAGGACCAATCACGCTTCCTTGTGGAACACTGGATGTGACTTCGACCAAATCAGAGCTAAAACCATCAATTACTACTTTTTGTGCCTACTGCTATTTTTGTGCCTACCGCATGATTGCTATTTATATATGAGTTTTTTTGTGAGGAACCTCATCAAATGTCTTTCTTAAATCAAGGAATATCACGTTAACTTGCTTTATCAATTCACCTGACTTTAGATATCATGAAGGAAGAGCGCAAGCTGTGTTTTGTAGGACCTGCCCTTACGGAAGCCATGCTGCTATGCAAGAAGTTACGATTATCCAGGAATGTCACAATATTACTAACGACAATGTTTTCTAAGATCTTGCATAAAAGTGATGTTAACGATATAGATCGGTAATTTCCTGGGTAACTTCTATTTCCTATTCTATAGACCACAGTTGGCACTCAAAGAATTTAGCGATTTTTTCAGGAAAAATGGTTCCTCAGTATCATAAGTTTTGTCGCTCCTTGGAAGTGCTTATTTTACTACCATATTCATTTGTTTGTCAAATATTTAATTATACTAGTGTTTAAGTGGCCCTTTTCTCAAACTTGTGATTTTAGTAACATCTAGTTATTCTAGTCACCTGTTACTAATACTGCATTAGTATCTCTATATCTACTGTCCATTAAAAAATGTCGAGTCCGTTGAATTTAAGATGCTGTGTATTCAAGTAGCGTCAACCGATTTTAACGAAATAAAATGCATACAATAGAACAATCATTTCTATGTTTACTAATGTGTGTAAATATTTTTTTCTATCCTTACCTAAATTTTTACGATTTTTATTTTGAAAAAACGCCTTATTTTCGGCGCTCAAAACCCGATTGCATTTATGTTATCGCCATTCTCTTAATATTTATTGTAGAGATGAGAGATTTTGACATAAGTTAGCCAAATATGTTTCTAACATACCCAAAAGAGATAAAAATGGTTATTTGTAAAGTTTACGCGAGCTGTTGTAAAAGTCACAAACCTCGGCTAATTCCGAAACTAACGATGTGATAGAGGTTTGAGTTATACCGTTGTAACCACAATGCCGCCTGCTTTATAAATATGTACATAAACATGCGTCAAATATTTGGTAATTTCCAATTACGATTTTTATTTATTTGTATTTTACGCGCAGAGAAAACGTAGGTGGGAACGTATCGCTAGGGGAAGGTAGGGAACATCGCCCAAAACTGTCCGCTGTTGCCGCTCCGTGCATCGTGAGTCATTCGTGCTCCTCCGAAATTAGCACCTTTCACTTTAGTGAACAACGCATTTATTTCTGTAAGTCATAATTGCTGTGCGTAGTAGTGCAACATGGGTCGCAAAAATCGTTTCTCGGATGGAGAAGTGCGAATGATACTGAATTGCGTTTGCATTTTCGTAAGCGGAAAAACAATCAGAACAGCGTTATCCTATTCAACAAACTGTATCCCGGTGCCTCGGGGTCAGCAAGGGGTGCAAAGAACGGCTGTTAAAGCTAATGTTAGTGAAGAAGAAAATTCTTGTGATGACAACCCTTCTCCAAGGAAAAGGCAATTGGTGCTAGGTCGTCCGAAAATTTTTATCGATGATTTCACGCTCGGGGTCATTAGAAGAACGGTACATGACTTCAATTTGAGGAATATGTTTTCAAGTCTACATAGTGCAAAGAACGGATTGTTGGAGTCTCTGACCGATTGCCCGGATATCTCGTTGCCTAAACTGCGGTCTGTGCTGCAAAATTAGGGGTTTAGGTACCAGAAATTATGTAAGAAGCCAGTGATGTTGGAGTCCATAAGAATTGCTGCCACTCGTCATAATTTTCTCCGCAGAATTAAAAGTCTTAGGGACGGTGGCTAAAAAATATTTTATACTGGTGAGACTTGGTGTGAAAATTCAGTCCCAATTCCGGGTAAACACATCTGTAATGATTTAAACCTTGCTTATAGCCGGCATTTAAATTCTATGGGTAGCAAGTGGCAACGTCACGCACTCTCCCTCTCTGCTCTCCTCTCCAAGTCGTTTCCTACCATTCAACTTTGCTGTTAGGGTGGACAGAACAGAAAATATAAATAGTCGTTATTGGAAACCCCAGGATATTTGACGAATATGTATGTACATATTTATAAAGCTGGCGGCATTGCGGTTCAACGGTATAAATCAAACCTCTGTCACATCGTTAGTTTCGGAATTAGTCGAGGTTTACAACTTTTACATAAGCTCGTGTAAAAATTTATATAGAAACAATTTTTTCTCTTTTTGGTATGTTAGAAGCATATTTGGCTAACCTATATAAAAATATCTCAGAAAAAATTTTTACACACATTAATAAACAAAAATGATCATTTTTATCGTATGCATTTTATTTCGTTGAAATCGGTTGATTCTACTTGAAGATATAACTTTTTTAACTCAACGGACTCGACTTTTTTAATTGGCATTAGATTAGTATTATCTACTAATTGATTGTGGAAGTTCGAAGAAGTTATCCTATAATTATTTAAGGCTAGTGCACTCTCTTCAAAACATTACACGCATACTTCATGCGGTCACTGGTGTTCAACTTCTCAACGAAACGGGTGAATTCCTAACCCCGCGTCACTATGTATATCCGTCCAACCCTTCCCACACTCACCTTTCACTTTCCCCCACCCTCATCTTTTCCGCCGCCCTCACTGCAACGGGTCCACCAGCCCACTCAACTGTTTCCATTCACGTCACTCTCCACATTGCGTAACTTTGTTTAGACTTCCATGAAGGATACATCTACGAAACACCGTGCAAGCTACTACAAGGACGTGTGGCTCGGGGTGATTCCACACTAGGCATGACGCCCTCATACCAGCTGAAATTCGAACCGCGCACGTTCCCCCGGAATGCCAGGCGCAGGCCAAGAGCAGTCAGGATGACAATACGCAGTCAGATCAGAAATCATGAGTGTGCTACGTGGACGAACATGCTACCATGCAGTACACTACCTAAGATACGACTACTGGTTATAATTACTGCGACAGGTATACTTCTGTGGGAAACATTTTCCATGAAAAATATCCCTGTCAAGTCAAATGAATTTTTGATGGTACGTAGCATGTAATTAAGGGTTAATTTCAACAATGGGACCAATAAGGGAGAAATGAGTTATCAAATGAGGTGTCAAAAAAGAAGAAAACATGAAGCATGTGTATAAGTGGTAAATGAAGAGCTGCACAATTGGGACGTATGTCGACGAAGATGGAGTGAGAAGGATTGAAGATGGAGCGAGAAGGATTGAAGATGGAGTGAGAATGATTGAAGATGGAATGACATGGATTGAATATGGAGTGAGAAGGATTGAAGATGGAGTGAGAAGGATTGAAGATGGAGTGCGAAGGATTGAAGATGCAGACGGAGCAGTGTGGGTTGACGGGTTGCGAAGACATGGAGTTAATTTCTAGTCTCCATTATTGTTCTTTATTTTATGGGGTTGCAATGAGGCTGCATAGAGAACTCTTGCATCCAGCTGTCTTATATTAGGATTGCTACTGCACAAGTATGTTTTTAGAAAATTAGAAATTAACTGATTCGGTTTGTGTTAGTAATCGTAATAAATAAAAACTTGAATCCATTTTGTAATACGTTATCAATAAATTCATTAATTTATTTTGAGCAGGATTTTCACTACGATCAAAAATTACCCTCATAAGGATTATTGTTTCAATAAAATCTCTTTTAAGAAACGTGAAGTAATTATAGTCGTCTTAATTACGCAAATACTCTACTTTTGCCACTGAATTATGAGTGTTAAACATAAAAATACTTAGTTGTGACTTTAAATAAACCTCTTGGTCTTACGCCGCGTGCAACGAACTCCAGGACCGTAAAAGGTGGTAGGAAGAGTCAGTGATCAATTAAACTTAAAATTTTTTGAGAATGCATACAATCTTCATACCGTTAAACTTCTCTTGCAGTTAGTCTTTCAGAAATTCCCCATTAAAATGTCTCTGTAGAGCGCACATCCGTGCGAAATCCAGTGGGAAACGCCGTATATTTTTTCCCCAGCAAATATGTGGAAATAAACTGCAATTAATTATTGATGTTTTGGTATTATGGGAAATATGAAAACTTTTATATTATGGAGATCAGGTTGGTGTGGTGGCTAGAGTACTGGATAACCAAACGGGCGGCCAGGGTTCAAATCCCTGCAGAAAGGGATGTTTTTCAGAGGAAACACGATCCCTTCTTGAGTGTATTATGGAGAGCACTTCAAATACAGTTCTCCGTCTATCGATGAGACATTAAACCGTGGTCCCCTTGGCGCCTTTCGTTAAGAGCAGGCTAATTACGACGCCGGATTTCTATCTACCCTTCATCCCTTACCTGTCCCTTATGGCGCAAATGACCTTAGCTGTCGGTCGCCTTCCCAAAAATCTATTTTATATTGTGGTAAATTCATTTACGAGTACTTTTATGTGAGACTATCTCGCTCTACTTCCATAATAATATCCAGAAAGGCAAATATTGACTGTCGTAGTGTACGCATGGGATCACAGTGATGCATCAAAAATCGCACGTGACAACATTTGCAAATATTGAAAGAATAAGAAAGATGTGTAGGAACTGACGGGTTCGGTTCAGATATCGTGAAAGTGCATGTTTTTGTTTTTGTTTTGATTGCACTATTTTGTGAAAATGCAGGATTTCACATTAAACATCTCCTAAAATACCTGTCGCGGCGAAACATGCGTATAAACTGAGCTGCTTCATGTGTGACTTCGTCGAACTGCATTTTGATGAAAATAAATAAACTTTGTATAGCCCACACAAAAATGTTTAATACACCGACTCGGGTTTCATCTACACTGTAGACATCATCAGGGGTGAAGAATGACACATAGCAAGCTCTTAGATATGGGAAATTATTTGGGGGGGTGGTATAAATGGGGAAGGAGGGATATATGGGGGGGGGAAGATGTGGAAGAAGGGCAGGGAGTTAGAGGAGAATACTGGTCAGGAAGAACAAATTGTTATTGTCAAGGACAGGGTTCTTTGGGAAGACGGAAAGCTATGGAGAGCAATGGGGAATGAGACGGAAAAACAAATTCGTTTAAAAGTTTTAAACTGTTGTCATTTGATGCTTCTTTTATCTCCGATTGTTCAAGGAAGTTTAACGTCCCTCCTTTTTCCTCCGTGTGGAGTACTTCAGGAGCGAAATCACTCTCATGGTCATTCTCAATGAGGTGTTCGGAGACACTCAATCTTGTGTCCGCTGTCAACCAGCACCTATTATGTTCCTGTTCACGGGTATTAATTGCCCGACCACTCTGTCCAATATATTTCGATGAATAATTGGAAGTGTTGCACTTTAGTACATAAACCCCACTCTATTCGCACTTATTAAATTTATCTCTGAAGTTACGCAAGATTTTGCCTATAGTTTTAGGGTTATAGAATGATACATTTAACTTTTCTTTTGGGAAAGCATTGGCAACTTTGTTGGAAAGGTTGCCCATTGCTCTCAATAGCTTTCCCTCTTCCCAAAGAATCCTGTCCTTGACAATAACAATCAGTTCTCCATGACCAGTATTCTCCTCTAACTCCCTGCCCTCCTTCAACATCTTCCCCCCCCGCCATATATCCCTCCTTCCCCGTTTCTACCATCCCCCCAAATATTTTCCCATATGTAAGGGCTTGCTATTTGTAATTTTTCACCCTCGATTATGTCTACAGTGTAGGTGAAACACGGGTCGGTGTATTAAACACTTTGTGGACTACACAAAGTTTATTTATTTTCATCGAAACATGCGTGCGTACAAAAAACTAAATTTCTAGAAAAACATTTCTCTGACGACGTAAAAACATACTATTCACCCCCTCGTCCTTCGGCAGATTAGGTCGCGCCTATATAACTAGAGAGATAGATTGTAGAACCGATAGGTATAAAATTTCATTTTTTACGCGTACCATTCGGGACCATAACAGCTGTGATCGTCGTCATGAATAGTGCGAATAGTGACATTAACTAGACTGTAGATCTTTCTCTGTATACTCTCTATGTTCTTATTTATGCATGTTGTAAATATTGATGTTCTTATTTATGCATGATATTTTGAATCTGTAGTAGTAGTCCTTGTACCCCTTGCATCTTGGAACAATGGACGGTAGAATGTTTCTTAGTTAGTAGATTTTAATACGCGCGTTGAATGTGTGGTACGCTGGTTTCAATGTAGTTTCGGTGTTCTGCCGTATGGTAATGCATGCCTGGTGTGGAAGCACTCCCTGCCACACCCCCTTTGGGTGGCTTGCAGGGTATGACGTAGATGTAGATGTACAAGACGGGGAGTTTGGAAAAAATCTGCGATACCAACAACGGAGTAAATATGGAAAAGTGGGGTGTGAGGAGGGGTGAAAGCGGGGGGGGAGGGAGAAAATAGGAGACAATGGTGGGAGTGGTCTCAAAGGGTGGGTGGAGTGGGTGGATTCGGAGTGGGAGGAGGGTGGCACACTGGAGTGGAGTAAGTGAGGCACGGTGGGTGAGTATGCGAGGAAAGGGAGGGGCGGTCCCGTGAGGATGGGAATTATGAGGAAGGGAGAGTGTGGGAGGGATGGGGGGGGGGGGTGGCGGACGGTGTGGCGCCGGAGGTGAGATCCTTATGGAGAACGGGGGGGGGGCGAGGGCGAGGGGGGGCGAGGAATTTGAAAGAGCGCCGATAGATTCCACGGAGGAAATGGGGCGACGCCGGATTTTCGTGAGCGTGGGGGAATTAAAAAGGCGTAGGTACTACATACATCGCGCGACTCTCGTCCACTCCCACCTGCAAATTGCGTCTCGAAACGCGGCGTCTCCCACCCGACCTCATGCTTTTGTGGGTATTTCTTCCTCTTCCGCGAGACAAAAGACGATGGCCTCTCTCCTTATATCCATCACGATCTTTCACTGCGTTTCTTTTATTCGCTGCCTAATGAGTTGAATAGGGGTTGCTCGATGAGTTTTGAGTGTCCTCAGGAATGTTTCGGGGCCTTGCCCATTATTATACTTTTCAAAATATTGAGCACTCTGGGATCCGTTCCAGGTCTTTCTCTTTCCATTTGCTCGCTGGCAGCAGAAGATATCCTGCGACCAAAACTAGCGAAACATTTGTTGGTGCAAGCTGGCATCCCTTCTCCCGGACGGTGATTTTCTGTTTAACTCACGAAAACTGTCAAATTTTCGAAAATTTCGAGAGATTCGAAATTTTCGAAAAGAGAAACTTCTGGCGAATGACATTAATAGTAGTAAATCGGTATTCATTCATCTTTGTATTACTTCTCAAATCCCCTTAATGCCATAAGGGAAGCATGGTGGATAAAACTACTATTTCAGTCAAAATGTCACGATAAAAAACTTAATTTTATTTTTTTAAATTAATTTTTTGTCATGCCAACTCCACATCTTACGTATGAGAATAATTCAGGGATCAAATAAAATGATTTCTTCACGGCGTTATAATAATTAATGGCATAACTTTATATTTACCTTTGATATGCTGTCCCATACAATTCGTTACTACACTCCGTCAAATGGAGGTGAGTATTTTTGAGGTCCTTAAATATTTGTATTTTTGAGGAAGTTGCTAAAGCTGCAAACATTTTGCGGGTAGAAAACAGGAACATAAATTTTATTATAAATATTTGTCTACAATCTTTTTATATAAATCTTTCGATCTCTTTATTTAAGCCTTTGTGTGCCTTTTGAAATGAAATTTATCATGCTTTTAACAAATAAACCATGAGAAATATTCATAGGGATAGTCTTGAAATACATGGGAGATCACAACACTCGACTTTTTTATGGAAACCAAGTGAATATCAATTTCTCTAAATGTGACTAGCAGTTTTATTTGAAAGCAATTATTGTTTTCAAGGTGAACTTCTAAATACCGTTGTTTTAGGAACGTTCTGGAAATAAACTCTTTGGATACAGAAATAAATGATATTAAAGAAGAGAACTGTTATGTTTGTTTACCTGGCATACACAAGAATAAAGCAGACGTTTATTGACAATTTTGGCTAGGGCAGAAGGGATGGATAAACAGATGTACAGCCGTGGAATTCTTCTGAGCTGTCAAGGTAACGTCGCTCTGACCTTCATAAAATGTTATTTTCAACGGTGTGTCCCTCTCAAATCCCTCCACCCTTCCACTGCAGATGACTGATATAAATAGCGGAGTCGGTTTGTTTTGCCGGAATGAAAACTATTCGCTTTTCCTCAAGCTAACGCAATATAATAAGGGGGGAAGATGTGTAATTGAAGATTTTTTAAAATCAGTTTTTCCCACTCGTAACTCCACGATTGAACTTCATTAGGTACAAAATATTATTTATTTATATCTGGAGTTTTGTCCCGAATATATTCCTGAAAATAAAATCTCACTATTTAATCTATTGAAAATGAGTCTGAATAAGTTATGTCCCACAGGGTCAGTAGGAATACAGCTCTTTTGATCACATTGAGTCCGGATTTTTTTCTTACGTCAACGATGTTGGCAAACATTCCCATGCCTTTCACCACCTACAATTTTACTCATGCCAATTATCTGTATTCGCCCAGCAATTTCTTTGAGAAGTACGTTAAAACTTGGAACGCTGTTCAGCGATATACTCTTATGAGGCATCCTTTACATTCATCATAAATGTGTATAGTATTCTGATATACATAAAAATCTTCTTTTCCACTGACAATGACCAACACACTTGTTTTATCGCAGAAGTTTAAAAATAGACACTACGAAAGCTATTTGGTATAAAAGATCAGTGAATAACATTTATGAATTGTTTGTATTTCATTAGTGGTTGCTGATATTTTTTCATATTTCCATTCACATGACGATGAGTGGCTCTCCCTCGGAAAAAATGAGGAAACTGTCTCAGTATTAACATCAACGAAACTCGAGCTATAGGGCCTCGTAATGTAATAAGTTTTGGGAAAATCTCCAATGGCCGTAATTAATTTGCATTACTCGTCAGAAAGAACAAATTTCCTGTTTTGGTTGAACGGGAAAAAAGGGCCAATTCCACGTCAGTGGCCAACCACAACCTCTCGACCAGAAAACCCCTCTGTGGTTTACGGGAATGCTGCTCCCTCGCCATTGACCACGCACAGGCACACACAGTCAACCCAATATGGTATCCTTCACAGGGTTAAAGGGACCCCGTGAAGGATGCATGGGCTATAATCACAAACACACTATCTGTGAATGTTTACGGGAATTAAATTCCATTCCTGGGACAAACACAGAGCAATCATACTCACAAGCACTCAGAAAATCACTCACTTAAATGGGCCCAACTTCTGGAAAGATCCAACTCGAAACCTGTGGAATAGCAGATTACTATTTGGAAATTACTTCTCTATCACGGTAACAGATACATCTACATCTACGAAATACCGTGCGGGCCAACACTAGGGTGTGTGGCACGGGGTGATTCCACACTAGGTATGCAGCACTCATCCCAGTCCAATCTTAACCGCGCGCGTTCCCTGGAATGCCAGGCACAGGCCAAGCCAGGACAATGGTACGAAGTCAGACTAAACTAGGAGAGTGATACGAAGGAGAACATGCTACCATGCAGCATACTACTCAAGATACTTGTGGTCCGCTGAAAAAAAGCCAATATGTCAGTGCTATCACCGGTGGGGAAAACACTGCAGTGACACCGTCATGAACACGGCGTAGAATTGTGCGTGACACTATAGCGTGTGTGTATGTGCGTGACGCAATTATCTAGCATGTCTCCATTAAATATTCTAGTTACATATCAATAGTGCATGTTTAGTGATCTTCATCCCCTGCCACACGCTCTTGTGGTGGCTGGCGATGAGATGAGACTCAAGATGAGCGTAAGCCAAGAAAGACACGGCAGGAAAAGACGAGGGTGTGTGCGTCGACCACAAGTTGGCCTTCTTCGTCGAACTGAAGGGAAATAAGCACTTGCAACACAAGGTTGTAAGGGAATTTACTTAGAGGAATAAGGAAGGCGTTCAAAATATTCGGCGAAGAGAGAATGGTCGAGGAATGAGCGCTTTTAATTTGAAATTCTAATTAAAAATGTGGAAATACGAATCTTCCCTACTTCTTCATATACACTGCCAGTCAGGACTTCTTTTGAAAGCCTCCACCAACCGGCAGTGGAAAGGCGTAAAGAGAATGTGCTCACACGTGCATCTGCAATTTCGCCTCACGAACTTCATTTCCTCTCCTCAGAGTGAATGAGGTGCGCCTACCACGTTGTGTTTGGCTCACCACCACGGAGCTGCCGTCATTGGAAGGCAGGTTGGTACATACGTAGATCTCAATGGGCGTGTGAATGGCGGCGGCTAACGATGGCAAGGATCGTCGAATGCGGGGCGCAAACCGAGAACTCCTCGGCTCCGCTCTTCGGGGGGCGTGGTGAAGGATTCCGCGCCCGGCCGAACGGCGGGGGATGAATGATATGGCTCGGACGACACGCGGAAGAGCGCGAGGAGAGTCGGTTGGGAACGGCGGGCGACAGCCTGACAGACGGATAGACGTGAGCCGCCGACCACACCCTTCGTTTCGTGAAAAAAAACAGACAGAAATGAGTAGATTAGGCCGGGAGTTTGAGATTTCCTCGTTCTCGGTAATTAATGAAAATGATAAATTATAAATGGGGCGCTCCTGAGAAGTATGTGTGACTTCTGTAAGTGATAGGGGATGTGATTTCAAGTGTATTTCTTGGGTGGACAGGGGCAAGCAACCCCTTACTTACGGATCTATGGAAGCGCAAATATTTTGATCAGGAAATGATTCAGTTTCCGTTAAAATTCTGTTCTTCTAAGTGATAAACACGCAGAATAACGGTGACTAAAACCGATTGGAGAGTGAAGATACTGTTCTCAGTGGACCTTAATACGAACGTAATTATTTCAGCGCTTTTACGATATTTTATTTTCTGTATATCCCCGTAATTATCTACTTTCATCGCAACTGCAACGTCTGTTGTGTACTTACCATTTACGAAATTAAGTGAGTGCTTTCGTAAAAGAAAGTATAAATGCTACTAAATACATACAAATTGAACAACTTGCTCTTTACTTGATTTACCAGAACTACGTAAGTGATATATTGAGGAACTTCCCTCAAACTTCAGAGTATAAAATGAGTAGAGCAGTAAATGACAACCTAATGCCAGATAATTCCTAAATTGTGACCTATAGTGATTAAAATTCCTTGAAAAGCTGAATCCAGAATTTCAGAATGGCATTGTGTAAGCAATAACTTATTGTTTTTCTCAGGACCAAAAACATATCCTCCGGGGATTGCTTATTATTCTTAGTATTTGTACGTTAACACATAAGACTGTCTTTTTTATGACAGAAATTTTTAATTTCAGGGCCAAGAATGATCGGACGCGTTCTTATGTCGATTATGGGCGTAGAAAATGACGAGTTTTGCGTTAATTACCTCTCGGATCACTTCCAGCGATTGCTATCCTTTAAAACTCTAGAAAAATCTAATTAAGCGTTCTCTTAACTTACGTTCTTCATAATCTTTGACGTATAGAAAAGGAGTCGATATTTGGAGGGTTAGGGGGGAGTGGGGTAGGCAGGGCGGGAGATGTATCGTTCGGAGTGGGCGTGAATGGAGTGACCATCGAGGAGAGTCGCATGTTCCTCGGCAGGGGTCTGAGGGAAGGAAGAGGATAGCTTTCAAAATGAGATGGTGAATTATTCGTTGTTTCTCGGGGGTCAGGTGTTCAGACGGGAGGGCGGACTGAGGAGGAAGTGGACGGAAGATGAGGGCGGCGCTTTCAGTGTGCAACAAGTCGTTAAGAGAGAGGTTTTCGTCCTGCGATAGGTTAGTGAAGGGGTGCCGGTGAGCATGAGAAACGTATGCAATGAGCACGAGGCTGGAGGAAAGAAGTTTATTTAGTTTCTCAGTTCTCCGATCGCATGCGGTGTCGCTAGTTATTTACGGACAGAAATTACGCGTGCAACATGTCTTGGATGTCACCCCGGTAACTAAAAAAATCCCACTCGTCTCTCGACATCGGAAGGAATCCAAATGCATTCACGTTAGCACGTCATCTCATCCTAAAACACGTTCCTGGAAGGATTTTGTTCTTTTGGTGTTAAAAAAAATAATAAAATTCGTGTAGCGCAGTAAAAATCCTACGGGCATTCTCCTCAACGCTTTCACATCTATTTGGTTCGCAACAAACTATCAAATCTGGTAATAAATCAGGAATTCGGCGACTTATTTTCGCATATTGCTTTAACTTTTAAATACCTTATAAGAATAGAAAACGTGCATACTATTCCACACAAGTTGAGCTGATGTGATGCGCTTCATCCGCGCCGATATCTTCGTATACACTATCGATAGGTCTATAAAACTTTAAGACAGGTCTGTAATAGTTCCCTAGTAATTCTTTAGATAGTGGAGATGTTTGCCTTTAAATGTCTCCAAAATTTTGAATTTTAAGAAATTGGTGGTTTCGCTCGATAAGTTACTTTCAGCACTGGTGCAACCAATGCGAGTGAAATCCGGTCAAACGCCAGTGGAAATTTTAAGGTTGTGATTCATTTCTACGTTATTCTTTAATTCGGCAACGTTCATAACTTGCCTGATAAACTCCATATTTGGTTTGTCTCTATAGTTCTCTCTTTACATTCAACATTTCCTTTTATTATTGATTTTAGTGGGACACTCTGTCCCATAATATGTCTATTGATGTCTCTCTTCTTCTTCTCCTCAAGTGTCCATTCCTTTTACTCTTCTTTTGGTGTTAACAGATTACTTGCGTCTATTTCAGAATGATTGTTTGAAAGCAGTAGCACAGAACTCTTGCTTATTTGAGAAAAGATTCTTTCCAGAATGATATCATTTTTAATTTTATCTATTCTCACATTTTTTAAAATATCAAATTTCACCTTTTGACCCCAACTACGGCTCAGTAAAGCCAGATATTTCTATGTACCTCCCATTAGCGGTTTCTTTCATGGAAGTTTTTAGATAGAGGCACGTACATTTATCTCAGAGATGTGATCATCTACGCTGTTTCTTCGGATAAGAGCAGTTTAACCAACCTCTTGAAGACTTGAAGTAAGGCTTGACGCACCGTCAGCGATCGAACCTCAGCCATCGATGTTCAGCATAAGGAATAAATCCAGGGAAATAATCTTATGGATTTACCTTATTAGATTCGCTCCCCAACCCCTTGATTACGTACTCCTTCTATCGCCATCCACCCTCAACCCTTTTATCCATTGAACAGAAATGCAAACCTATAAACAATTTCCATTGAGCCTCGCCCACACGTCCCCGATCAGAGCCTTTCTCCCGCGTTCCTCTTGCTTGTATGTTCGACGATTCTAAGCAAACTCATCCGAGGCCGTGGCTCGAAAATCTCCGACTTTCACGATTTTTGGCAAAATGGAAGAACACAACGAGGAATGACGATTTTCCAAATATTAACCTTCTGTAAATATAAATGTCAATGTTATAACATCTCAAATATCACAAATTGGCGCAAAGTTGCGCGCCGCAGCTCCGAATTCCATCTACAATAAATGACGATCTAATGGCGGTCAAATTTTAATTATAATGATCTTTTCGTGATAAAAAGATACCAATATGTGTTTTATTTCAACGTTTGGCTTCTTTAACCTATACTCTGAGCTCTTAGATGTATTTAATTCTTCCTACATTTTTTCAATTTTGATCCATTTTTAGGACATAATATCTCCAAAATTACTAATTAGATGTGGTCAAACTTAATTTTTTCGAACAGCAAGAACACAGGACAGTAATAAAAGAGCATAAAATTTAAAATTGTCGGCACGCAACCACGGCAAAATGGAGCAACAAAAACGAAAAGATGAAAATATTACCACTTTTGGTGCTTACATCTAATAGTCATGATGAAACAATACAACTTGGTTACTTACACATTAATTTTTCAAATTAATGTGGATTTCTTTGTTATTGTTTAAATATTTTTTTTGTAAAGTATTGAAAACATAATATTTTGTGCTGTGATAGATATCATCAATTTTTTGCAATAATTATTTCTCCTCTAAACTGTATCATTATTAATTTTTGTTCTTGCGGATTTTTTTCCTGAACAATAAATGTTATTCTTTCTTTCTTTCCAAATTAACACCGACCCGGATTTCAGCAACTGAGTCCCATTTTCAAGGTACAACTGACTCGAGTGGCTGAGTATATATACAGTATAGGTGGAGGGTGAGGGAGGAAAAGAGGGGAGAGAGGAGAAGGGGGGGGGGGGCGTGGAGGTATTACTGGTAGAGGTGACGTAAAGGCGGCGGAAAGGATGAGTACAGTTGGGTGAAAATTGAATAATTTTTAGGTAAACAAGAACAGATTGGATGACAAGGACGGTATTCTGTTGTGGAAAGAAGGATGGTTTACGTTAAGGAGTGGGGAATGGGTGGGGAACATATGTTCATTACATGAAAAATACATGCTATTTACAATTTCAAATTGCTCTAAAAATCCAACTTGTCAGTGGCATGTAAATTCTCAGGGTCAAAATCACTAAAATGGTCGTCTGTGCATAAATTTTCACTAAACTTTGAATTTTCACCACCATTAACAAAGTGGTTCATGTGCTCTTTCACTCTGTCTTAAACTTTCCGTCCTGTTTGACCGATGTATGAGATTCCAAAGTGATCACGTTTGAGTTTATACACTCCATTTTTGTCCAACCTTGTAAAAAGTTAAAAAGCATTTTTCCAATTGTGAGAAGGTTGCAAAATGATACACCGCGTGTTTCGTCTGATATAAGTTTATGTAATTTATAAGAAACCCTCTGAATGAAAGGCAAAGTATACCACTTCCATTTACATTTAACTGGGGGGTGAACCGCTAACAATCGCTCTGTCTTCTTTTTCTCTGATTTTTTGTCAGATTATAAACACACGCCTCGTTATATCCGTTCCTGGTGACAATTTATTTTATCGACGAAAGTTCTCTATTATAATTAGCACGAGACATGGGCATATTCATAAGTCTGTGAACCATTGCTCTATAAGAAGCTAGCTTGCAGCAATGGTGATGTTGCGAATCATTCGGGATAACGACATCTGTTAAAGTCGGTTTACGATAAATCGAAAGATCATGGTTGCCGTTCTTAAAACCAAATTACTCATTTTTCACCGAATTGTACTCTTCCTTTTCGCCGCCTTTACGTCACCTCTGCCAGTATAACTCCACGCCACCCACACTTCTCTTCTCCCCTCTTTTCCTCCCTCTCCCTCCACCTTTACTGTATATTTACTCAGCCACTCAAGTCAGCTACTGAAACCTGGGTAGGTTTTAATTTAATAAAATTGTATGGAATTCACCAAATTGAACGAGGGTCGTTCAATAAGTCCTTAGAAAATCCTAGAAATGGCGCTCGTAATATCGAAAATGGCTGGTTTTTGTAATAATAATTACTCACTAGTCAGCTGTTAAAGTCTCAGTTACATACAACATCATGGTTTCATGTTAATTTTCGATTGAAGCAAAGAACTTTTGTTTGTTTATAAAAAATGGAAAAAAGTGAGTTTGGAGCGGTGATAAAACATTTATGCTTAAAAGGCTTAACACCGAAAGAGAACAAAGCAGTGTTGGATGAAGTTCATGGCACATCTGCTTTTTTATTTGCAACTGTTTAAAATTGGGTAAATGAGCTCAAACGTGGCCGTACATCCATTTAAGATGAGCATCGTTCGGGACGTTCAGTGGAAGCGACTACTCCCGAAATGATTGGTTAAATCCACGATATGGTTTCGACTGCTCAAAGAATCAAAGTGCGCAAAATAGTTGAGGCCACAGGCATATCATATGGTATAGTGTTTTCAATTTTACACGAAAAATTGGGTGTGAAAAAAATCTCGGCAAGATAAGTGCCGCGTTTGCTCTCAGTAAAGAATAAACGCAATTGTGTGGTCGACTATGAGGCTTATTTGGCGCTATTTCCGTCGCAACCCTGACGAGTTTCTGCATCGATACATAACTGTGAATAAAACATCGATACAGTACTACACTCCAGAGACAAAGGAATAATAAAAACAGTGGGTTTTTGTAGGCGAATGGGGTCCGAAGAAGGCGAAAACCGTGAAATTAACCGGCAAGGTGATGGCTATGGTTTTTGGGATGCACGCGGAATCATTTACACCAATTACTTGTTAAAAGGGAAAATAATAGCTGGAGTGTATAATGCGTCGTTATTGCACCGGCTGAATGAAGAAATCAAGAAAAAATGTCCACATTTGAAAAAGAAAAATATCCTCCTTCATTATGACAACGCACGGATGCACACTTGCGCAGTTTCGATGGCCAACATTGTGGAATTTAAGTTCGAATTATTACAAAATCCATCGTAATAACCAGATTTGGCCCACAGTGCCTTTTTTATATCTCCAGACCCGAAAAAATGGCTCGGCGGAAAACGGTTCACGTCAAAAGAGGAGGTCATCGCCCAAACAGATACCTATTTTGAGGAAGTCCAAAATCCTACTAGAAAAACATAAAAATGCACGGCTTAACAAAGTTGTAGAAACGCTTGGAAAAGTATATAGAGTTAAAGGGAGATTACGTTGAAAAATAAAAAAAAATACACTAAATAATTTATTTTTCTATATTTTTCTAAGGACTTATTGAACGACCCTCGTATCTTTTCATCATAAATATCCAAAACTTCCACAAAGTAACGCCTGAAACAGTTTTGTTTGTTCTTAAAAATAGCGTTGTTTGGTAACTCATTTTTGGTTGAAAAATATATTTACTATTGCTTAAACTGTTAGGAAAAACCCTCTAATAGGAAAAATTAAAGCGATCTTGTAGCACAGAGTATACTTAAGTCTAAGAAGCCAAACGTTGATAGAAAACACAATTTGGTGTCTTTTTATCTCGGAAATATCATTATAATGAAAAACTGACCGCTAGATCGTCATTTGTTGCAGATAGAATTCGGAGCTGCGGCTTTTTGGCCACTCCAATTAGCGCTAATATGTGATATTTAGAGTGCCATAACATTAGCATTTATATTTACAGAAGGCTAATTTTTGACAAATCGTCATTATTCATTGTATTCTTCCAATGTGCCAAAAATCGTGAAAATCTGAGATGGTCGAGTCACGAGTGCATAGCCATTTGGTTGAGTTTGCGTGGAATCGCACTGTTACGCTCCAAGGATCTTCTCGGTCATCACGCACATACATTAAAGGGCAGCGCCGGCAGAGAACGATAAAGAAACGGGCGTTCCCTCCAGATACATATTCCCATTTCTAGCTGCTGGGGTTTTCAGCGCCCCACAATGGGAAGCCTCATTTCCGAAACCCTCCCGACTGACTCAAAGCTCTCTTTGTACATGTGCTCTTCAGGACTATATTTGCCCTGGAATCCGTGATCACCTGGTATATTTCACGCTTGGCAACGATTTCTTTCCAGCTCCCTGTACCCGCTTTTCCTCGCATACTTGTGTCCATCATCTCAGGAACAGATGGCATCGTCAGGATGTGAGCGACCATGGTAAATACTTCACACATTCTTATTTGATATCAACCAAACCTTGCATTGTCCCAAATTCAAAGCAAAACGTCAATTTAGAGCATACCGGGATTATATCTCTATGAAGTGTATCGTATCAATTTCCCAGACATTTTTAAGTTACTCATTCTCTAAAACAATGACCTGATTGAACGTTTTTGATGAAGTGCTTTTTTGATAAAGTACGTTTTTGATAAAGTTCACTTTACGAGAGTCCTGAATTATAAAATAAACATAGGTAAGTAAAGCTTACAGACAGATAAAAATTACTCAAAGTGTAATTAAAACATATAATGTAAACAACTTATAAATTAAAAAAGCAAAAATAAGGTAACTTTAACTGTAAGAAATACTTAAGCGTGTGGATACAGTATTAAGATTATTTTCATGGTTTTTATCGTATTAGGCATTGTTAACATTTTTCTTCATGATTTTTGCCTCTCTAAAGCAAAAGAACTGTTTCGTTTCATTTCATTTATACTGTGTTTTGAGTTATGCCATGATTCTGATGGACGTGTATATTCGTTCGCCCACATTCATGGTTATCCCTGGAACCACACATATTTTTCGACCCAAAAAAAATCTATCATTTGCCTGTCACAGGTGTAAATAAATTGCGGTGCATGTAAAGCAGTGGGCTGCCCTTTAAATTCGGTGTTTCCCACTGTTTACCTCCAATTTACACTTAGCATGTTGTAGTTTAACATTTTCATTCGTGCTTGAGTGTCATAGTAATTCTCCAATTGAGTTCTTCAAATGCATCAAGTTGCGTGAGGATTGGTTTTTTTCCACAATTGTCCACTGATAACTAGAGCTTGATTGGAAAGTCTTCCGTTAGTATCTGGAATACATTTTAACTCTTAGGGACATTATCGGCGAATTATCGTCAATTTTTTACATTTTTAGCTGGACTTACTCGTTCACAAACTTTTCCATCCAGTATTCTCGTTTAAATTGAAAATTCAAATCCTACCTTTCTTGCACGCCTTATAAGTAAAAAATAATGCTTACCCTGTAGTTGCAATGGTTAAATCAAAATGCAAATTTTCACCTGCTGTGTAAACAACAGAATTAGACTCAAAATTAAAAGTTAGAGGCAGCTGCAACCAATTTCTGAGACATTCTATAGTTGAAGTACAATCAGTTTTGAATCATTAAATAATCACATCTTTAAAGCCAGCCGTTGTTATTTTCTATGTCAAATTATGTCCTCTTTTACAGATAAATGTCTTTCAATCGTTAGTTTTGGAATTAAAAATGCTTTTTTCAGAGAAATAAAATAGGGTGTGGAATGATCTCCAGGGATTTGGGATCACTCGGCCATAAAGCCAAGTGACTCATTAGAAACGCGCATAGTATGTACATGCACATTATCAGATATGAGGCTGCCAATTATCATTTGGGGTGTTTTGGCTCTGTGAACGTTTTTCATCAACCATGTGTTGGGCGTCTGAACGTTGCTGGTTCAGCTTAATGCATCCTGAATTGAAAATGACTTCATGGGCATAAACTTGGTCTGCCGTCGGTAGCAGTTATTTTCCGTTTATCAGCAAAAGGGTACATATGCCTGTTGAACTTAAATTTATGGGCCCTGACAGGAGACAATCTGTTGAACGACGCCCAATAAGGTCACTCACGGTAAGAAAAAAAATCAATTTCATTTCCTTCCCAATATTCTCGTATATCAAACGCGGCATCTATGACGCCTCGGACTGAATCGTGGCCGTAATTTTCATGAAATCAGTAACAAGGGGACAAGACTCCAGCTTTCTTCTTTTTAGTGTCCTATGACTGTTGGGAGGGGCAAATGTTGTTGCGGCAGAAGATGAGGGCGGCAGGCCAGGGACGCTGAATCCGACTTCGATCGCCCAGTCTTTCGCCTCTGAGTCCGAGATAACCGTCAGCTTCCAGATTGCCACGTTTATCCGCTTTCGAGGGCAGAGAGCGAGTGATGCGGGCTAAGAAAGATGGGTCGTGCTCCAAACCATATTAGGCGCCACACCAATCTACGTGTAATCAATCCTCCATCGCAAGGCCTCTATTTCAACCCATGCGCCCTCGACCCATTCACCCCCACCGTTCCCTCGCCAGCACACGCATTCCTGTGCATTTCTCCCTTCGAGTCATCGCCTCGGAAAGTGGGATCTGTTCTGCAAAGACTTGACCCATCCACACGAACACGAATAAGCTGTTCCCACCCGCACCTCGTGATGCTATTGTTGACTTTCTTTTGTATAACGGGGCTACCCATTTAGGGTAGCATTTCAGCATGTGCGAGATAACTGGACAGTCATTTATTCATAATTAGGGTATTTTCGTTGAGTTAAACTACATTGGATATGTTGTAGTACGTTTTCCTTTTCCGTATGTTTTATTTTTTAAATACATATTAGTGAAAATTTATCATAGGAATTTGTGTCGGTCACCTTTACTTGTATTCTTATGTAAATTATTACTTTGAGGGGAGTGAGACATTACTCTGAGAGCACGAGAACGAGCTTTTATTTTTTTTTTCTGGTTAGAGGTATAGAAAAGGTAATCATTGGGGAAATATTATATTGTAAATTGCGGCTTTAGGAACATACATTTCCATTTACAGAATTGCGCGTTTATGAAGGTGGATAGGAATTTACAGTTTTTAGAACGCAGAAACCCGATAAATATAAAAGAAGGGATACTCACAAAAATATTTTATACGCATTTGCGGTCAAGGTGTCCTAGTTACGTCAGTGTTAGATAATTGTTAAATAGTCTGCTCATTTTTGTCTCTCTGTGTTGAAATAGAACATTATCTGTCGTGTGTATCTATCATCAAGAGTGTTTTACTCTAAGATATAAGAATATGCAGTAAGTAAGCTATTAGAATAAACATTCCGTGAAACATGTAACCTAACATCATCCTCAACTAACTTCCTACCCCTTCCTGACGGCGTGGAAGGGAACACCTTTGTTATGCCACAATACATGCGAATAACACATAACCACACAACACCACATAACAAATAACACATAACACGATTTAGCATACCAAACACGTGCATACGACACACTTAACATATATTTAGCTCAAAAATAGTACATTTATTGTAGAATCATGCTTCTTCAAAATCAACAAAAGCAACCAATTCAGAGTTGAAATGATATTGGGCCCAATTTACAATACAGATATATATTTATTCTAATTAGCAAGCCATTTTTAGCCTTTGATTATTCAAAAGAGATCAATTAGTTACTGTAGAACCTTTTTTAAGAGACACAGTGCACTTAGTGCGAGATTTTAATGAAATTGAACTTAAGAGTCTTTCCTTGTGATTTTAGACGGTTATTTGGGCGTGAGATTTCTTTTATTTTCAATTAATTTTGTATCACTGGTCGAAGTTTCACTTATCCTTCCCGGTTTTCTGCCTCCGTGCGTGTGGACCAGCTTTGTCCCTCCACTGTCGGTCAGCTATATTCCTTCCCTTTTCTCTCCTTCACCTGAAGTTCTGCTACAATCAAACTGTTGTCGCTATTTCCGTGGTCTTATTACTTCGTCTTGTATTTCTATGTACCACCGTGCGCCGTGTTTCCCGGTTTTCGCCTCTCTATCGCCCGGAACGTCCGCTCCCTTTCCTAGATGTTTTGTTCTCTCCAGTTGTTCGATTGTATCGTTTGGCGTCCTTAGTTTCGTATTGTTAACTGTTTGATATTTTTAAGCGTTTCTAGTTCCGGGGTGTAAATATTTATTTTCCACGAGCGTCTGTAGTTTCTTATTGTTGATCAATGGTTTTGAATTTGAATTTAATATTATTTCTGATTTGACTGATTTCCCGTACCTCTGGATAGTCGTTTTGTTACAAAAATGTACACTAATTATCACGCAGAATAAAAAAACAGTACTCAAAATATATTTTAAGCGCTGAATCAAATTTATGCTTGTATTTTTTCTGCGGCCGTAACATTGTATGCATAATGTACAAAAGTAACAGACGTTCCACATGCGATACTTGCGTAAAGCCTCGGTTCTTGCCCCGTACCCCCTCTCGTCACAATTGTCTCCCGTTCCATGGGACCCCTCACCCTGCTTCCGTGAGATACGACCGCCTCGACCCCCCCCCCCTCCTACTGCCAACCCGGGCTCGACCTCGTAATGGACCCTTGGCGATGCGCGAGAGCAGAATGCTGATGAAGTCGTCGCTTAGTGATCCCTCCCCCGCCCCTCCCTTGTCCCCTCTCTTCCTCCTGGACCGCCCCCAGCCCGGACTATCCACCCACAGTCCTTGGGATGAAGAGGCGACCTTGTTGCGTGCCTCCATTAGTCGGATTCAACCGTCCCCGGAGATTATTTGTCCGAGTTTGTGTGGTTACACCGGCTTGGAAACCTCACGATTCCCTATCTTTGGGGAAATTCATCGCTTTTCGAGGGATGGATTCGCACCTCGATCTCCGTTTACAGCTTCGGAAATATCCACCTTTTCATTGATGTGTGGTAGCTTTCGCGATATTTTTCTGTAGCTGTAGCGAATACCATACTTGAGTTATTATTCAAAATTAAATCTAATGTAGTGAATATGAGGTACATATTGCAACATTAATGATGCTAAGAACTTCTTTGGGTGTTAAGGTCTCATTGATGACATAATATAAATGCTGAAGCTTCAACTTTAATTATTTACTAGCAGGCAGCTAGCCTGCTCACTCCGTAAGCAGGGGTGTGTACCCGCCCCAGAGCTGTCAGCTCTGGGGCTCTAGGGGTAAGTGTCCTAGTCTAAAAATAGCTCCTTGGTGAAAATGTTTTTTTTTCATTCACTGTTCTCCTTTGTTGTTTTTAAAGCCATTTGAATAGGAGAGCACTGTGGGTTTCTTTTGTTTCAACCCATACACTCTTCCACTCTCCCTTTTGGCCTTTCTCCTTTGTCACTGTGTTTCCCAGCATCTGGTTGTTGCAACCACAACCCAAAAATGATCGATTTCATCTCCAAATAACTTTCACTTTTGCACGGCTGGTAACCTCACACCCCCTGCCACACGCCCAAGCAGTCGCTCTTTTGGATTCCACATTCAACGCCACAAACCTCACTCTTCTAGCTCAAAAATTGACAGAGAAAGAAACAAAACGGATACAGAATGGCTGACACGCTACAAAATTAATAAACATAGATGCCACTCCATGCGCTTAAGATGCCTTCACGACCAAAAGTTAACTTAGAAAAGTTTTATGTTATGTCGTGGTATGTCCAACTGCCGCCGGAAGAGTTACACGGAAGAAGGGGAAGAAGGGGAGAAGTGGAGGGGAAGGGAGGGGATAGGAGGGGATAGAGGAAGGGGTGGACGCAAGTAATTAGAGCGCTCGGTTGATTCCCGGAAAGAAGAGGACGTCGAGGAGCAGAATGCACGCCTGTTCTAAATCTTTAAGATTAATTGGGAGACAGTGGGGGGGAGGGAGGCTAGGATTCCCACGTTCAAACATTTGTCGAACCTTAGGTTGTGGAAGGAGGCGTGGGTGGGGACAAGGAGAGGCATGCTGAGAGGAGGGGTTACAAGAGGATCTGTGGCCGTTTAATCTGAGATTGAGAGGTGCGGAAGTCAATCCCACATAGCATGCATCACAGCTTTCGCATAAAAGGATGTACACCACATTGGGTGTGATGTACGAAATAGGGAAAATTGAGAGGAGGGGAAAGGCGCAGAACCTGGGAGGGAGGGGTTTATAGATGAGCAGCAACAGGTCTTGCATCTGGGGCGACCGTAGGGGCTGAGATAAATATTGAAAAGATGAGAGTATTTAGATTTAGAGAGAGGGTTAGTAGTTTTGAGGATGCTGGAAGGATTGGGGGGGGGGGGGCGTCGGAATTTGAGAGAGGGGCTCTTGGGGAAGATTTTGGTGGTAGTGACGTTGTTGGATAGGAGACGAAAAAGGCTTTTGGCGATACGTTTGATGGAATGGACGCCTGGGAAGTGGGTGGTACAGAGGGAGAGGTTGAAGTTGTTAGTACTAGGAGTTGAGTTGGAGTGATAGGAATGCTTGAGGATTTTAATCTCAAGGACGAATTTGGGATGACCTCTTCGGCGAAGAGATAGGGTTTGGTGAGGAATTTATCAAGGTTGTCGGGATGGTTGCAAATGTGGTGACCCCAAATTGAAAGGGAGTAGGGATGGAAAATTTTGGTATCGAAAGGGGGGAAAGTTTTATAGTGGAGATATTGCTGCTTGTTGGTAGGTTTGATGTGGTAGAGGTGGTGAATTGGTGGCCAGAGAGAGATATCTATATCAAAATGAGGAATATGAGACGTGGGAGGAGGAGGCCGAGGAGAATTCATTGAGAGAAGAAATGAAAGAGTTTAAGGAGCCGACGCCATGGGGCCAGAGAAGGAAGATATCATCGATATAGCGCAGCCAGAGAAGGGGTTGGAGGGGTCGGGAGGACAAGAAGGACTCCTTTATTTGGCCTAGGAATAGGTTGGCATAGTCTGACATGGCTGAATCTGCTGCTCATTGCACACCATAAAACTTGGAGGAAATAACGATTATTGAAAGAAAAAACACTGTGGGTGAGAATGAAATGGGAAGAAGTAGTTAGAATGTCAGAGCTAGGGTTATGGGGAAGAGGGCGGGCGTCAAGGAGAAGAAGCGAAGAGAGGATAAGCCATCACGGTGCGTAATAGAAGAGAAGAGGGATATGACATCTATAGTTGCCATCATAATGTCGGAGTCAACTGGAAAGGGGGTGGATTTGAGGCATAGGGATGGTAGGTGTCTATAATAGAGAAAGGTAGGAAATAGACGATAAGTTGGAGATTGTGGTGGGGAGAATTTTTTTTACTGGAGCACCGTGTTGAAGTTAGAAAAATTGAGATTAGTAGTCTTTAATAATGAGCGGTGGAGGACGATCAGTCACTTCGTGTAATTTATTGGAATCTTTTTCACGTTAAATTGTTTAATTGATTGGTAGCCATATTGATCCAAGAATTGACACCTTGTTTATCACGAGAGGATAGATTTTAAAGCAATAAGTTCACGTGGATATGTGTGACAAAAGAATCATCTTAGGATCATTTATCATCGTAAATGAAAAGTATAACTTAGTTATTCCACGTAGATTTATTAACAGGACGCCCTAGGTTTCGACGAAGCTCATCATCATCAGGTACAGTATTACAAGAAGACATAGAATATATAGTCACACAATGTACACACATATAGTAGTCATTTTTACGGCTGTTTCATATTTTTACGGATCATGGCTTTGTTAGGACTCCAGAAACGAAGGTTAGGCTACCTCATACAAGAAGTTTAGAAGGCAAATCAATCGATAATATGAGAAGGCTTGGAAGAAGTGGGTCTAATGCTGCTGCGTTGATGTCAACGAAAGCACGAAGAACAGGAATACAGAAAAATCATATAAACTTGTGAAAAAAACACTTCAGAACGGAAATATACTGTTAGAAGGTGAAGACATTGAAGGGAAGATCAGATGAAAGACTAGATGGAAGTAGATGAAATCCATGCATCGGAAATCTCTACAAAGGGCCGACCTCGCAGGAAGAAAAGTCTCTGAAAGACGAGAGTGTGGTTAATGAGGAAGACTGGGGCCCACACTTATAGAGGAGTGAATTAAATTGAGCAGTAAAAGATGTAAAAAAAAACCATGAACCTAGAGCAGACAACATCAACGGAACAATCGTCAAAGCGCTCGGGAGTAAAGCCGAGGCCAACCTGTACGAAATGATCAAAGATAGCTACCAAAGTGAAAGACATTCTGAGGACTTTCAATGGAGTATTATTATTTCAATACAGAAAATAACAAGGACTGAGAAGTGTGAGATCATCTCCCGCCGGCGATGATCTCACATTTCTCAGGCCGCGTGTCCCGGGTTTGGATTCATACCAATGACGAACCAAGTATGCTCCCACTGGACCAGTTAGTGGTGCAACCCCCTTGTGTACACTTGGCAGTTTCCCCGGAAACGGAACCGCTGCCAATCATCAGTGTGTACCCTTAGGACGACGAAAGTGTTTTGGATCTCGCCCCCAATGGGGCCAATGTCCCCAAACCTCAGAATGTTTTTGAACTCGGACACCCATTGTGCTCTTGAACTCGGGAAGTGACGTGAATTTGTTGCAAGCTTTGAATAGCCTGATGCACTGGCGTGTGTTCGTCAAACGGAAACCAGTGTGCGCTTTCCATAGTTACCTAATCCCTAAATCATCTGATGGTTATAAGCTAATCCATGACCTGTCCCCGTGGACAAGGTTTTAAAGGAAACCAAAATTTATGTTAAAGAATGCAGCGCAAGTGGTGACCCTTATCCCAGAAGGCTCTTTTTTGTGCAAATTAGACTTACAAGATACCTTGTTTCAAAATGACATTTATCTCGTGCATCAAAAGTACTTTGGTGTCCTCGCGCTGGTGTCCTATTGCCAAGAATGGTATACCAACGATTCAAAACCTCTCTGATACCTTACCTTGATAATTGGCTGGTAGTGTTAAACTATAATTTCCGTCAAAGCCAGCAACGAAAAAGTAGAATTTTCGCTTTTCTTGAGGACGAGCTAGGAATAGCACTGCATAGAAATAAGTGCTTGCTCGTGCCAGGACAACAACTGATATATTTAGGAGTACTGATCAAGACAGTGGACAGCACTCTCTGACGGACACCGTCAGCATGCAGTCGACGAATCCGGCAATTAGTATAATCTTCAGGCTCCGTTCCCTAGGCATCGCCAAATTTGGTGGTAACCTGTCGTTGGTGCGTTATATTTGAAATCTCCCATACTTCTTGTTTTATTATGTTTACGAACGCAACACTGTATAGCTCAAGAGATATTGGAACGAAAGATTATTTCTACAAGCACGGCACTGTGAAACCTTCAGAGTACGATACGTGGGCTAAGCTGACGCCACACCATTCCAATGAGCCTTGGTGTGCTGATAACTAGACTTAGAAGTGATTGAAATACAAGACCACCAAATTCCGATCAATTTCGCTGAGGGTTTTTCTGCCCTTAAAGGCAGGATTGTGCTGACAGAATAATACATACATACATACCAATCACGCCGTTCCCTTCCAAGGTAGGCACAGTCACCAAGTATCTCTCATAAATACATATTTTTACACCTAACTCCGCTTCAGTTATTTCCTCCATACTGACCTATCCTTGCAAACCTCTTTTGCTTCATTTACCCCCATACACAGCTACTAATATTCTTCCTCCTAAGAATTTCCTCAACCTCATTCAACGACAACTTTCTCGGCCTACGTCTACCTCTCGCACCATTCATTTCACTCTTATATATCTGTTTCGTTATTTGACTCTCATCCATTCTCTCAACATGGCCAAACCAACGAAGCACACTCCTTCCATGTGTGTCCATCATCGGAGCATCTAACCTACATTCCTGGCTCTATCCATCTTACTTTTGCCGCAAACAATCCTCAGATAACTCATATCCACGGCGTTTAGTCTACTCTTATGTCTATTCTAACATACCCATGTTTCACTACCATACAACAAAGTGGGAAGAAGTACACTTTTGTACACGGCAATTTTCGCTTCCTTAAACAGGCACTCATTGCTTGATATGCTCCACATGCTATCTACTACTTTTCTTACAGCATTCGCACATCTCTTTATCTCCTCAACTATCCGTCCATCTTTCGTAAACATCCAACCTAAGTACACACAATCATCCACTTGTTCAATCACTTCATCATTCTCCCTCAACATACAGTTATTCTCCCCATTCTCATTATCAAAATCTACTACTTTAGTCATGCACCCATTTGCCCTCAATTCTGTTCTCTCTGTTGATTCACAAAACTTATGTAGGAGCTTCTGTTATCCCTGTTGGTTCTCTGAGATCAAAACAGCATCATCCGCATATAGTAGAACTCTCATATTTGCATTTCCAATCAAAACACCGTCAGAATAATGTTCCAGAGTTTTCAGCTATTGTATTGAACTTAGACAACATGGCGGTACTGCAATCGGTACGAAAGGGATCTATTCTCTTGTTTTCTGAACCCATGTGTTGCGAAATGTTTTTAAGAATAATAAAGAATTCGACACGTCTGGCGTCCTGAATATTCATGCCAACGGCAGCAAATCTTGCTAACCGTCCATTCGCGGGCCTTACTCCCGTTACTATATGCCTAGGTCAACCATATTGGCCATCGGAAGGGTATTTAAGCGCGTTTGTGTGGGACCAAGGCGGTTGAGTTGGAGGGAGACCTCTGCTGTGCCCAGTCTCTCGGAAAACCATTTTGGATTTAGGATGAGCAGAGGACCCTGGACGCCCGTTCTCTGCCTGAAAGTAATAGTAGAGAAAACATACATGTGGGCAATTTGTATGTCGCATTCGCGGCCCTGCGAAGAGCCATCGACAATGTTGAGTAAAAAGGTTTGTAGGCTACTGGAAAACCTCCTAATGATTTACAGCGAAAGATGAATAGACTTCAAACTAAAACAGAAGCGGTTGACCACAATGAGTTTGGAAAATGTGACATGGAGGACAAATAAAAGGTAAGATTACCAAAGGAGTAAAGCAAATTTGCCATCTCACACTTTTGCTGTTCAACATGTACTTGGAATTGGCAATAAGAGAAGCAGTAGAAATTGGAGAAAAAGGAATTAAGATTAACGGAGAAAATATGAACATTCTCCAGACATTTGAAGACGTAGAAGGAAATTGCAATATAACAGTCTTAGTTGTAAAGTTCTCCTGGAACGCGGCTTAAAAAAGAAATAATGTGGAAACTAAAATCCTAATATGCGAAACAGAAAAGATGAAGGCAAAAGTCATACTGAGAGGGGAGAAATTACAGCTAGAGGATTACTTCACCTATCTCGGAGGTACCATCACTTGGGACGGAAGAAGTCCAACGGCCATCAGGCGAAGAATAGCCTAAGGCGTTCAAAGAAGATAGGAACACTAATTGGATAAAGTATGTGTAAATATTCGTTGTATGGAACGTGGCACTCTACGGATCGGAAACAAGGGCCATTGTAAAAGCTGACCAGAAAAGACTAAAGCTTTCGAAACCTGGTGCTGGAGGAGGATACTGAAGAGGAAATGGACGGACAAAATAAGAAATGATGAAGTGTACAGAAGAGCTACATCTAAATAATACCCTGCGAGCCGGCGCATGTGTGGTAGGGGGTCTTAGGTAAACAGCCATGTAAAGATAAGGTTTTTGGGACGAAGAAGGGTGGAATGTATTATAGGAGTGTATTTAGTGGAGCTCAATTTTTACTGTGGTCACTTATTGTGCGCGGAAAGAACGAGTTTTTGTACCTATCTGTTCGGCAGTGTATCTCTCTAATTTTATCGCATCTGTCAGACCTAGAGATGTAGTGAGATTATAAGAGGAAAGGACCATATGGAACTCAATATATAACAAAAGAATCATAGGGACTGGGCACATTTTGAGACACCATGGGTTTTTGAAGATCATAATCGAAGGTAAAATAGAGGAAAATGACCCCAGAGGAAGATCCGGGACTGAATTAAGAGTGCATGGGAAGAGCTACCTGGAAATAAAGGCACTAGTATTTGATAGGGGAGGGTGAAGGCTGTAGTTACCAATCCTAGGATTGAACCAATGAATGGTGATAGCTTTGGTAATGGGCTAGTTTAAAAAAAATTTATAGTTCCTAATATCTCATTTAGAATATGAGAAAAGTTCCTCCACTGATCGGAAGAATCCATGAATCTTGCGATTTACTATTTCATTCTGAGATTCTTTTTTGAGTACTTATTTATAGAATTAGAAAAGGAATCAGTCTATCAGGATGCTAAGTTCTTTTGTGCAGTGCATTATAAGTGAACTATTACCACGCATGTTTGATCTTTCTTTCTCTAATCTTCTATCTATCTTTATTGTCTGATATGTGATAATGTTGGCCTAAAATGGTTACTTTATGACATATTATATATACATATATATATATATATATATATATATATATATATATATATATATATATATATATATATATATATATATATATATATATATATATATATATATATATATATACTTATCCTTCTCCTAATTAACAGTTCTTCCGTGAATTAAGCACACTATCAGTCATTTTTTCTTGCCATTAATCCAACTGCTCCCTTCTCCGTTGAGAAAGCTGACATGACTTTACTTTCAGATCTCTATCTGTAAATAATATTTTCAATGAAAAGGATTGAGTATTTGGTAGATATGCTGCATTGTCTCATTGCTGTCACTTTAGCTAGTAATATTGATAACTAACCAATAACTTAAAAAAATATTTCTAAAGACACAAAAAATCAATATGTTCATTAATTTTTATCTAATAATTTAGCATACTAAGTTTTTGAAACAACATATGTTTGACACGCCTTTTATGCAAATGTTAAACTCACTCTTTACTCACCAATGACTTAAAATCAATTGTAAATGGAAAACGCTATCGATACAGTGAAATCTTTGGTCGAAAAAATAAGTCATCAATTAAAAATGCTTGAGATTACTAAGTTTTAAGATTGTTACTCGTCGAAGGTAGTTTTGCTGTTACTCTGCTATGATGCCAATTGCTTGGGATTACCAGGGATTGCGTTGCTGATAAGGTTTGAGAAGGGCCTAAGAGAGATGGAACAGCGATGTAATAAATGATACCCTTCAAACCTTCATTCAGGAAGAAGAATTATTGAAGCAAATGGCTGGAGAAATCTTTCCCGTAGAATCAGAGGAAGAGTTTTGGCAACAAGCAATGGATAGGAGTTATTTCCGACGAAACTTTACTACAGTTGCCATCAGGGCCATAAATATATTTTTTCATATTTTCGGAGCTGCTATTTAAATGTAGACACTCATCCAAGCCACATAACATTTATAAATCATTCAAATGTATTAGACACGGGGGGAAAATTAAAACGATAATTTGATAGCAAAGGTTGTGACATTTAACAATCTTTTAAGTCTACTGAGGCCAGGAAAATAATAGCCCCGCAGATACATCTCTGCATCTTAAAATGTTTTCTTTCTCGACACGAATTTGCTCTTAAACAGTTGTCTTGACCAATTCAATAGCGTTCGTCGGCGAAATGCGTGGCTTTTATAGTGCGAGGAGAAAGACATGTGCTGGAATGGAGGACAGCCGTAGAGATGGACATGGAGATATGAGCAGAGCGTGTGGGGGAGTATTAGGGATGGGGGTGGAATAGTAAGGGATGGAAAGCATCCCTCGTCGGGTGTCGTTGGAGAAGGAGAGCGGAGTAGGGCGAGTTGAGACGTTAGCATCGGCGGAAGAGTGATCGGGTGCGCGGGACAATGGCGGTCCAGCCACCCCGGAGGTCACCAGCGAGTGAGAGACGTGGAGGGTCCATTCCGAGGAGGCGCACACGAACGAGATAACGCCTCACTCTCTCTTCCTTGCGACGCAACGTCTTAGCTATCTAGCTTTCCCCCCCCCCTCCCGCCTCTATTGATCTCGATTTTCTCGTTCGTAAACCCCCACATTTCAAATATTCTTCTCCGATAGTGCATTAAAAATATTTCGCTTTTAATGGTTTTTTAAATGAAGGAATTATTAAGGACTCAAGCTAGCATTTTTTTACGTTTATTTATTGCTGTTCATTGTACAAGAGCATGGTGCTGAACACAGATATACCATTTAGTTTTACCAAATTTTGATACCCTTTGATATTTTAACACATGTCAATTTTTTTAGACCAAATTTAGACGCTTTCACCAGGTAATCTACTAAACGGAAAGAAAGCAGCAGGGACGGTGCTCTGTATGAGACTACGTTAGAGAGGGTATAGAACGTGCAGGAGGGTCAAAAGAGTATCGGATAAAAAGCCGTATTCAAATGCATTTTTAATTATACCATTTCTGTATGAAAATTCAGCGTTCTTCATTATTCTCACACGTTTTATGAAAATTTAAAAAAATGTAAAACACTGATTCAATTTTATTTCTTTATTACCCCAATCGCATTAAGCGTGTATGAACAGTAGCCTTATACAAAGTTGAAAAATTATTACATTAAAAAATAGACATTGGAGAAAAGGCACTTTAAAATTCATGATCAGTGTCACTAAATTAAACAATAAGCACTAAAAATAAGATAAGCAAACGCGTGAGTAGTAAACAGTTACGTGGGGTATTATTTGAGTCCGCCCAAGATAATAAGGTATTTAAAGGGGACGTAAGCAATTTGTCAACAGGAGCAATGCCATTTGGGCCTACCCAAAACGGGCTCTATAAGTGGTGAGCTGTAGAGATTTTTTTATTTATCTATGAATGTAAGAATCCGTATACTAATACTCGTGTAATGCACCCGCTGATTCTCCCATCATGAATTTGTTCTTCAAAATGGCATTCGGTCGTCCAATCTCTCTTATCATAATAAAATCATTTGAAATAAATTCAAGTACGGCTATATTTAAGGCATGAGTTAGAGAAAGTTTTTACGCAGTCCTTTATGCAAGTAATATAATAATACGAAAAGAATTATAACGATCAAGTTCTTAGAAACACTGACTGGAACCTTCTAAGCTGATGTACAGAAAACGGCGATGCAAGCTCCTACATTTGCGAGCACGAAAAGTGTACCCAACCCCAATACCCCAATGTAAATCACTTATATTATTTTGATATTTTCTCTTTATTCAATTGGAAGTCAATCCTCCAATCTATCTCAAATTGAAGTGTACAAATACATGAGTCCATATTGTAAATAGAAATGCTAAAGTCTCAAGTGTTGTCTCGTAGTGGCAGAGAAACACTTGGAAAAAGACAATGGCTTCTCGTAAAATCAATTTATTTAACAATTTTATGCAAGTTACGGAGATCTCACCAACTTTTAACGTGACTTAACACCCAATTCTTTCGCTATCATGATGAAAAATTAAAAAAGTAAATTTTTTATGTGTATAAATAATTTACAAATCTGCATTGTGAATTATTTCTCATGTAAGCGATACTATTCGATACCTGCAATTCTCGTTTACTTTGAAAATGAATGGAATATGTCTACTACTTATGGTTAATAAGAAGGCTAATAAAGCTTATTTTTGTGGAAAATGTTTTGGTTCACCTGTTTTAATTTGTATAATTAATGTTACTAGTTGTGAGCGCTGTGTTTGAATTAACAGATTGTTGTAATGGCCGCTACTTCCCCATAAAATGGCGAAGAGACACTATTCTTTTTCTGCTCACGAATGTACTAAGTGATTTATCATAAACAAATTCATGGATTAATATCACGCTCGGACGAGAACCGGGCGGAATTAAGACCCAGGATGACCCAGACGAATGGAATAAGCCTGAATCAGCGAATTAAACTTTTCCGTCTTCACTCGGGTGTCATGAATCCCCAGTCCGCAGTGTGGCAAATTTCTCCCTTTGAATACGTATCTGGCTCACAAGCGTTGCCTCTCCACCCACATAACCCATTCTCTCCCCTAGCCTTTCTCCGTCCTCAATGCCGACCATCCCTCTCCCCTCTCTCCTTCCTCTGCACTCTATACTATTTTCACGGAGAGCTTTTAACAACCCACGCGCCTTACCCAACCCCTCGTACCGTCCCGCATAGCACTCGATATAACTCCTCTAGTTTTAGAGCGCCACCTTGTGTCGTTCCGACCAACCATCACCCCTACAAACTCTCCTTCTTCCCTCTCTAGCCTCCCACGCAAATTTCTGTTATTTCTGTGACCTTCCTGAAAGTCACCCGAGTGGTCAGTGCTTTTGTCTCTTCCGCTGTCTGACGTGATTACATTTTCTTGGGAATTTTGCACAATTCCAGCTATCTTTTTATCAATATTTGTTTAATTTTACCGTGATTTCATAGTTATTTTATGTGAAATTCCATAATTTTCCGCGCAAACGAACGTGAAAAATACATTTAACGGCCTAGAATACGATATTCTTCATCATTGCTTGTAGCGCCTAGGGCAACCATTATTTGCGTGTCCAGTGCATTTGTTCCAAGTCTTCTCAAAGCTGTCCTTTTGTGACGGCTGGTCATTAATCTTTCCCTAACGAGAAGCCGTTAAATTTCGATTATTTATATTTTCAGCGGAGGGTAGCGTTTCAGTATTCTGTCTAGCACGATGACGTGTGTGCGAGTGGTGTTAACGTTTTCGAGATTACCTCGCGCTCCGTAGCGGTGGCCAAATCTCTTAAAGCAATTTGCGTGGCCAGTAAAATTTTGTGTCACGTAAACTCCACCAATATACGAGGATGTAAACTCAACCTTGTTTCACTTTTAAGTGGAGAGCTTACTTTGACATATCGATGGAAGGAACACTTTTGAGTAGTTTGTGTGAAGGACCTTCAGAAGAAGAAGCGTACATGTTGTAGGGTGATGATTCAGTAAAGCTCTATCTGTAGAAGGATCGAAAGAGTTATTTTTAAATTATTATACTTACAACGGTGTTTTTAAATACATCCCAGTAGTTATTACTCTGGTCTTAAGCTGTCATAGGGAATTTTATGGATTACTTTTGTCGGCCAAGTTTGCATGTAATATCTTTAAAAAATAACATATTCTTTAGCTGGGACAAGTTATGTATTGGCAATCTATTGGTGCAATATTTTATGCTGACTACACTCTAGTCAAAGGTTATAGTAATGGTGTTCAGACTTACTCAAATGGATTAGTATCTTGGTTTTTCCGTCACAAATACTTAAACTACTGCCTATTTATCGAAAACATATTTTTTCCGTAAGGCATCTTTTCATTTTATGCATTTCACCCTGAAAATTTCCAAACTTTCTCCAAAAAAAATACATTTTCTTGCATGCACCGTTTTGTATGTCTGTTGTACATACATAAAGGTTATTGTCATTAGCAAATAATCCTAGAAGCAGAATTAAATAAGCAAGGATTGTCACATGTCACATTAAATAAGCAAGTATTGTCACATGTGGCATTCGGACGGTGGCAGCCGATGATAGCCATGTAACTATTCCCCTTAGGAGCCATTTTGGAACCAATGTACGTGTGCAAAAGAGGGGTGAGAATTTTCAAATACTCTAATAATGTCTCTCGTGGCTAAGACATAATTGACACAGAATTTAATGGTGTGTATGCAGATGTTGATGCTGTTATTCTCCCTACAGGATGAATCACTTATGATTCACCTATAAATAGTTTTTTCAGTTTATTCCACCCAAATATTTAATTTCATTTGTGCGTTCTGTTGAGCAATGGGTTTGAAAAATTACACTTCAGGGGAAAAATAACGGAAAAGTGACCATTAATGAGGATGAATGAAAAATGATCTTTCCTTCAACCATGTTTGACGTCTTTGTTGAAACCACCCCTCGTTAAAAACGCTCTTCGGCACCTGTGCTTCATCCCCTCACCCTGTGAACCCGAGGGAGGGCACTACGCCTAGCTTCACTCTTGTTTGCGCATCTCCACCTCTCTCTAACTAAATCGGACACTCCCTTCCAATAACTCACGGCCCTCAGAGCGAGCAGCCCATCCTCATAAATCCCATCCCACTCCACTCCGCGCAATCTCACTTCCACCCTTTGCGCCTCGTGCTCATTTGTATATTTTGGTGTATATTCTCATTTCGATTGACTTATCACCATGTCATTCGACTCCCACCTTTCGCCGACGACATTCCGCACTGCTCAAGAGTACTTGTCTCTTGCGTTTCTCCCCGCGCGAGCTGAGCGTTTCTCGCCCACACACCCCGGCCGCTTGCGACTGGGAAACTTTTCATCGGACAAATTCCACTTTTTAGGGCATTTTCGCCTTTGTGTCTCGATATTTCGACCGATGCTTGCCTGAATGAATTCGTGCTTGAGTATTTGGTGTCTTGTTATTTTTTTCCACTTGCTATTGTTATAAAAATAAATGTAAATTTCACTCGTTTGAAGATTTCCTGCCCTCATTATTCATTTTGCCCTTGCCCTGCGATCAGGGTGTCAGTGGCGGATGACACCCTGTAGAAACCGTTACTGCTTATTCGTTGTTACCTCTTTGGGATTATTACGAACTCCAACCCGTCGTGACAGAATGGCATACAGTTTCCATTTATTTTACATTTTATACAATCTATATTATCTATTTTACTGGAATGGACTTTTCAAACACCGTCCCAAAAAGTTGGATGCATAACATATATAATTTTGATGTGGGCTAAATCTCCCAATAGTTTTCAGTTTTGCCATAACTAGAAACAACATGTTCGGGCGAATTTCGATGTATACTACATTGTTTCATATGACCAATTTACACGACTTGATACTAGAAATTATACCTGGATTCCAAACCGTTTGGTCTTAACCCCTTAATTGAACTATCTAATCAAAGATTTTTGAATTTGTCTTTGAAACAAAGCACGTATTAATATCGAAGACAATAAGTATTGGTGCCTGGATATTGAAAAATTTGCACCATATTCTTCTTCCCCTTTCGAATAATGTTTCTTATCATTCACAAAACTTTGGCTTAGTTTACGGATCATGTTCAAATAATTCAGCAAGAACTTTTAATACTTGGATGGGCTATATTATTTCATTTACATTTTGATAGCGTCCCCGTAGTATCAACACCTAGCAATGACGTGGGAAGAGAAGAAAAATATTTCTGTCCTGCGTACATGACTGAATCTTGGGACATACCATTTCTCCTTCAATCTTTCGTCGTCACATTGACGTTAAGAAATAATTCTTATTTCCTTCAGCCATCCCTGCCCACCATCTCTCTTATCTGTCGAATCGATCCCCGATATTCCTTTTCCCTGCCTATATCATCGGCCGGCATTGTTTTTCTGCCTTCCTCCACTCCCCATCATTGCTGGTGAACTGATGCAGCAAAGTGGGAACGATCAGTGATATTCATTCCTCACATTGAGTGGCGTTCTCGTCAGAAATTATAATCAATGTCCTCAAAATATAGTAAAAATATTTCCGAGTTAACCATGAGTATGAAAAATAGAAGGTTGGGCAACAAAGCGGAGTGAATGAGGTTGGACCAATCACCCGCGCGTGTTCTCTGCTTGGTGGTAGGAATACTCTCTCACATGAATATATATTATGGATTTAGATGTTTGGAATTGTTGCCTAGGCTACGTGTAGCCTAAATTTGAACCTTTAGTTCACCCAGTCCTTGGTGCCACTTCGATTGTAGTCTTTTCAGTTGTTATTGTAAATAGACGTGGTTAACTGTTGCTAACGTGAGACTGTGGTGAATATTCAATAAAGATCGAGGAGATATGAATTACTTGATGCTTTGAATAATACCATGCTATTTTTGTGATCTAAAACTTACTTTGTAAATGCGATAGAGGAAATATCATTACAGAGAATGTGTAAGAGGTTAATGAAACGTCCGTCGTGTGCCGACGACGATGTTTGCCAGTCTCTGATTCTAATTTGAACGCATTAAGCCTGTTCGGCTTAAATAAAGAATTTAGAATGCCTTGTTTAAACAGAACTTGCTTCTTACCAGGCTGCAAAACAGAGTATACGTCTTCAAGGGCCCAAAATAGGAGACTTGGATTGAAAAATAAGAATCTGTTCAAGGCGGCGGTAAGTGCATTCCTTTTTGCCTACACTGCAATAATGGCCATTGGGAATACTCATGAAGTCACCTCGCATTATTATTAAATTTCCGTATGGTGATATTCACGAAGTGCTAAGAAGTTAATTGTGCATTTGTGCAATTAAATTTGGAGAGGAATTAGATATATCTGTCAACCGGACGACATTTAACAAAGTGTGTAATTACATCCCACGTGTAGTACTACATTTTTTATACACTGCATTATGATTAATTGTAAGTAAAACCCATGTATATTCGTGGTAAAACCAGTACGGCGTATTTATTTACAAACTATCGACCGTATTCACATTTAAACTTCCATCTTTCATCACTAGGCACTTTCCAAAAAGTTGTTTGTTAACGGAATTCTAGACAACAGTTTTTGGCGACGAGATAACAATCCATAATATATATTCATGCTCTCTCCCCTCAGCTGAGAGATGCACCCGAGCTGCAACCCAGACGAGTTAGTGGTGTTTCTCATCTCACTCTTTGCTCTTACACTCGCCATTTCTACAGTTCCATCTTTAAAAAGGTATTCCACATATTCATTATTCATTGAAAATTTATGTGGCGTCACAAAAAGCTTTATATCCCAATCACTTTATGGAATCCTTAATAATTTTCTAAGGTATTTCATTTCAACCCGTTTCATGGAAGTAGCTTGTTTTCTCCTTTTATCTTTTCTTCAGATTGTAATCCTGTCTAATCGTATCGTATGCATCAACATTTACGTTTACATTTCGGCACCATTTGCCATGTCGCGACATCTTTCCATCGCTCAACTATCCAACGGTTGGAGGTGCGGTGGTCGATTGTTGAATTTTGCTCCCCAGCGGAGAGCGATGCCTTGCGGGTGTGCATCGGGAAGGTTACTCATACATACACATTTACATCCATGAAATACCCTGCGAGCTTCCCCAAAAGGTATGTAGCAGGGGTTTGAGTTATAACCAACATGTATTTAATATTTATATACGCCATACCGAGCTTGCTACCGATGTAAGGCGGCTCGTATTAATGTTAATAAGAGTACACAAATGCACAGTGCTACAAATATTACAAAGCGCGCTGTTAGTAATAGGTAGCTATTAGGGATACCAGAATTTGGGAGTATATCACTTAACTTTCCATTCTGCCTATCAACAAACTTTGTTAGAAGTCTCGTTGACCCCCGTTATGATCCATTATCGTTCACGGGAGAAATGTCGTTTTCAACCTGTCCGTTCTGCAGTCTAATTGTATTTTCGTCTTATGATCTACAGTAGGATGTCGCAGTTCGTAGGATGTTATCTACGAATATTGGGAAACCAGCCCTAAATACCACCTCGGTGCATGCGGCCTTAAATGCCCACTCCGTGGGTACGAAGGCTAAGTGATCATTGCTCAAACCTTTTCCTCGACCAGTCTTCTCTTTTCCTCCGAAGCCTCCACCATTTCAATGTCCTCAATAAGACAAACAACCCCTTCGCCAGTTCCACCCACACCTTGCTAGCATCATCCCGCCCTTCTTTACCAAGCGCGGGGAGTGTTTTCAACACCCTCCTAATCCCCATCATTGTTCAACCCAATGTTGTCTCGTAAATAAATGCAAACCTCTCGCCTGATACTTACGTAGTCATGTTAAGTGAGGAAGTTTTAGGGTACAGGGTAAAATAAAATGGTGACATAGTGAAAGAAATGTATAAGGTGAAGGAATATAAAGTACCTACGACCGTTTCGCTCGGTATTTTAGGATCTAAGATCCTCATTTCCTTATTGTGTTTTTTTTTAACTAAAGCCAAGGGTTATTACGATACAGCAAAACTCTTCTAAGTCCAAGCGAGTGTCGGCTCGTGTATGCTTTCCCGCCGGAGATATACGACGACCTCCCGTCTACTTCCCCCCCCCGCTCAAAAAGCTTTTTCCGCTCTCGCCCTTTCGCGATATCGCTTGGCGTATTAAACCCAAGACAAACGGCTCGGAGATACCTTCGAAAATAATCACCTGTCCATATTTCAAAGGAGATATCCGGATGGAGAGGTTAATGACCTATTGCTGTATCTTCCTGGTTCTTACTGTTTTTCTACCTGCACTGTATTTGCGCCGGCCCCGGTGGCGGCGGGGTAAAGTCCTCGCCTGCTAATCCGACGGTTGCGGGTTCGAGTCCCGCCTGGGTGGGTTTTTCACCACCCAGGGCATGGATGTGTGTCAAGTTCTGTTGGTCCAGTCCCTGGAAAACCTGATGACAGGCTCAGCAGGCTATCGGGATTCCGGGGACATACGGGCCAACAGAATCGTCCGTCTAGCAAAAAAATAAATATATAATGTGGCCGCACGATTATATTCACCTCTCAGCCTGCATCAGCCGATAAATTACTTCGGCCGCATTTTAAGCGAGAACTACAAGAGTTGTGGCATTTAAATGGCATGGAGAGTAACAAATAGTATATCTCTTGGCTTTCTATTTGTTCACGCCTAGTTTCAGGGATTGAAAAACATTAAACTCACAAGAGGAGTGAGGAAAGCGGAGTAAAAAAGCACTTTCCACCTTTCATCCAGATTCAGTCACGTAGACGTTTGTACCCGGGTAACTTTTAGCTAATGAAAATATGGGATGTTTTACAAAAATGTCTCCGATTATTTATGATAGTTTTTTTTGTTTTTATTGGCTACTTGGTACATTTTTTCCTTCTTTTTTCCGCAAGCGAGCGATCTTTATTTCATCTACTAGTAATTAGCATTTGATAAAGTATGCCTGCACTATGTTAAGTTACACTGATATGTTCAAGATATTTATAATTTTTTAAAATTTTTCGTAGCCAGTATACCTTCCAATATTGTTAGTTATGACGCCTAGCCATTTTTTCTGAGAATGCCATTGAATTATTTCAGTTACATTGGAAATATCTTTAAATGGGGTTCGGAAAGTACAAAGCTATGACATCCCGTGGCACCGCGTGAAATGGAGCAGATTCCCTGTGAAACGTGTGGTATACCTATGTGGTGGCGCGAGCGCGGTATCGTTCAGAGAGAAATGTTTTTGGCAGAACTTTCTCGCATCCAAATTTTTATTTCCCGTCGATTGCCTCCCAAGGGCCGGACCCGTCTGATCAAATGCGCCAAGGAGTCTGTTGGACTGTCTCAATTGTATTGATAACATTCTAGGGCGGAAAGTAAGACTGGGTAATATGAGGTGAACACTGAATTATTACAGGCAACAAGAGCGGCAATATACGACGTTTAGTCATCCTTCAAAAGGAAGGATGATTGTATTGGAAAAAGAGGTGCTGTACGAATGAATGCATGTAGAATCCTTTCGGAGACGAAGATGCAATTTCACACGATTTGTGCGGACAGTTCAAGGGAGGAAAGTGAATAGTCCTACAAGAGACACTCATTTAGAAATGATTTTGTGAGTACGAGCCATAAAGGCAAAAATTGATTCGGCTGAATTTTACTTGAGCATGAGGCATTGACTTGATTTATTGATCAGGGTTTTGAATTATATCTATCGGGTGATTTCATTTGTCGTCCGCGCATACATATTTCATTCTAAAAGCGTCACGACACCTAAGTTGACGTCTGTATGAACCTCTCTCTCTGACTGTTCAATGAATTCAACGTGTAGGTCCTGCAGTAAAAAAATGTTGGCGCACATAACCAACTTAAGCCCATTAACATTTAACTTAGACAAGAATTACTGAGCCACCATTGTCGTTTCGGTTTTTAAAATGCAAGTGCTTCTAAAAACGACAAACATACCACGTGTATCACTTTCGTTACTTTTTCATGCTCATTATGGGTGTGCCTACCTAATTTTTATTCTGAAAATGATATTCGGCACGAGTATCGCAGTACTCGTTGGCACCCATCGGCAGGGAGTTCTGGGTTTTCGTGAGGAGATAGGAAGACTTGAGTCTCCCGTTCAGAAAGGGACTCACTCAGAGGGAATTCTGGAGGGATCACTGCTCTCGTATGCGCTTTCCCTCTCACCTCCCACATTCAACACATTATATATTAAGTCAATGCAATAGGATATTTCTGATATTATTCTCTTATTAAAAGTTATATGATTACTCGTCAGGCGTGAAATTAGTCTATGCTTCAAACTTTAACGTCCTTCGAGGCAATCCCCTCCTTAACAACCTGTTTATCTAAGAATTTCTTCAAACTCCATAGTTACAACTCCCATCTATCAAATAATTGCATATCATTGACAACCTCTTTCTTAAAACTAGTTGTCATCCATTGTATCGAAAATCTGCAGCGTTACCTTGTATGTATTTCGGTCGATGTTCAACTAAAGGCCAACAATTCATACAACCTCCAACCGCAGCCTCTTTCATTGATTTTTTTTACAAACTTTTTGCAAGCATATCACCCGGCTTTGTGCAGTCTATATTCTGAAACTATCTCATAGACGTCAATTGATCTCATTGGGGAAACGTGGATTGTATTCAAGAGCGTCATGATGATATGAGTGCCATGTAAGTCTTAAATTCATCGGGTATAATCACATAACTAATAGTGCCGTCTCTGCCTGACACGCATCCCTAGTGCCGGATTAAGACCTAAATGATGGGAAAAATGTATTTCGCAGCCAAACTTTCCATGGACTGCCAAACACCATCGAGGATTGAGAAGTCAGCGTAGAAAGTTACACAGACGGATGCTACCGTTCATCGGGATATCGAGGAATACATGTTTGTATTAATTCTTTCTGGTCGTATTATTTTACCGACTACCAGATAAATAAGATTGATGGTATGAGTCGCCTTTCCTTACTAACGGAAATAGATTTTTCCTTCCGCTGCCCACATATACCACAGTTAGATGATAGTTGCGTGCTTCTCTTAGGCTATTGTTTTAAATCCAGATAGGGACAATCTTATTTTCCTAATTTTAACTCACGACGTGATCAAGGCCCACGGTGTCACATTCTTCGCGAGACCTACTCTGAAATTTTGTACATTTTTTTTACCCACTCGTTCTCTTTGATTCATGGGTCTAAGTTGGTTGCGTGATTCACAATTACTCCTCGCACGTTCTATTTGGTTTCATTCCATTAGTTGAGGTTGCTGGTTCTGGGAAAGCAGGACACGAATCAACTTCTAATTTTGTACTTTTCAACTCTATCTTCTCAGTCTATGTATGCTTTGCAAGAGACAGTTGAAAATATCGACAAAACTCTATGCTTCTGATAAAAAATAAATCGTAGGCATATTAACCCAGGACGCCACTTATTAATTGCGCTTGTAATGCAAGAACTACGTTAGGTACGCAGAATATCAGTGGACAATTTTCTAAATTTTTTCCTTGAAATTTCCGATTACGAATTTTTACCTTATAGTTTAATTCGTGCGAAGTAATATATTTGTGGTAGAAATAATCTTTAGTCCGAAATGTCAAAAGTTTATATAGAAATGTGATGCTGAAGTATTTTTTCCTCGCAGCGCGAGTGGCAGTCACGGGTTGACGTGGAGGCTTGACCATTAGCTTACATTTCTAGAGGGCCCATGTTTAATCCTCGGTGGAGGTATTTCTACGGAATCCCGAGCTGTACCTTGTTGCTGCATGGAGTGGTGTTCCTTTGCCGGATGAGACTTCAAACTGAGGATACCTTGGCTTCTCTCGTTAAGATTCAGCCCATGGCGACGCCATGATTCCCTCCCCTTACTATTCATCTGACAATCCTTTCCTAACCAATACACCCACATGTCTTAATCGGAACAATGATCTCATTTGTCGATTACCTCCTCTTATAACCAGCCTACCGGAGATAAATTTTACCCATTAAAGAATTAGGTAACACTCTGCTTGGTGCAGAAATTCTCCGAGCCATATCATTGACGAAGGAGTTTCAATTCTCATGCTCATGCCGAAACAAATCACCCCCGCCTACCGTGTCCTATAGGCACAGCACTCGAGGAGTCGACTAGGCACTCGTTATGACCACTGGCGGAAAGTGGACTCTGAGGAAAATCGGAATCGAATTGAGCACCCAAGCGAACGTAGGTAGCAGCACTCGCATCAAGGCTCGTATAGTGTTCCGTTTCGCCTCCTCATCCCGCGGTCTCTTTACCATTTCGATTGTAGGAGAAGGGCGCAGGGCGTCGAGGGGGAGGCGATGGACCGTAAGGGAGCATTTTAAGAGATGATCGAGACCTCTGGAGAGTCCAAAGAGACGCAGAGAGAGAGAGTTATTGCCGTTGGTGATACACAATGATGGAGATGATGATCTCCGGACTCGGCGAGTCCGATCGTTCATTCAAAGTCTTCCTCGTTGTTGAGGTAGCGGACAGCTGGTCTTTCCGCCCCCTTCCCCCACTACACCTTTCGTTGCCTTTCAACAGTCCACGCCGCTATCGCGAGTGGGAGGGCGAATTGTTGCCCGGAGGACAGGAGAGCTTCCGCTGAAAGAGGAGGAAGGTGATGGACAAAGCTAAAGCTATGATGGGGTGATTCATTTGTGAGTCGAGAGGCCACGTCTTATAGCAGCGAGAGCCGCTGCTTAAGGTAGATGGAGCGCCAGTCGTGAGTCAATGAGCGCACGTTTTAATAACCTTTCAAGGAAGTCGTAAGAACATTGCTGGACCGCATTTCGTTGCTGTTTGGTTCAAATCACCATTCATGTGGTGGCCAATATAAAAAATTTCGCCTTGATTTAAGCATTTTTTAACTTGGATTTACGGTGCGTAATTCCAAATTTTACTTAAAAATCTTAGGAAAATAAGGTTTTATACTCGGTATGATGTATTGATATTTGTAAGTCACAATTATAATGTTATGAAACATTCCTTTACGTTTGGGAGAAAATCTGTACATAGTGGAGTTATTTTGAAATATGGTATATCAGGTAACATTCTTCTTCTTCTTAAATCATCAACCCAAAGGTTGGTTGGCGGCAGTTTTCCATACTCTTCGGTCCTGTGCCATTCTTTTCAACTGCACATAAGTGGAGCAGCCTAACTCCTTCATTATTTGGCCCATAAACTCCAACCTAGGCCTGCCCCGGCAGTTGGCTCCCTCTACAGTGCCTTCTAAGATGGTGGCCAGCAATGTTTCGTGCCTTAGTTGGTGCCCGATCCAGATATTTCTTCTCTTTTTCAGTAGTTTCAGCAGACAATGAGACTCCCCCACACGTTTGAGAACCTCCTCGTTACTGATTTTGTCCACCCAGGGAATCTTTAACATCCTTCTGAAACACCACATCAGGAATGCTTCCACCCTCCTCTCTTCTGCCTTGCCCAACGTCCAGGTCTCACTGCCATATAAAAATATGCTCCACACACAAGTTTGAAGAAGGCGTTTTCTTAGGTCTAGGCAGATATTTCTGGATGTCAGGAGTTTCCCTTTTTGATAAAACGCCTTCTTTGCCTGGTGAATTCTACTTAATAAGTCTCTTTTGCTCCTTCCATCGGCTGTTATTTTGCTTCCCAGGTAGGTAAACTCCTCTACGTTCTCTAATCGCCTGTCCCTTAAATACACTTTAGCTTGTCCCCCATACTTGCTAACCTTAAGTACTTTGGTCTTATCTACATTAATGTTCATATTATATCCTGCTGTTAGGATGTCCTCCATTGCCTCAAGTTCCTCGCTCAGATCCTTTTCGCTCTCAGCCAGTAGTGCGATATCATCAGCGAACCTCATCATATCCAGTTTTTCTCCATGGATCTTGACACCACCTAGCTCCCCTACCTTTTCTCTCATCTCATCTAGAGCTCTCTGTATGTAGTAATTGAAGAGAATCGGTGATAGGGAGCATCCTTGTCTTACCCCTTGCCTTATAGTTGCTTCCTGCACATGGTCTCCACAGCGCACCACTGCCTTTTCCTCTTCATCATTACACCACGTGTTAATGTGGCATTAATTTCCCAAGAAATCAGTTCTTTCAAATTCAATTTTTTTCACCTATATCTTCATAAATAACAGGCAAGCACACGTTTGAAAAGTTTCACGCACATGTTTACGTAAATAAATATAGCTCCCACCGCCTCCTCCACTAGGGAGATTTGAGAGCACTTAAGGTAGTCCGAGCGAGATAGTGCCCTTGTCATAATAGAGACCATATTCCAATTATACGTTTTAATTTTACCAGCTGTAGGACACATCGATCAAATATTGCCATATTAATGGTGCAATAATATAGTCTTATATGACAGAAGTTGTAAGTAATTAATGAAAGTATCTAAATATAAACTTTAACTTAACTCATTTTTGTCGCGCGTGTCGTAATAACGCGGTGCGTTCGAAACTCCTTCAAAACGGAAGGATTTTTGTGATACCCAAGAACCTACTGTGGTGACAATATGATTAATTTTCAAAAATAGTCGAGGAAACATACGAGCTACACAGTGTTAGTTTGTATACGACATGTAAGTTTAAGAAATACCTCATTTTGTAAATAATGTCTCTGGAGTTCATACACGTACCATTTCCCATGTAAAAGGGCTGGTATTTTAGGGCGAATATTTCCGAAAGTGATGAGGTAAGGGGTAGAATTTTTTGTGTCATTGGATAGGTGAGATATTTTTCTTTAAAATGAGGCCAATTTTATTGATTTCTATTGAAATGATTTTTCGCTCAAACTACCCTAAGGCAGATCGAGCGCGATATCAATAACCTTCATAAAATATTAATAACATCCAATCTCTATAATTATGATACCGGAATGCCTCAGATTTTTCTAACTTTTGACATGTATATACCCGTATTTCATAACCGTTTTCCACAGGTTGTGGCGCTCTTGTTTGTTTGAGACTAAAGTAATATGGAACAAGAAATTCTGATGCATAGACCGCGTCAAATAAGAAACACATTGCGCATTTTCATACTTTCTCAGCAATTTATCGAAATAAATTTATTAATACCAGTATTTTTTATTAGATTGGAAAATTTCCATATTTGGTAGAGGTATTTCCGGCAGCTGGTTGAAAAAATTGTTACCTCAGAGTGCACATTGCGCAAATTCAGTCAACGAATGAAAAATTAATTGATAAATCAATATAGTTGAATGCTTATTTTAGCTACTTTTATTTTTCTAAACGTACTAAAATGTGGCCTTTCTTTTGACGAGAGAAATATTTCAACAACAAGAACTCAATACATTCCGCTTGGTTTTCCGGATGTTTTGCTCGTGGTTGCAACAAAAGTTGTGTGTTACGATTTACCACTATCAAAATGACGAGCTCATTTCTGCTGAGAAATATTATGGCTGCTTGTAATAGCAAACTTAGAAGCGCGCTGTTGCTGGCGAAACAATCGCAACAAAATTTTTAACGAGTTATTTGATAATAGCTTTAACTTTTGTAAGAATCGTCGCATTTGGGAACTTATTTAAGCATTTTTCAGTTATTAAATGCATAAACCATAGGATATGCAGTAAAGCCAACTGTTGCTATGATACACACCAAGGAATAAAATTAATCATGAAAATATCATTTGACCTGACTGGAAAGAAAAATGATTTTTTCATTGTGAATTGACAAGTAAGTCACTGTTCATTTTTTTTTACAGAGAATCAGATTTTCAGAAGTATAAAGAAACGTCAAGTAATTCGCTATAAAAACGGCAATGCTGGGTTTATCCATCGCAACAGTGGCTTAGTAAGCTCGACCATCGCCTCCTGTGCCAAAATTTGGACTTGTGACGCGAGCAAATAGTTGGCTTAAGTCCCCGTCACAATCCATCTTATGGGAAGTCGCGAATTCTGGTCAATTCAAATTATATTTTCATCGTTTTTCTTTCCACCGTGGATATTTCATTACCAGTATTAATGCCGCAGTAAGACTTTTTAACATTGGTAGGCGGGATAAGAAATAGATTTTTTCATCGTCATTGGTCGTTCAATGCTAAGGTTGGCTGACTGCACACTTCTCTATCTAATGCCAGTTCTCTTACCTCCTGGTATCTCTTCTAATGTAATTTCCTCGTATTTGATCTATCAACATTTTTCTGGGGACTTTCCCCTCCATTTTGCCTTCAATTATGTCCTTCACACACTCATTGCGTCTCAGGTTGTGTCCAATCCATCTGGTTCTTCTTTTCTCATTTGTGTTCCATATGGTTCTTACCTCTTCTGCTCTTCAGTATGTACACTTCATCATTTATTATTTTATCCGTACATTTTATCTTCAGCATCCTCCTCTAGCACCAGAATTCGAACGGTTCTAGTCTCTTCTAGTCAGCTTTTATCAATGGTCAATGCTTTCGATCCATAGAGTGCGACGCTCCACGCGAAGGTTTCACACGCTGTTTCCTGGTTTGTAGTCCTATCAACTTTGAGCATAGCAGTTGTCTTTTTCCCATGAACGCCCTCTTAGCATGGGAAAGTATCCGCTTGATGTCCGTTGTACTTTTTCCGTCCTGCGTGATGGTACTTCCAAGATAGGTGAAGGAATCTACTTGCTCTACTCTTTCTCTCCTCTTAGGGTTACTTCTACATTCAGCTTCTCTCTTCCGCATACTAGGATTTTAATCTTGGTCAACTTTATTTTCATGTTGTATTCTTGGAGACTTGGTCGATTATGTTTAGTGACATTTGAAGATCGTCGCGATTTCCATCCTTGACTGCGATATCATCAGCGAAGCGGAGCATTTCTTTTCCGTTTACCTTTATCCCACTCAGTCCAATTTCTTGTGCTTCGATTAGGTATGGCTTCCTCCAAGTACTTGCTGATGAGTGCTGGTGAGAGGTTGCAACCTTGTTTTACTCCTTTCTAAGAGTTTACTTTTATCTGACTTCTGTCTCTTATTCTCATTGTGACGACTTGCACCCTGCATATTTGGTAGATTATTCCTCCGTCGCCGTAATCCATACTGAGTTTTCCAGCGGTCTGAACATCTTGTTCCGCTCAACACTGTTGAAGACTTTCTCCAATTCCACGAGTGCGACATAAAATGGCTTTTCCACATACCTATATTGTTTTCTATACCAATACTCTCAGGCAGAGTATGGCCTCCCTGGCAGCCCTGTCCTTCCTAATTCCAAACTGGTTTTCAGAGAGGCGGTCTTAAATTTTTATTTCAATTCTTCGGCTTATTATTCGTGTGATTAATATTTTACTTATCCAAAATTAGGCTCAAGAAAAAATCGCAAATTTATTTTGATTCAAAATGAGATTTAAAGATTTAAATTGTGAATTTTTAACTTGATGAAAGTTTTTCATTGTAGTAAACAAAAATTCGTGTCTCCGGAGATTTTGTATTACAAGCACAACCGGTTCGGCACTCATATCATCATCAAGTACACTCATCAACAGGTACATCAGTGTACCTTGCGATGGCTTAACTGCCGAAGCCGGTTGTTCTTGTAATAATAAATGTGTGGTAGACACAATGTTTTGTTTACTACAAAGTGATATCTATTTTGTTGCCATCATCGGAACCATTTCTAAAGATTACTAAGAAGGATTGAGCCATCGAATAAGATCGATGACTGAAGAGAGCTCGTTTGATGCGGTAATTCAGATGGTTGAAGCTGATGACACCGGCTAAACGCGTCTTTCGTCAAGACTTCTAAAAGTTTTAGTCTAAGTGATACCATCGTAAGGAAGGAATAATACCGTTTGTTAGTAATGATGCATGAAATCTGTCATTTTTTGCGCTTTTAACATATACTAGATAACGCATTTTTCATCTGCGGCGGTTTTATAATTATCGAGTCATTACTTCATTATATTTTCAACTTTTCTTTAATTCTGATTAATAGATATTTCACTGTAGGGAGGCGTGTTCTTGGAAAATGGAAGACTATTTCGACGCCGGGTAAGTTGCAGAATAGAATAAAGTGAGTGGACTCAAAGAGGTGTCACTGAAAGGGAAGGGCGAAAAGACGGATTTAGAATGGCTCTCATGAGTGTAGAAGAATTTCCTCCCTCTCAATCAAAGGGTTTTTCCAGTCCAAAGCATTCCAATTTCCTTCATCTGATGGTCCTTGTCTTGCAAGACAAATTTTCTCTGTGTATGTAGACGAGTCCTCTTTTTTGTGTTACTAGCGTTCCTGGTCCGTTTTATCCAAGCTGATGAATGCTTTGTCTGCTTATCGCAGGTTGCCTTTTGAATACCCTTTGAAGTCTGATTTAACTCATTCACAGAGAAAGAATTTTCCTTTATTTACTTCCAGTGTTTCTTCAGTGGAATATTTACCTATAAAGTCAACCTTTCTTTCTATCTGTCACTCCCACATTGATTCTCATGGATTAGTACTGTGATACATAATTGTACTAACGCCTTTTTGTGATCTAGAACGACCTTTGATGCGATAGTATTCATAGCGAACTATCTAACTAACGTAGGGTACTATTCATTCCTTTACCTTGCTCTCTCTATACTAGCTGTTATTTATTTATTTATTTCACCACAGAAAACGGTACAAAAGGCTTTTACATTGGCTGACATAATCAATAAATAATTTTCTTTACAAAAACGTAAACATTAAATAAAACAATAATGAGGCAAACGTAAGAAAGGGACTTAGAGATTGGAGAGGGGTGAATCGTTCAAGGGGCGTTTCAGGGAGGATTTGAAAATGGTGACAGAAGAGAAAAGGTCCAGGGAAGGATATTTCGAGGCCGAGGAGTTAAACAAGGAGGGGATTCGGTGGAAGAGAGAGCGCTAGAAGATGGGAAGACAGAATCGGGGATTATACAGTAGACAGTTACTGCGTAAGGGACGGGGAGGAACATGAATACGAAAGAGTGAAGAGTATTTCATTGGTCCGAAGAGATCCGCTGAAGATTCTATGTAGGAACATCATATCTGCGCGGCGGTGAGTTATGTGAGAAATTCCAAGGGAGGAAAGGATGAGGTCACGGGCTGTGCTTCTGAAGGTGGGGTCTCGATGGCGGACTATGGCGAGAAAGAAGTTGACTGGACGATGGAGCAAATCCAAGGTAGTGGGGCAGGTGGTAGACCAAATTGGTGCACAGTATTCTAAGATGGGGAGAATACAACCGGAAAAGACAGTAATTCAGAAGAGACCATAATTCCAAAGCATTGAGGTAAGATCTCACGATGAATCCAATTTTCTTCTTCGGAAGATCTTGATACTATAAATACTACAAAATTATGTCAGTTTAGGAAGAAGCTTACCCTTATTCCCCCTGAATCGTTTCATGTTGCGCAACTATTTTCGCAATACGACGTATTTTTGATGAGTTGCCCAATCGAAGTGAGGAAGGACAGCACACGATTCTTCGGCTATCCTAGTGTGTCACATGATTCTCGTTTCTTGCCTTTAAATTCTCGTCCTCCATTTATGGCCCACCTATCCTCGCCCAGTCATTTTCACTCACCCTCAATCTTCAACGCTTCCGAAAATCGTTTAAGGAAGTCCGAGCGAGATAGTTCTCTAGTCATAATAGAGAACATATTCGAATTATATGCTTTAATTTCACCAACTGTAAGACACATGAATTAAATATTGAATTATTATTGGTGCAATAATATAGTTTTATATGACAGAAATTGTCAGTAATTAAATGAAAATACCTAAATAAGTCTTTAACTTGACTCATTTTATTCACGTGGTACGTTTGAAACTCCATCAAAACAGAAGATTTTTTGTGATCCTGAAGAATTTACTGCGGTGACAATATGATTAACTTTCAAAATAGTTAAGAAAACATACAAACTACACGCTTTTAGCTTTTTTACGACACCTAAGTGTTAGAAATACGTCATTTTGTAAAAAATGTCTCTCAGGGGTGCATACACGTTCCATTTCCCATGTAAAAGGGTATGGCATTTTTTGGCAAATATCTCCAAAAGTACTGTGGTAATGGGTTGAATTTCTGGTGTCGTTAGAAGGGTGAGATATTTTTATTTAAAATGAGACCATATTCAATTATTTCTAGGTAAAATGATATTTCGCTCAAACTACCGTAATGGCAGTTATTGGACTCACCCGCTCCGTTTTGATCTTACGTCATATCCTCGTCCCTTTACCCTCTTGCCAAGGAAATGGGATTGATTGAATGGAGTTGAAAATAGGATCCTGTAAAGCGATCAAATCAAAAGTTGAAGGTCATTTGTTATGTAATGAAGTGACGACTGTTGATTTAGACGCTTATTGAATTATATGTAATCTTTTGTCAAAGTGCTTGAGAATAAGGCTTAAAATCGGTTGTGTGGATAAGCTTGTGAAAGTCATTAGAGTCAGTTTTATTAGTTTTAGTGAGCTGTTATAAGGTCTGAGATGAACTACTCAGCCGATTAAAATCCCGACATCAAAATGATATTTAAAAAAATGGAATTAATAAATATTCTGAAATTATTAGTGGGAGAGTGATACGATAAGAATTGTGTTGGTAAGGCACACAACCACTTCTACATAAATCCCTGTGAGCCACCTGAAAGGTGTAAGGCAAGGAGTGAGTTATCACCAACATGCATTATAATATACCCTGTCAATGTTACTACGACTTCTGATTCAAGTGCTTAGATTCATTTCATTGTAAAGTCAGGTATTTATCAGAAGTAGTCAAATATGATGGCTTACATGTACATGAATTTACCCTTAAAAAATAGCAGTTGAAATGAGGAGGTAATCAGTAAGTTCATGAAATGGCACTTCCCCATTCATAATTTTCTGCAGAAATTGTTTTGTTGAACATAAATTTCAAACTCTATTACTTTCGCACATTTCCGCTCAATCTTATCACACTAAATCGGGAACCACTGCTTCCCTATATAATTGACCAGCAGTAGAGGACGCACAACTCCCGGGACAAAACAACTAGGGAGATTCGTTTGATGAGATAATAATAATATAGTTTATTGGTCCAGGGGGATATGTTGGTACATATATAAGACCCGTCAGAAAAGTAAAAAAAATGACAATACAGACAATACAATATAATATACAGATTACAGTGACAATAGAGTATACAGATTTGGGAACAAAACAAAGCACATCATTTGTCATTTGACAAGAATTCGCTTACATAGTAAAAACAATTATCAAGAAAATATCTCTTCAATCTCAGTTTAAAACAGACTAGTCTGTGCTCATTTTTATTTCTAAGGTCAAATTATAAATTAATTTGCAACCCATATTGATTGGCCCTTGGCTGTACAGTGATAGATTATGTGCAATTGTTCCAAAATAAAGTTTATTCTTGTATAATAAAAATGTATATCTTAATTGGTTATCAAATTTAGATTAGGTCAGAACGTAAAAAACGTTAGGATAAAAAGTAAACCCAATTTTACAGGCCAACACTCGAAGACACAAAAAAATTCACTCCTCTCCTCCAAAACAACTAAATTCAAGTCTGTAAAATATGGAGATAATCATTGAGGAAGGTAGAGGGGGCCTACGTCATCAAACTGTTTCCTTATGACTGAAATGAGACAACCATGCTCTTTCTTTACTTTCCAATTGAATAGCACTACGGCACAATGAACGAATCAGTGGATGTAAAGCAAGAATATCCACCATTTGTTAAAATTTACGGCAAATAACTCTCGATAAGTAGTTTGGTCACTTATATCTCGTTTTTTATCTTTTTATTTGAATATTTATCTTATCAGGCAAGTTACTCTTGATACATATGTGGTTACTTATATCTTCTCGAATTTTTCATAGTTATCACAGGGAATGCGAAATGTAATTCATTTGAATAAAATAAAAATACATGTATGGTGAATGCATGTTAAAGATGTAAGTGCATGGAGAATGAAATAGTCATATAAACCGTTTGAACCAAGTAGGAAGTGTAAAAATAGCAAGGTATTATCCATCACCAGGGTAATGATTGCTAGAAAGATATCCTGAGATGTATTACATTAAAGTAGGCAGGCTATTTGTCTCTCATAGAAGAATAAGAAGTGCTACCTCCACGATCTTCCTCTGTATTTCTACCCATATTACTTCCGGCATAGTTGGATATAAGTTCGTGCAAACTCCGGTTCAACCGTAGTGATCAGGGAGGCTCAGATATCTTCTTCAGATATCCTAGATATCTGCTTCAGATATCTAGGGGTAATGGCATATAATGATAATGAGATAAGCAGAGAAATAAAGGACAAAATACAGGCGGAAAATTGAGCGTATTTTGCAAGCAAACAATTTCTCAGGGACCAACACATTACAAGAAATTCAAAGAAGAAAATACATATATAAGACGTTGGTCCGACCAGTGGTCACCAACGGTTGAGAGACATGGACCATGAAAAGATCAGATGAAAATGCCCTAAGAGTATTTGAGCGACAGATATTAAGGAAGATATATGGACCTTCAAAGGAAAATGATGAATGGAGAATAAGTTATGATGCAGAGCTGGATCAATAAATTGAAGGCCAAGACATAGTTAGAAATGTGAAAGCTCGGAGAATGGAGTGGCTGGGTCATATAAAGAGAGAATGGTGGGAGAAAGTATGCCCAAAAGAATAATGGGGGAAAAGTTCTACCACACCAGAAGGAAAGGCAGACCAAAAATCAGATGGATATATGACGTTATTGCAAATCTGCATATAATGAACAAAGGGATGGAGGAATAGGGTAAAACATAGGGAAGACTGGAGGCAAATTGTGGAGGAGGCCAAGGCCCACCAAGGGCTGTAGCGTAAGGTGGATCGAAAAACCGTTTTTATCGCAATCGGTCCGCCGCTAGTGCTTAAAGTTTGTGGTTGGTGGACCTTATAAACCATAATAAATTCTAGCTCGATCGGATTATATCTTCAGGGTGCGCTTTTGAGCCAAAATTGAAAATTTTGTACGAAAAATTTTCCTGATGGTTTCTAAATATTTATGAAATGATTTTATGGCAAATAATTACATATATTGCTTGTATGTTGATTTATAATAGCGATTGTGTGCGTTTGAATAAGGCAAAATGGTTTAATAGTTCGTCAAAAATCGTCAAAAAAACGCAAATTATACAGAAATGTTACGGATGTTAGGCAGGCAGTAACTGGCTGTAATAACTCGACCCCACCGACTTAAATTTTTGAATTTTTACATAAAAATTTAAAATGTTGACTAAAAAGCGCAGCCTGAAGATAAAATCCGATCGAGTTAAAATTTTTTATGGGTTATAAGGACCACCGACCACAAACTTTAAGCACTAGCCATAGACCGATTTCGATAAAAATAAGGATGAGTTGAATCCAAATGTCGATTCTCGATTCCACCTATTCTCAGGATTAGAATCGGTATCGAGAATCGATCGCCTAAAGTCGATTCCGATTCCATCGATTCCAGATAGATAAATATTCAAATCAAATTTCATTTATCACATCATATTTGTCCCAGTAATTTTGGGACTATCAATTTGTACTTTTTATCTACCTCAATAAGATGAGGATATCTTTGCTATTTGTTAATAAGTATACTTTTTGAGAGGCTAGGTTATCTTTGTCATTTTATTTCAGCCAATACTTGAATTTAAATAATAGTCGTACGCTACTGGTATATCAATATCCCACCTGTTATTAGAAATAAGAATCGATGGAATCGGAATAGAGAACCGGGAATCGATTTGAAAGAATAGAAATCAGAATCGGAATCGAAAGAAAGTGGAATCCACTCATCCCTAGATAAAAACTGTTTTTCGATCCACCCTGCTGTAGCGCCATGAAGAGCGAGAGAGAGAGAGAGAGATCAGGGAGGCTCAGTGATGGCTAGGGTTTCATTTCGGGGCGTTGGGAGGGCGAGTGAGCGAGAGAGAGGTAAGAGTGGAGACGTGAGGAGAGGGGAACGAAGGGAGGGAGGGAGGGAAGGAGGAAGGGGGTGGAGCGAGGGAATGCGAGAGGAGGGAGGAAGGGGGGGGGGCGAAACATGGATGAGGGAGGGGGTGAGGAGGTTCTCATTCACTCGGGAGCGGAAGTGGGTGACAACCGCGAACCTCGACCCCCATCGAATCCCTTTCCCGCGATTCTTAGAATCATTGCTCCTAAGTTATGCATTCGCAAATCATCCCCCCACCCCACCGCTGCTCCTTTGAGCTCCCGAGAGGAAGTCCGGGCTCTGTAGAGAGGCCGCTTGATCTCGGAGGATTGTTCTTTGGTCGGCTCTTTGGATTAACCCCATTCTCACTGCATTGGTGGCTCCTTTCTGAGAAACTCTGTCCTGCGTGTGTTGCCATGATTCGCTTAGCAACCACCCTAAGAATTTCGTCTTATCCTATTCTTGGCGTCTGGATCGCCGTTATTCTTGGTTTCAATGACTTTTGAAAGGTGGATAAACTTTATTTTTTTTAAGAATCATTTGCTAAATATTCTTTCAATAATTAATTCAATCAGAATGTAGGATTTCCTTTTCCATGGGCGCTCCATGTCTCGCATGCTGAGTGCCCTAGAAAATAATTAATTTCATTTGGTGACGATAATCTGTGAAAATTCCTCATGATGAAGATATAGAATAATTTCCTCTAATCGAGTTATTTTCTAGGTAGTCTACATGTAATTTTCCACACTGGTATTATTGGTAACATTTTTGATATGTATGTTTAGTATTGAAAAAGGCAAGTTACTAATACGTGAATAGTTACGAGGTATTCCGTCATCACCTTATGAATGGTAGTTACCGGAAAGTTTGAATTAGGTCGGGATAAAGGTTATTCAGTATGTTATTCTTCATATTCATGAAATCATATCTTACAAGGCAGAGCAATTTACAATTACCTTAACCCTAAAAATTAAACGTATTTTCAGCACAACTGGAACAATGAAAGGCTTTTAGATGTAAATTTTCTTTTAATTAGTAAGATATGAAAATGCTATGCCGTTTCTTTATCACGATCTCAGCATCGATTTTAGGATTTTCTATGGGAAGTCGCACGTATATACATACATTGTTGCCTCGCGCACTTGCCTCGTGAAATTAATATTTAAACGCTAAGCAACGTGGTCACCAAGGGCGAAATGAATTAATAAGGGTGACAAGAGAGGATCTCATTCCAGCTAATTTGAATCCCCATTCTCTTCCGTCACTACTCAATCGCGATCAATACATCACGTCTAACAATGCTGATGCGACACTCTGCTAATTCCTCCCTTAGTTCTTATTTTAGCCGAGGACCTCTTGATGGCGGTAGTGGCAGCGGGCACAAGACCAACCCACGGGAAGCCCATTCACCGAATTAGACCCTCCGCCGCCGCCCGTCCCGTCGTCCCCCGCGGCGGCGTGTTGCGACTGCGGCGAGGACGCACAAGAGGGGCCGAAGGATCAGAATCAGAAGAATCCATTTCAACCCTCTCGTCTGACATGCATTGCGAAAACATTCTGACGTTTGAATAAACTCGGATCTGTATTTAGGGCCAAGCGGCATTCTTCTATCGAAATATAATGAGCGGCAGTTTCCGCAATATATGAATTTCTTTGATCATCTCCGGCACACTCCAACATATTGTTCTTTGATGATTAACTACCAAACTGCTTCCATTTGCATAATTAAATCCTTTCCGCTACATTATTGACTTTATGTAATAAGTCGGTCGACCTAATTCGAGGAAATTAGATAAACGCCAGTTTAACAGACGAATATGACTCTCGAGTTAAAATCAAAATGTCATAAAGTTTGATTTTTTATCCTCAATTTGAGAAAATTAAAATGTAGGATTCGACTTGAAGAATCATAATCCACTAACTTGAAAATGCTCGGTTATGAAGTTTTGCAAACAATTGACGCAATTTTATTTGTCTTATTTAATGAAATGAGGATTTCTTGGAATAGTCATAGTTATTGTTTTTAGTAAAGCGATGACTTACCCTTTCACAGTTTTTTTATTTTGCGTATTTTGGTATAACTTCAAATGTGATATTCTCAGCCACACGTTTATTATTTCTCAATCTAGCTCTTCTATTCTCCTGACGATGGTTGAGTTCCATGATATGAAATGAGAAATGAACAGTGAGATGATAAGTTCTGTATAAGTTAAAATTTTCCCTTTGGATAGTAGTATAGTAATATTTAACGATTCCTGATCTTGACCACGGGAATGACTTTTCAGTCGTCGTTAGTTCATGAATTTAGTCACCTGTTTAATTATATATAGTTAATGTTATGGTCATAAGCTAAAATTGTGTATTATTTTTTCTAATGTATGCATAATTTCAAACTCTGTGAGTGATGGAAAAGCATAAAAAATGTAATTCTCTTGTCATTCCAAGTAAATTATATTAATTGTCGTCCTGAGTCACCTTAGCTCTGCCTGCTCCACCAACGGACTCTTTCGGAGAAGGTTGCGAAGTGAAACGTTTCAGTTACATGAGGCTAGTTGAAGAGAGGTAAAGGAGGGGGTGGATATTCCTGAAATATCACCATTGATGAGGGTAAAGGGCACCTTAGAAAAAAATCATCCGCCTTGACCGGGATCCGGATCCCTCGATTTCCGGCCGAGTGCTTTAGCCAGTTCCGCTACCGAGGCATCCTCTTCCATTGTGGATTTTAGTGACCTTTACAGGACCAGATGTTCACGACTGCCGGAAATTGAGGAATCCGTGTTCGAAGGCGGATGATTTTTTCTCGGTGGAATTTCGCACAATTTTGCATTGTGGGTGCCTCCGTAAAACAAGGAACTCCTTGGATAGTCCCGGATAACTTAAAATCTGTCAAATGGAGTGAACGCTCCTCTGCGTTCATAGCGGGATCTTTCCTCGCGGGCAGTGGCGCTATGCGCACAGTAGTGACTGGTTGTTACATTGTATGTATGGCAGCCGAGAACGAATTAACTGAGCCGGTTACGAATTCCGGTCAAGGCGGATGTTTTTTTTTCTCTGTGAAATTTCGCACAATTTTGCATTGTGGGTGACTCCCTAAAATTGGAACTCCTTGGCTAGTCCCGGATAGCTTAAAATTTAACATATCACTTATAGATTTTGTATCTTGAGTTAAATTTGAAGTCAATAGCAATCATTCTCATTGTGGATTTTAGTGACCTTTACGTTTCGAATCCTGGTCAAGGAGGATGATTTTTTTTCTCTGTGGAATTTCGCACAACTGTGCATTGCGGGTGACTCCGCAAGAGTGGGACTCCTTGGCTAGTCCCGGCTAGCTTAAAGATCTGGCACCTTAGAACTTCAAGAAGTGTCCTAAAGGATGAGCTTGAAGAGTGAATGGGAGGGAACAGAAAGAGGCGAGGGAGACCGACCATCGCAAGTTCTCTCTAGCCCGTCATTCATGGTCTGCGGTGAAGTAGGCGCCAGCAGCCGCAGGGGGAAGAAGAAGAAGAAGGGGGTGCGGCAGAGGCGAAGGGATGTGAGGGAGGGGCGGGTGAGGGAGAGGCCCTGAGACGGAGAGAGAGGATGGAAGAGGGCGGGAGAGAGGCGAGAGAGGGTCCATTCATGCCTCCGTTTGAGGAGAGACACGACGGGTGTCCCCTTCCCACTCCCTATCTCCCTTTTTGCCTTCCCTCCCTCCCTCTCTCTCTCCCACATCACGCCCCCCGACCCTCCACTACTCACCTCCACTCTCCGGGTGACAAGACCGTCTGCCATCATTTTCGCCATCCCTTCAGCTCGCTCGCGGCCCTTCGCTCCTCTTCTCGCCCCGCCTAGCCTTCCCCCCTCCCCCTCTCTACCCTCTACCCTCCTCCTACTCTCTCTCCTACTACCCTCCCCACCCACTTTCTCTTTCCCCGCTTCGTTTGAGGCACTCCTTGGAGCAAACTGATGGGTGTGCTGCTTTCTACCGTAAGTTCATTCATTTCGCGTTTTTCCTTCCTTTTCCTTCCTCTGCGGGTGGAGTAAACACAAAATCTTCAGGTACAGTAAAATATCTTGGAATTATGGAAAGCCATCACATTGATGAGGTGAGCTCTTATGGCTAACCAGTTAAAATAAATCAAATAAAGTCTCCAAAAGCCGTAAACAATTTGCACCCTTCGTCAGAAAACACCAAACTTTCAGTGTTGGTATGCTGGAAGGCTGTGGTTTCCCAGCATACCAACACAGTAAGTTTGGTGTTTTCTGACGAAGGGTGCCAATTTTTTACGGCTTTTGGAGACTTTCTTTGATTAATTTTTATTTTATCATGGAATTACCTTAACTTCTGATATATCGTGGAGATTGCACATGCAAAACATATGTGGCGCAGAATTAAAGAAACTAGGTTTTGTTAAGCGTATAATAGGAAGGTCCTCGGATAAAAAAGTAAAAGAAAGATGCTACTTTGCTCTGGTTGGTCTACACTTCGAATACACCGCGAGCATTTGGGACCCTGGTCAAATAGAGTTAGCCAAAAAGTTAATAAAATACAAATGAAAGCAGCGCACTTCGTTAAAAACTGCTACGAGCGTACATATAGTGTCTCACAACTTTTAGAGGGATTAAGGTGGGAGCCCCTAGCAACTCGGAGGCTGCACGCTAGGCTTAGGTTGCTTAATAAATACAGAGCTGATATTTGTCAGAGCCACATAGAGAATATTATTATGACTCCCAACTAGATCTCTAGGTCTGATAAACGCGATAAAATAAGAGAGATACACTGCCGAACAGATAGACACAAGAACTCGTACTTTCCGCGAACAATATGCGATCACAATAGGAATTGAGCTCACTAAATACACTCCTATAATTCATGCCACCATTTCATCTCCAAAAAATTTACAGCGTTTCACGGCTGGTGACTTAACACCCCCTGCCACACGCCCATGAGGCGGCTCACGGGGTATTATGTAGATGTAGAAGATTCCCCAATGATTCCGATGTATGTAAAGGGACAAACGGGAGCATAGGAACTAAATTCTTCTAAGATTTTCATTAGAGGATCAACAAGTCGGTGCAATATTTGCCTCTTTGATGCAGCGCCGAAATTTTTCGTAAGATTTTCTACGTCTCTGCGCAGCAGGGTCAGTAGATATTGCGATTCAGATTTTTTTCAGCAATCTTAGCCGAGCGTACAGCTTCCAAGCCTCTCGCGGCTTCAAACTTAGCCCTTCCATTGGCTGCGTTAAGGCCACTTTACACGATGATTATTACAGTTCTGAAAATCGGAATGAACTCGGCATCCGGCCGTAAAAAAGAGAAAGGATTACTATTCATATATTTTCAATCCGACTCTTGGATTCAACGACCAATCACTGGCAAGCAGGCGGGTTGAGCGTTTTGAGAAAATACCGGTGGAGCTGTAGGCTCCATAAAGAATCTTCGGGTGAGCTGTTTGAACTACAATCGAGAGAAACATTTTCTTGAGGTATAATGAACTGCTTTCTTTGTGAATATTGTTGAGGGTGCTTTGTAAATGATACAGCAGATGTATCCACGCGCACTGTGGCAATTTATTAACATTGCGTAGTTCAGCGAAGGCTCGGACAGTGCCTATGTGCACTGATGATAACATCGTGTAAGTACGCAGGCTCCCAGGAATGGAATTCGATTTATGTCCCAAATTTCTTTCAAATTTTTTCGCGTTGATTGCAGCACTGACTCCAGTATTGATATAAGCATTGTGTAATGCGACCTTAACGCAGCTACTGGAAGGGCTAAGTTTGAATTCGCGAGAGGGTTGGAAGCTGTACGCTCGGCTAAGATTGATGAAAAAATCTGAATCGCAATATATGCTGACCCTGGTGCGTAGAGAAAACTCACACGAAACATTTCGGCGCTGAATCAAAGAGGCAAAGATTGCATTGGATCCTATAATGAAAATCCGAAAGAATTCAGTTTCTACGCTCCCGTTTGTCCCTTTACATACATCGGAATCATTAGGGAATCTTCAAGAAAAAACGCGAAATGATTGAAATACGGAAGAAAGCAACACGCTTCGTAAAAGGTAAACACGAGAAACGGGTTCAATAGAGCTGAGAGAAGAATGCACTTGGTTGAAAGCCGGAAGAGACACGGAGCCTGCGTTTGGATCGCTTGAAAAATGCACATGTGGCAGGTTGTGAAGTGACACGGTATTACAACCTCGCTATCCATATTAGTGATAGCCGACGAGTGAAAGGGACATACCGCTTTGCTGATAGCCACGAAAATTCTTTTGTGCCACGAATCTTTGATGACTTCAGCAAAATCAGAATGACACACCATGATAATCCGCCAACACACAGGTCACTGTCGTCCTTATCCTCAAATATTACTTTTTCCATATTTCCTTCCTGTTTGAAGAATGGAACTTAAACATCTCCTGCCAAGCGCCCCTGCGACGGCTAACAGAGTAGGTTGCCTTCCGTGGGTTCCCTGTCGCAGGCAAGTCGTTCCTCCTTGACCCCTACCGCCTCTTCCTTTCCTAAAAAAGATATTAGTTAAGAAATGTTGCCTATTTTTAATTATTAATAAGCAATATAAAAGAAAATTACAATATTTCGTTTTTGGTAGCTTTGAAGGTTTAAATGTGTGAAAACTATTATAAGAACAAAGGGGCAAAAAACTTTGTGATAACGAGACTAAGTGTCGGTTTAGTAAACATTTTAGACAATAATTTAAAGAAAAACGACTCCAAATATGTAGTGAACATAGTAAATATGCAGGAAATGTGGAATAAACAAATAGATTTAATGAAAAAGGAAGATCGCTTAAGACATTTCAAGACTTAAATGAAAAAAACCTAAGCAAACTGAGTGATTCCATCCAATTAGGAGTGTAGGATGTGCGAATGTTTCTGTGAGTCTTTATTTATTATTTTAAGTGGGAATCAATTAATTGCGCACCTCCTTTTCTACATGTAGCATCATCATTTCGGAATACTTAGGTGTGAGACGGATTATATCGAGCATAACTACATAAAACCACTTTGAAATAGTTCGTCGGTAGATAGTGCCATATGTTGTTCGATGCATACAAATGATTGGGTCAAGATACATCTCAATGCTGCTCCCTGATGTCGTCTTAATATCATGTAACGTAGCAAGATTACATGGCGATTAACTCGCTCCGCTGTCTACAACCGTCTGCACCGCGAGGGGAGTCTTCCTTGCTATTGCATTCTCATAATTTACTAGTCAAACCTTTCCCCCTTGACCACCTTAAACAGTGATTATTCACCGGAAATTACTATTACGTATTGTTCCTTATCGCTATTGTATTCACGCAATTCATGTTCCTCAAGAGACCATTATTTCACTTTTGGGATCAATATCTAAGTACTACCTACTTGGCTTACTTGCATTTCATTTTGGTAACTGCTTCAGTATGACCTATATTTCAAGGATTTTTTGTACCTTGTATTTGATTATTTCTTGTTCTTTCAGTGTTGAATTAATCGCTTGCCTTTCATTTCGCTAAAGTTCAAATTGAAGTGCTAAGCGTGGTACAGAATTATGAAAATGTATTTTAAGGAACTGATTTCCTACCTTTTGCTTTATAAAGGATATTTTAACATGAACATATATTTTCTCTATAAACGTGGCAGTTAAAAAGGTCGTTCTTTGTCCGTCTTCAGGCCGTTAAATAGCTCATGATTGATAATTGCCATTTTGACAACTCCTGTCGTCTACGTCGTCGTAATCGAGGTAATTATTATCAGATTTGCAATTCAATTATGATATGCCTAGCAAACTGAGCAACATAATGCAAATTATCTTCGCATGCCATCTGCTGTTTCGATCTATTTGATTATTCCTTTCCATGTTTTTTTATTTAATCTCGCAAAAATCAAATTCTTTCGGACGTTCCGATCACATCTTCTCCCCTTTTGAAACCCAAATACAATTTTTCTAACGTCGACACCGTAAGTTTTAAGATTTATCGGTGATCTCTCTTCCGTTTTAGTGGGCACTCATCACCTGTAGCAATTAAATATCTCGTATTGAACTACTTTAGTTCCAGGTCTCTGCGTTGTCTAGTAACGTTCCAAACTAATATTCTCTTGTCAAGTCCAGGCCGCAGTAGCTACTTCTAGCCCCTGTGTTTTACAGCCCGTCCGGAATCGAAATTCCCGCACATGGGTTCTGCCGTTAGCACGTTGCCAATTTGCCCAACGCCGTGGGCGGAAAAGTCGAAATTATTCATGGCTGTCACGAGAAATTTTTTAAGTGAACAGGAGGTGCTAAAGTCAGCTTGGAACTGCTAGTTGGTGGTGTAACATAGTGGCAGTCGCCTGTAAGAAGCGAGACGTTTCTGAAAAGAGGACAACACAAGGCTAACTACACTGTCAGCATAACTGAGTGGAACTTCGGATAGTGGAAAAGAGTCAAGGAGAGGTATCAAGACAATACGTATGAACCAAGAAGAGCTGAATGAAAATACGTTCGTATGTTTGACAACCAAGTTGAGAAGCCCATCTAAACATGTGGGTTAAGAGGCATAGCGAGGTAAAAAGGTTGATGTAAATAACAGACAGAGCATTTTAAAGTTGGCAATGAATGTCTGCAACCTAGGAAACAATGGGTAGTCAAACGCGGAGTCTTCCATACTTATCCTTTGGGAGTCATTTTGTAAAGAATAAATTCTTCCTCTGAATAAAGACCCTCTGCGTTAGTGCCACCATGTTTCGCCATCACTATAAGTTCATTGAACAGGAATGATAAAAATTAATTATGATGATACCGCGTTTGCAAGCGATTAATATAAGACACACTCATTTGGTTATATTGCCCTTGTTTATTTTTGCCGCTATTTAGATTATCAGATTATTAATGTTGAAACTTACTATTTGCGAACTCATTTTGAAGGCACGAGTACCGTAGTATTTCCCGATATATGCTGTGATGATGAAATATTTCAGCTTGGTCTAGTTTGGGAGAAGATGTTGAAGTGAAAAGTGCACTTGGAAGCCTATAGAGGGAATATGAGAATAAATTGAGGCTTTATAAAAGTTTTATGAGAAATTGATAAAAAGAGGAGAGAGACGAAATAGTGGTGAATGTTACTCGAATCTGCAAATGAAACTCCTTCATAACGCTTAAGGGTTTCACGAAAGAGCCTGGAGGATGTGGGTGGCGGGCAATTGATGTGGACTGCGGGGCTCTGGCGGCAAAGGAGCGATGCTGCACAACAGCCCGCTGGGGAAGACGAACCACATCTTCCTCGGCTACCCATATCACGAGAACCAAATTTCTATGATACCCGCTCTCTCTAGTTATGACTGTATTCAAGGGCGAAAGAAAGACGCATGCAACAGGTGGTGTTTATATTACATCCTTTTACTGTTTACAGATTAGATCGCGCCAATAAAATTAGAGAGCTAGATTGTAGAACCGATAGGTATAAAATGTCATTTTTCCGCGCACCATTCGGGACCATAACAGCTGTGATCGTCGTCATGAATAGTTCGAATAGCGACAATAGGTAGATAGTAGATCTTTCTCTTTATATTCTCTACGTTCTTATTTATGCATGGTGTAAATATTGATGTTCTTATTTTTGCCTGATATTTTGAATCTGCAGTAGTAGTCTTTGTATCCCTTGCATGTTGGAACGATTGGCGATAGAATTTTTCTTGGTGAGTAGATTTTTTATTGGAGCGTTGCACGTGTGGTACGCTGGTTTCAATGTAATTTCGGTGTTCTGCCGTATAATTCATGCATGCCTAGTGCGGAATCACCCCCTGCCACACACCCTTTGGGTGGCTTGCAGGGTATGACGTAGATGTAGATGTACCGCTTCGATGAAATTGGTTTAATTTTAGCAAACTTTTATTTTATATTCTTCGAATTTTATACACAGTATTACCTATCTCACTTTCTGTACCGTAGCTCCTTTTCTTAAGCACCTGTTAGTGTAAAGGTGATGTTTTTAATTTACTCCCGAGCAAGCAAGAGGCAATTAAAACCCCGGCGCTTTGGAAATACTTATTCTGTCTTAGTTCCCTTGCGAATCAGCGGCGGATGGGGCGAATAGGAATGGACCGTATTGCCGTAGCGCAAGGAGTCGGGAGAGAGGCTTAGGGAGAGAGGGTTGGATCGAGGAGCTATCGGAGGTAAGAAAAGATGGGAAGCTCTCTTTGAGTGTAGTGTATGGGGGAGACGAAATTAGCCCCCCTCCCTTGGTGTCGGAAGAAGGAGTGTTAGCGAAGGAGCGGAGGGAGAGATTGTAGGAGAGGAGGGACAGGCAGCAGCGAGGATGGAGCGAAGCAGGAGAATGCTTTGGGGGACTCGTCCGAGCGCTTAAATGCATTCGTCCACTTGGCGTTACTCGGAAAACCCCTTCCCTTTCCCGCCCATTCTTCGTGGGCATAGTGTGCGATCGAAGGAGCGCAGGAGAGGGTCGAGATGGGGAAGCGTTGAGGCAGTGTCTCGGTATCCCCCGTGGCCGGAGGCGGGGTTTGGAGATGCTGCGCGATCTCCGGGCTCCGTGTCGAGCGGACTGAGATCATGAACCGAGCATTCGTTGGAGTTCGTGCATATCGGCTGAATTGACCACCGCCATCCGCCCACCGATCTGGCCGAGGCTCGATGCTGCAGCGCCATCTTGGCCGTCATTGAATCGACGTTCAGAAGCCGTTATTTTGTTTGAAGTAATGCGACGAATCGAAGATGGGAGGAATTTTAAAGGTGTGAATGCATTATGTTAGGCCGGAATGCTTTGGTATCGAGCTCCATGCATTATTTATCAATAACATGATAAATCATACCACAGAGTTGCAACATTTTTGTTGGTGGAGGAGCATCTAGACTGCGGGGCAGAAAACTGGCCCCAATGCCGAAATGACCTTGTGAACTACGTATTTCACTAGGTCACTAGAACATCAATACGGTGACGATAATGATCACGTTTCTGAGAAATTCCAAATAAATTGGCTTACATTTAAAAATTCATACTGGTAATTAATTTTCAAGGGTAAACGTAAGTAGTGAATAATTATCATTCAATGTATAATTATTTGGAATTTCATTGGAATACAGGTGAATTCCTTCAAGATCGCTTGGCATTCATTCTTAATTTTTATTACTGAAGTTGACAGTTCTCCAAGGCATGTGTAATAATAACAATAACAATAATAATTTGTCTTTATTTTGAGCGAATTAAGGACTGTACAGTCCTCTCTTACAATTAACTCATTTTTGTCACGCAAAAACATCTATGTCCGGGGCAGTGGATAATCTACCCAGGCGGGATTCGAACCCGCGACCTCGGGTTAGCAGGCGAGGGCTTTACCCCGCCGTCAACGGGGCCGACATGTAGACCGAACGTGAAAGGAAATATACAGTGCCAAATATCCTAGCATATTTGTTCATCTAAGTATAATTTCCCAGACCGACATGTTTTGACCAACGCCTTCTGCTGATGACGCTAAAGGAATGTATCTGACATTCCTTTCCACTTACATACAAAATAACACGCTTATCTCAGCCAGCGGAGAATTTTCTGCTTCAAATGAATTCTTTTTGACCACGAATGTAGGTGGGCAACAGAGGAAGCAGAACTGGAAGTAATCCAGCAAAATACTTAGACGTTGTGATAACCAGTGTTTTAGGTTCCACAGCGGCAATCAGTTACTCTCAACAATAGAATGCCTCGAATTCTTTACAGCTTTTAAGAAAGAAATCCTCGAATTAGAACATCTCTCGATGAATAGACATTCATTAAAGAGCCCATCGTGCATATTTTCTTTTGTGTTGCGAGATTTATTCTACTTACAGCTCAAGAGAGATACTCGTCTCAGACGCTGACTGGACAAATATTCTGAGGAAATAACTCTTGGCGTAAAATTTGAGTGGATTCCTCTTTGCCATTCACCACAATATCTTCCGCTTCAAAGAGGAGAAACCACCACACGTAACCGAACGACGCATACATTTTCATCCAAAAGCATAGCACATATGTCGTGGTGCGGGCACCGCTTAATTTCTCTCCCTCCCCCTCCACATTTCTGCCACATATCCTTCGCTTGGATAAATACCCTCTCTGTTTCTTCCTCTCCCAACTTCTCCTTTCCTTCATTCCATTCTGTCTCTCGCTCGCCCTCTCTGCTCCTCCCTCTTCCCCTCTCCCTCCCTCCCTCCCTCTCCTTCTTCCTTCTCTTCCTCTCCTCCTACTTCCCGCCGTCCATTCCTCGACCACCCCCTCCCAATGACAGAGATATATCCTCGACGCTGTATATAATGGTCATAGGAATCCGTCGGCGGTACAATTATAGACTTAGGAAGTGGGACGGGTGGAGTTGGCAGTGAAGCCGCCTTCTTTAACCCCGCGCTTCCCTCCCCCCCGGTCCCTCCAACCCCCTCCCTCTCTTTCTCTCTCCATTCTTCCCTCACCTCCCTCTCCTCCATTCTGCTGCCCCCACCCCCCACCCTCTTTTGTGCGTCGCGTAGGAATAGCCCGCCCGCCCCCCCACCCAACCTCTCTCCATCAGCCTCCCCCCCCATCCCCTCCTCCGGCACCGTCTCAGTTCAACCCTCCTCTCACCTTCATCCCCCTTTTGCTACTTTCATCGAAGAGGTGCTATAACGGTGGTTTCCAGAGAAGCCGGGCTGGTTACATATTTCCGGTGCAGATTTTCTCAGTTCACTCTTATGCCAGTCGATGTTTTGTTTCCTTCAAACTTCTACCTCTCATGTTAATACGTATGCATTGTTTGAGACGGTATGGGGAAGGTTTGAGCAGTTCAAAGAGAGACTCAATGAAGTTCAAGGAATCTGCGAGAGTGATAATTTCGTCCCAAATATCGGATGTTTCAGGAAAGGACTCTCTACGCATAATCCCACCAATCAGCTGGTGGAACACACAACGGTGAGAAATTATATTTTTTGCGATTACTTCGTGCTGCTATTCTACGTGCTTCGTTACATGGAATGATTCACGGACTTTATTTATCGTTGTTTCTATACTAGAATCAGCGCTGATTTTTCAATTGTCTTCTATTCATTTTTCTCTCGATATTTTCCTGTGTTAGCTAAAGGGCTTACTTACGAAAGTTACTAATTTGATGAAAAAAGAAACAATTCCTCATAAAATCATAGGTAACTATAGGAACTATATTATAGCCTCTTCCATAAATTTATGCTCTAACTGAAATTATAAAGACAAAGGTTTTTGCACATTGCTGGCAGCAACGGTTTACGAAAAAGACATCGCTGTTATTAGCCTGCAAAAGTGAATGCCGAATGGTATTTCTAAGCTGTTGAGGAAGTATATATCTTAAAAACATACAAATGACATCACAGTAAACTAAATACACCAACTCATTACACTATCGCCGTCCATTATGGTAGGTATGGTATTTCCAGGTGACTTCACTTACCTTGTTTTGAGTCTATAAATAGGTGGTCTAGAGGAGGAATGCGTTCGTCGCTTGGATATTCGATCATCGGAATGGCATTATCACAAATTGTGTTCCAAGTAGAATAATTCTTTACCGAAACTGAGACTAAGGTCAGCCGGCACGACATTGAGTGCTCCTGCCAATGCTGCTGCTTCTTGGGTTCAGTTATTTTAGTGATGTCACCCCCCCTTATGCAGATATGCTAAGTATAGATGAGCTAAAACTCTTATTCTATAAATACATTCATGGCGTGTAATTTAAACCTGGTCTTTTAGCCAAGGGAATGGAAACAGTTTGCGTGGCATAAGTAGGCATGCCTAACTATCGTTGGCGTATTCATAATGCTCTTTGCTTTCCGTTTAAAGTGCTGCCCTTTATCATTGAAGTAAAAATCAATTTTGGCATTCTCAAACAGGCAGATATGGTTCGTTTCCGAGATTATTATATTTTCATCATGTTGCATACATTATTAATTTTTGAGGATTTTAGCTTTTGGTGAAGAAATGAATTCAATGCAATACATTTCTCATACAGTTGCACTTCCATAAGAGCCATATTGAGCCATAAAATCAGAATTGGTTCATTCTAATATACGCATCCCTTCCATCCTGCCTTCCCTTCCATGCCGTAAAGAGTTCGTAAAATAGAAGAAAATCTTACATTTCTGGACACAAAGAGCTAAGAATAGCTCGAGTAGAATGTTTTTTAAGGATTGATCCGATTCAAATTGATTTGATTCCATAATGAAAAGAGTATCGATAATTTTTTTACAATGGCTGCTCGAATACAATATTTTTTTGGGCCAAATTGAGGTTCAGTTGGTAGACATCAGTAAATGTGTGTTTGCAACAAGGCAGAGATATTAGTGTTTAAAAGGCCTTGGCATGTCACTGTGATTGGACTCCACCAACAGCGAAGTGCCGGGTAAGAGATTTCCTACAAATTAGCATTTGCCTTGCTTTGCTTCAAGTAATAGTGCTCACGCATTGTTTTTGCCATGGATATATATTATGGATTGTTATGTCGTCACCAAAAACTGTTGTCTAGAATTCCGAAAACAAACAACTTTTTAGAAAGTGGTTCCCTTCTAGTAATGAAAGACGGAAGATCAAATATAAATACCAGTCGATTAGTTTGTAAATAAACATGTCATACTGGTTTTACCATGAATATAAATGGTTTTTACTTACAATTAATGATAATGTAGTAGATAAAAAATGTAGTACTACACGCGGGACGTAATTATACACTTTTTTAATATCGTCCGGTCTATAGAGGGTCGGATTGTCTTGGCCCTGCGCGGGGAAAATCCAAGTTCGAATAGGCTCAAATTTCCTCAAAAACCAGTAGTGCTCTGGGAAACCTGTTTAGATATAATAATTATATTGTAGTAGGTAATACATATTGGTTTTGCTAGTTCCGGAGGTAATCCTAACTTATTGCAGGATAAGACTGCACAGTTGATTCCTTCGGCCTAATTTTATTCGAAATAGTTAGCGAACAACGCTTGAACCGAATAAGCGACGAGTATATACAGCAATATTATGACTACAAAGATTATCCTAAGGTTATAATTTAAATATTGCTAATTTCGAAAAATTTCTGTAATAAAATCAATGCTTGACATAATGTCGAAAATTAAAGCTTATTTCCTTAAAATTATGCATCAACAATATTATTTGTTTGGTTTAACTGTTTTAAAGATGACTTTTTCACTCGTTCGTTGGAAAGTATTCTTAGGTACTGTAATAGTACCTGATGGCGTTTTCTACGCTTCAATGGATGGCAAATTCATAAATGGGCACGCAAATTTACAACTTTGAAAATTGGATCTACTTCAGAGTAATACGCTATTTGCAGATTGCGATCCAAAAGTGGCCGAATTTGCATTTTTCTTCGAAAAACACTGCCGATTATACCAAACCATATCTGTATCAATGCAATATCTGTATTTTTGGCAATCTAGCTTAACTCCTTCAAGAACTATTTCAGAGTTTGTGTATTTTTTGTTAAAAAATCGATAATGGGATGGGTGGTTTTCATGAGAAGGAAAACGGTTTAGGGCATCGCATATTTATTGGTTTAAAGTAACATATTCTTCGCAGTTTTTTAAGAAAGTTCCCAAAAGTTTACATAAATTACTCACTGGACAAATATTCACGTTCAAAGCAATATTGCAATTTGGGAGGTGTAACACTTTACATTCTATGCGTGTTATTGTGACTGTGGATTGTATCACGAATTATCCTGCCTGTATCTGCCGGCGACGCACATGGGGGCCATTCAAGTATTAGGAAAGACGTTTTTGGGGGTCAGGGGGTTGGAATAATCTTACATTGTCTTATGAAGGGGAAGCAGGGGAACCAATTTTTAGTAAGATTTTTGTCCGTCTTATAACATTTCGTATCGTTTCCGAAAGAAATTTAGCAGTGACATGGAGCATCCGCTCGTTAATGGCGTATTTTCCGTAATCTCACCGCTACGCCAATGGTCCTATTCTGTCCCATGACCGGCTGACTACATTACCTCCATTCTCAACCAAAGCGAGCATTTCACGAAGAGTAGGTTCACATATCTAGCCTCTTGCATAAGACTGAGAGGGAGGAAGGGGGGGTTGGGAAAAATCTTACAATATCTTACACAGGGGGAGGAGGTAGAGTAAAAAATGACATCAATCGTCTTACGTAATACTTGAACGGCCCCTCAATGATCCACAGTTCTCTGCCCACATGTTATTAATGTATGTGGATATCAAGGTTTTCCCGGTGATAATTTAAGATCATCGTGTACAGAAGGCAATTAAACCTTTGAGAGACCCCCCCTCCGATTCGGTGGAATTATGGCGCCTAGAAAATCTAACAGCTTGAAGCTGTTAGATTCTCTGAGCGCCATAACATAACAGTCAACGCCAAACAAGCCATGATTCCATCGAATCGGTGGGGGGGGGGTCTCTCAAAGGTGAAATTGCCCTCTGTACACAATGAGCTTTGAACAACACCGGGAAGACCTTGATACCTAGTACATACATACATAAATAACAGCAGGGAAGACCTCAGAGACCTGCGGATCGGATTGGTGGTGCATTTCAAGTCACTCCTCATTTCCATGCCCGGATAGGGCTTGTTTCACAAGACCCTCGCTCGTCAACGCTCTGATGGTTATAGTGTGCGGTCCTGGAAGCATGCGCATTCCAAACTAGGGATGCCAACCGTCTCACACTGCAAAGGAGGGCATGTTGATTAAAAAATGTAGACTTTTGAACACATCCACCCATAAAACACCATGCATTGTCCTTCCCTCTCGTTTGTTCAGCATGTTTCCCAATTATTGAAGGCTTAGATTTTAGAGTTATTGGTTGAGTTCGATTCCCTTCGATACTTGGCACCAACCCGCCAATGATCTGATTCCTAAGTAAAGGGCTAAATACTTATCCAATGCAGAAATTCATATCGCGACGCACGAAATACCAAAAAATTACGTTCCCATCAGGATTTTCGTGGTTTTCGAGACAAATTTCGCCATCGCAGCAGCTAAAACTTAATCGAGGATAAAGAGGCTTAAAATTTCCAATGCCAATGGAATCTGATAGGTATGGTGAATATGGTCCTAGCTTCCCATCCCGAGGTTGTGCGTTAGAATCCCGGCGGAGGTGAAGAATTCTACTGAGTAATCCCGTTCTTCCTTTAGGTTCCATCCGCAGGGCATTTCCAAAATAAAAAAATTCTTCCATCGGACGGGGCATAAAAACATTATTCCATTGTTTCCCTTCGTGAAGAGCAGGCGAAAGCCGACTCCGGCGTTTTCTCTGGCCTTTCCTTCATTAACCAGTCCTATAATCCATCGATCATAGAGCATGATGCTTGACTGTGTTCAAGATAATTACACAGTTGAGAGTAATGATGCGAATTTGTAGGTATGACCAATGTCGTTTAGGAAAGGGAATCACATGCCCGAGGAATCAATGATGGTGGCCTTTGTTCAGCTGAAGCGATCGTTACAAAGTTGTTTGCTTTTCATTTCTTTCGAAGCCAAATCAGTATATTTCAATTATGGTTTTATCGTGGACGGACTCAAACGACTATAGTCGTCGGTCGCCCTCCAAAACATTCAACCAAACTATCTAAAGACGGTAATTTTGAACACATTCGAATTCATCCCAGGAAATCCATGTTGAATTAACTCACGTGGGGGAAAATGAGGCGTTGGCATCCTTAATCCGCACCCTTGATATTTCTCCATTTCGTCCCATCTCCCGGAGTCCCGTTCTTCATTCCTCCCCGAGATTACGAATGTTTTTATCGGAGCTTCCTTCCGTCTCGCCCTCACGGCCGTCTTCTATCGCCGCTTTCTCATCCACCCCTTACGCCATCTCTCGCCCAACCCTGCGCACATTAACCTTCTCTTACGGGTCGAGGAAGTTATTGCCGAAGCGATGCACCTTCCCCTCTCTCTCTTCCACCGGAATCTCACCCTCCCTCTGTCCTTTCGCCGTGAGATGGCCATTTGTAGACGCCGCTCTCCGCCTCCAGTAAATCTTTTCTTACGCGAAAGTCGCGTTCGCGGAAATCGTTCGTCCAAGAAGTTAATCTACGTTTTCATGGACGCGTCAGACGCGCACGCGCGCGACGAGATGCGTCATTTCTTCGCGTGAACCGCTCGCATGCCAGCAAACCTGCGCGCAGGCGAACCTACGCGTAGGATGTACCTACGCGTTATCTGCAGCAGAGAAGAAATGGTAAAAGAAACTTCTGGGCTTCTTTTTGTCCCTCAAATACTTATCTCGGAGGGCTTTCCACCGAGCCGACACATTTTTTGTTTTAAAACACAATGATATTACCACCAATGCATTGACACATGCAAGCTTTGAGAATCATCGGGAATAAAAGTTGTTCTTACCTTCCACTCCAATGGACACTCCTATCTCCCTCCACGCCTTCTCCCTTAGGTTTATATCCCTGTATCGATAGTGCTTATATTTGTACAGGTACGTATACTTCTCTAAAAATTTCGGAGATGATCATTTCATCCATGGAACCTAAACTTCGCCAATCAGCCATGTTTGTGATTCTACGTCGCAAGTTGAAAAAATTTCAACTCGGGCGACGCGACTCTACGCGAATATACGTGAACTCACGCGAACGTCCGGGATTCTGATTGGCTGAAGATCTCGCTTTCGCGTCTCTTCGTCTGAAACGCGTTCATGAAAACGTATATACCTTAATCCCCTTCTCCCTCCTCCTCTCCGACAGCGGAGAAGCTTTTGGCCCCGGCTTCGATAGAACACACTCGATGCCAGGTGAGACTCGACGGCCGCCGCCGCTCGCGCGCGTATTGATTGTCATCTGTTTCACCGATTCGTCCTCGACCTTCCCCATCCTAACTTCTTTATTTATCTCCCTCGTGAATACTCACATCGTGATTGGGGAGAGGAAGAGAGGGTACGATTGGTCTTCCGAGGGGTATTTTCAATACGCGTTTCCAAAACTCTCATCACACTCGTTGTTTCCGCAGATTTAAGTAGTCCGAGCGAGATAGTTCCCTAGCCATAATAGAGACCATATTTGAATTATACGTTTTGATTTCACCAGCTGTAGAACATATCAATTAAATATTACATTATTAATATAATATAGTAGTATATAATATATAATTAATATAATAATATAGTTTTATATGACATAAATGGTCAGTAATTAAATGAGAATACATAAATAAGTCTTTAACTTGACTCATTTTATTCACGCGGTACGTTTGAAACTCCATCAAAACAGAAGGTTTTTTGTGGTCCTGAAGAATTTACTGCGGTGGCAATATGATTAATTTTCAAAATAGTTGAGAAAACATACAAACTACACGCTTTTAGCTTTTTTACGACACCTAAGTGTTAGAAATACCTCATTTTGTAAATTATGTCTCTCTGAGTGCATGCACGTACCATTTCCTATGTAAAATGGCTGGTATTTTTTTGGCAAATACCTCCGAAAATAATGTGGTAAGGGGTAGAATTTTTGATGTCATTGTAAAGGTAAGATATTTGTCTTTAAAATGAGACCAAATCACTGATTTCTAAGTAAAATGATAATTCGCTCGGACTACCATAAGGACTGGGGAAATTATTTTTCGGAGCTGAGCTAGGGCTTCAAATCATTTTTTTAATTCTTCGCCACGGTAACCATCGGGTCTGAAAGTGCGATATGAAGTTGAACAAATGCACCCACCCGCGTTTAGACTGCTGTCAGTTTGGATTCTAGGATGATTAATAACACTTCTCCACCAAGGAATGTTTAAGTGAGGTATATCAAAATGGTACGTCAACGGTGATGGATATGAAACTATTATTTGAATTTAAATTTCATGACTTTGCAACGATGTCTTCTAGAGATTTAATACATTTTCCAAAATATTCCCTTTGCATGAGTTAGAGCTTTCATTGCATTAATTTTGAGTTGCGAAATATGCCAGTGGATCTAAAATAATGAATTGCTATTCTTTTTCTGCAGAGTGTAAAAATATTTATGACAGGAATCAGAATTTAAGGGTTGATGGTAGAGGGAATACTTTGTTCTCCCGGAGACTTTTCATCGTAAGCTTAATTATATTCTTGACATAGATCATTGATATTTCAACTTGATTTTTTTTTTGCTTTCTGCCTTTCAATTTTTCTCAATATTTTTCAATTCTTCCCATGAGGAAAACGAAGGGCATGCTACAAGTGATGGATTCACTTAGCACACCATTCCTATACACTCAAAAACTTGCTTGGCGGCTGTATGCGGGCAAATATTATTTCATGCCATGTAAAAAATGATGCTCTAATTCTTCCGCGAAGGAAACATTGAATCTCGCTCGATTGTAGAAGTTGAGAATTGTTTCTTCGCTGTCTATTCGGTGAGGCGGTCAACATTTGAGGTCAGACGCGTCATGTACTGGATGCATAGATGAGCGGACCAACGTAGTTAATGAATAGAAGGTAAAGTGAAGAGAAAACTTGCTTAGAAAATATCTTACTCTTAAGTTAAGACGCCAGGGATCCGCAGGTTAAAGTCCCACCCGACGGACGGAGTACTGAACTGAAGTGCACTCCACACAGGTCTCAAATCTCCTTCTAAGGTGAATCTGACATCAGACAGGTTTCAACTGAACTGCTCTCTCCATGCTCATCTGTCCTGCACTTCCTCCCTCAGGTCTTCTTAACTCCTTCCATTCATAATATCAGTCAACATACTATTTATTCGTCTTCATCTCCCTCTTTTTCCCTCGATCTTTCCTTCTAATGTTCTTTTCAGCAGGCAATCTTTCCTCACGACGTGTCCCATCCAGTTCGCCTTCCTCTTTCTTACTGATCTTAAAATATTCCTTTTCTCATTCATCCTTGCCAGCACTTCCTCAATGCTCACTTTATCACTCCATTTTAATATTTCCATTCATCTTCACAGCCACATTTCAAAACCCTCAAGATTTTTCTCCTCTTTCCTCCTGGCCCTAATACACGCACGACGAAAATTGGGATCGCAATTTTCCTGGTTCGTCCATGCAAGTGTCTGGATTCAAACACAACCCTTTCGGCATGGAGAGTTAGTCATCAAGGGAAGCCCGAGATGGAACCCACTCTTTCTATCAAAGAAGGGGAATAAATGTTTATGGTTTACACGCAGCCTAATATTTGGGATCCTCATTGCCTCAGACATAATGTGAGGACACTGCGTGTGAAATAATCATGTCTAATGTATGATCCTAATTCCACCAGGATCCTATCTTTGGCACTGTACCTAAGCCACTCCAGCCACTGTGAATAGTGCTCCTGATTTCCAATCCTGGTGGTCTGGGTTCGAATCCCGGAGTTAGTGGAAAATTTTCAGTGGACTATTATTCCGATGTATATATGTGCTTTTTGGAAAGTACTCGAAGTGTATAGAGTGCAAGCAATGTGCCAGAATGTCCCTTGAACGGGTCTTGAAATGTTTCCCTCCTGGTGCCTTTTTTGAAGTAGGATGATTCCAACGTCTGCTTATCTCTCATCACTACTTCCAGTTAAACCTCTGAACAACCTACACACCCATTCTAAGATTTGCAGATGAACTCAGCTGCCATTAGCTTCCCCAAATACCCAAACAAATTTAGCCACGTCACCTATCCAAGACCCGATTAGTATACATAGTTGGGCTAGGCGCGAATCTGCAGGAGTGGTCGTGTTCCTTTCCGAAGTACTTTTCAGTGGTCTCAACAAGCACGTTAAGGAATATTCAGTACAAAATGCCCTTGTCCGTCGAAGCGCGTCAGACTTGACTACTTACCATTTCCCAAGCAGGAACTGCGTCAGTTTTTTTAAAATCAGCCCTTCCACCCGGAATAATGGGAAGACGCGTATAGTCGAGGAGTGAGGAGTTCCAGGTTGTGGCTGCCGTGAAGTAATTCAACCCTACTGTCGACCTATTTTTTTACGGAGAAACTTGAATAAACATAGGAGTTCACTGGGGCTAGAAAACCGTCCGATCCATCCCGGCCTAGGCTTGTGTGATGAGTCGATTCATCGAATTCATTGACGATGATTTTAGCCATCGCGTTGCGATGAACCGCGTCGACGAAAACGAATGTCATCGATCATCGACGTCGATGAATTCACCGATGTCGATGAGTCGATGAATTAACTAGCGTCAATTAGTTGATAAATAAACTGACGTCAATGAGTGGATGAATTCACCGATTTAGATGAGTCAATGAATCCATCCCCAATAGATGATAATTATTTGTGTTGCGTCGCCCGCCCGTGACTATCCCTACCTTTCCGTCGGCGATGAATGGATTCATCGAATTATCGAGGTCGGTGAGGTCATCGACTCATCGACGGCGATGAATTCATCGACTCATCGTCGTCAATGACAATCATCGAAACCGAATCATCTCGATGATTTTTTTTCATCGATCCTCGATGGGCAAATTCGTTCATCGCACAAGCCTATCCCCGCCTGCCTAATTGAGAAATAGCTTCTCGTGGCTGCCATCAGCCAGTCAGACATTCGCCCATCTAATCTCATCCCTCTGGTCTCATCTCACGCAAACCCTCTCCCTCTCTCCCTCTCACTCTTTCTTTCAAACCCTCCGTTACCGCTCCCGTCTCCCTCCCGCATCCTGTTTCCACGTGCAGCTGTGTCCCACCCATCGCATTGAAATCGTTCCTCTGATTCATCCCTCTGTCCCTTTTTCTTGCCTCCCACCCCCCTCACTCGCCCCTGAGGGCATAAGCCTCGAGAATGCATCTCGCTCCGCGCCAATCTTCCCCTATTCTCTCTCTCTTCATCTCACACTCCTCCTCTTGTGTCTTCCTTCCTTCCTGTTCCAATCTCGGCGGGAGCGGCCGCATCCTTCCTTCCTTTCACCTCACCATCCCTATCTCACGCGCTCTGTGAAATCGCACCACACAATTCAAGAGATGCCGGCCCCGGTAGCGGTGGGGTAAAGTCCTCGCCAGCTAAACTGAGGGTCGCGGGTTCGAGTCCCGCCTGGGTGGGTTTCCCCCTCCCAGGGCATGGATGTATGTCAAGTTCTGTTGGTCCGGTCCCTGGAAAACCTGATGACAGGCTTAGCAGCCCATCGGGATTCTAGGGACATACGGGCCAACAGAATCGTTTGCATACGGGCCAACAGAATCGTCCGGCAAACAAAAAAAAAGTATTAATCCCATCAATAAGTATAAACAGTAGGTTCTTGAGTTCTGGAAGAGAAGATTCTTCCGCTACTCCGAGATAGTAAAAAATTTGGATTGGTTATTCGGGGAGCCGACCGACGGCTACCACAGCCCTATTTTTCACATCAATTTGTACCACGTACTTCAAAGACACGATATTTTTATGAATTGGATTGGATATTTGGGGAGGCGACCGACGGCTAAGGTCATTTGCGCCATAGAGGATAGGTAAGGGAGGAAGAGTGGATAGATACCCGGCGTCGGTATTAGCCTGCTCTTAGTGAAAGGCGCCAAGGGGACCACAACTTAACGTCTCATTCGACAGACGGAGTACTCTCCTTGAAGTGTCCTCCACAAGACACTCAAGTAGGGGTCGGGTTCTTTTGAAAAACATCCACCTCTGCAGGGATTTAAACCCTGGCCACCGGTGTGGTAGACGAGTACTCTAGCCACAACACCAACCCGATCCCCTTGTAAAAAAAATGCTAAATATAAATGTTTTTCATGGATATAATATTTTTTTAATAGCACCCTCTATGACGACATTGCTTAGTTTTACAAACCTTGGGTGCAATGTACGCAGGTTCACCAAGGAATGTGTTTTGACGAGCACTTTTCTACCAGCAGTGGTTCACTTATTCACTTCAGGGGCATTTTCTTTTAGTTAGCGTATTGTACAGATTTTTAGGTATCCGGGACTAGCCACGGAGTTCCACTCTTACAGAGTCACCCACAATGCATAATTGTGCGAAATTCCACAGAGAAAAAATCACCTGCATTAACCGAGATTCGAACCTGGATCCCACGATTTCTGGCAAAGACCTTTAGCCAGTTAAGCTACCGAGGCGCCCTCTTCCCCTGAGGAGTTTTGTGACCTTTCTACGGGACCAGAATCAGAACCATCGTCACAGAAATCAGAGACCAGAGCCATCGTCACAAAAAGCCACAGTGGGATAGGACGCCTCGGTAGCTTAACTGGCTGAAGCACTCGGCCGGAAATCAAGGGATTCGGGTTCGAATCTCGGTCAAGACATAGTATTGTAGTAATTTTCTCATTGCTTGAAAATATGGTAGGCTATTATCCAGGTTTCATTACATATGGATGTCTTCGTGGAACATTTTCTTCTAAGCACTTTGTTTGCAAAATTTACATCGGCTATAAATATAAGAATAATATAATTTCGTAATGAATCACTTATTTAACTCGATGCAGTCCAAATCTTAGATCAAAGGTACGTAACCAGGATAATTAGTATGTAAAGTTCTATTTATTAGATATTAATGAATCAATTTTACAACGGAGGAAACGTCAGGTTTTGTAACGGGAATGAAAAATCTTGTTTTCATCGCGGAAGAGAAACTTTTAGCAGGTAGAAGGGGTCATGGTGTATGAGAATAAAGTAGGAATGATTAGGGAAATAATAATAATAATAATAATAATAATAATAAAATGTATTAATGCTCTGTGGTAAGCCACCTAAAAACAAGTACATAAGTTACAATATAAGAAAGGAACAAAACACAGTCGACACAAAAACAAGAAAAGAGACATCAAACTAATGTTTAAATTCCATAAATTAAAGCTTTACATAATTTTGCTGTAATAATTAAGAACATGACACTTTACAATGTTTACAATGATATTTATAAAATAAACAGTTTACATTAGGTATCTTTAAACAAGCAGTTGTAATAGCTAGTTCTCAACAATGACTTTTGCTCAAATCATTTGGCAAGTTATTTCCACAACTTTATGTCAAAAACGGAAATAGGTGTGGAATGGGATGGCCTTTATGGCGCAAATGGAAATAGGGGTGGCGTATTGAAAAAAGGCGTAGAGGAATGCCCAATCGATTGAGTACACGATCGAGGGCGTCGCAAGTATAAATGCACACTGCTTCACATAGGAAGATTTTATTGGAGAGAGGATGAATGTTCATCCAAGCTATGATGATCTAATGTAATTATTGACAGTTAATATCGTTATTATTGCTCGCAACGTTAATGGTGGCAATCAGCGAATTAAAGTTGGATATTTCACCGACAGCCACTTGGTAAATAAATAATTCAAAACATAAATAAATTAATGCTTAGATTTATCAATTTAAATCAAATTGAGCGTGTTAGATATGTAAACGGCTTCTCTAATGGTAATCAAACAATTAGTGAGCTTCAAAAACCAAAAAGTCACAAATTCTATGTTACCCTATAGTATTGCCTGTGCCTGCATCAATATGAATTCAATAATCAGTGTGAACTCAATAATTTTTTCCTGGCTACAATCCCCGAATCATGGCATATATTTACGCAAAGCTGTTCCAAGAAAAGAGGCTTTTCTTCTTTCGAGGAATTCATTGAACAAACTGTGAAATCTCCTGGCAAATCGGTATGTAGGAAAATACATCCGACTTTGAGGAAAAGCAATCGTATTGTATTTTACATTCACCCTGGTTTTGCGTGAGAGGCTGATTATGACTGACTCAGAATTTTATACCATGTGAAGGAATTTGTACTAATTACCTGGTGAATCTGTTTACTCTCACCATATTCATATATTTTTATTCCAATTACTGCTTCTATTAACGTCAGGACAACAAATGAGAATACGTTGGGTTACCATTAAACCCGGATGGAAGAAATAAAAAGCTCGGAAAAAATTAAAGCTGAAAGAGGAGGTATCACTGGAAAATTAATTATTCATAAGGCCGTTAAAATCAGAATGAGATTAGAAATGTGATGGAAAGGGAGGTAGGTGAAGGACTCGGGTGAAAAAGGGATAGGATTGAAGAGGAGATGGAGAGTGGGTGAATCTTGAAGGAAAGGGATGAATTAAGAAAAAGCGATAAATTCTCCATTTTATCGGCTTTGAGGCTATACGTGCCAGGAGGTTGAAACCTTGGGTGGACAGGGGGTGGCATCGCGGCCGTCCTGAGTGGCGGCACGGCATAAAGGGGAAGGCATAATAGAGAGAGTGGATAGTAAAATTGCGCGGGGAACGACTTGGGAGATCAGAGGGTCGGTCAGAACGATGGAGCAGGAGAGAGGCCATCCCAACCTCGGGGTGTCGGATCAAAAAACTGCCGCGAGTCGAGGTGGAGTGAGCCGGAGAGCGAGCAGCGAATGGACGGAGAATCTCTCTCGATGGTGAGGATTTGGGTTGAGTGCTGATTTCAACGTGGAGGGAGCGCCGGTGGATCAAGAAGGGTAAGTACGGCGGGACGTGGGAAGGGCTGGGGAGAACGAAAGGGGCGAGTATTATCTTAGGCTCATTAAAGAAAGACTAGCAGGCAGCTAGCCTGCTCTCTCCGTGAGCAGGGGTGTGTACCCGCAGGGGGAAAGTTTCCTAATCTAAAAATAGCTCCTTGGAGAAAATGTTTTTTTTTTTCATTCACTGTTCTCCTTTGTTGTTTTTAAAGCCATTTGAATAGGAGAGCACTGTGGGTTTGTTTTTTTCAACCTTTACACTCTTCCACTCTCCCTTTTGGCCTTTCTCCCTTGTCACTGTTTCCTAGCATCTGGTTGTTGTAACCATAACCCAAAAATATAACTTACACCTTTGCAAGGATGGTAACTTAACACCCCATGCCACACTCCCAAGCAGCCGCTCTTTTGGATCTTATTTAAACTAACTAAATACACTTCTTTTAATTCATGTCTCTATTTCATCTCCGAATAACTTACACATTTGCACGGCTGGTGACCTAACACCCCCTGCCACACGCCCAAGAAGCCGCTCTTTTGGATCTTATTTAAACTAACTAAATGTACTCCTTTTAATTCATGTCTCCATTTCATCTCCAAATATCTTACACCTTTGCACTGCTGGTGACCTAACCCCCCCTATCACACACCCAATAAAAATACAAAACTATTAACAAATCATGAGGACAGAGATTCCACATTCAACGCACCAAACCTCACTCTTCTAGCTCAAAAATTGACAGAGAAAGAAACAAAGCGGGTACAGAATGACTGACGCGCTAAAAAATTAATAGATATAGAAAATATGATGGTAATGACATTTTTAAAATTTTGCATAATTGACGGGGTATTAGGGACCGTCCTTCCTTTGGTCCACTGCGATTGTTGATAATTCCTATCGATCAAAGAAGGGAGTTGCTGACGTCTCGGCGCACCGTTAGATAACCTATTCTTTTGTCGGAAGTGATTCGCCCAACATGGTCACCGTGCAACCATAATCCAGCAATGTTATGTTAAGTCCTGCATTATAAATAAATTTATCTTTAGAGCCGTCTAAGCAAATAAGAATGATTGTACTGCAAAAATCCCCCAGTGAGTGTAACCAATTGGGACGCATTTGAGCTATGCACTTAGGCTATCGTGACGTTTGGTTGAATATATTTCCTTCTTTATCGATTATTTATCCAAACCAGCGGTACTGAGATATACCTGAAGCATATTGAGTCAACATCTGCTCTTATCAGTTCGTCGCCTCCAGATGAGAGGAATTTGGGGCCAAAGTTCAAGTCGGAATGGATCCTTGCTTCTAGTTCCCCATACATTTTCTTGCTACCGATTTGATACCTGAAGTTTATTAATGTTACCGAAATACTAAGTATTCATCTGGCTATATTATGATTTAATGTCTGTGGCGTATTAAGTTTATAAAAGTTATACCATTATTTATTTGAACCATTCTCAATGCGATGTATCAGCAATGAGCGATTGGTTGTCTTTGGAAATTATGGTACGTAGGCATTCATGTGTCTATTGAGATATCAGCTATTTATTCGCAACTCCTCTTTCGTGTATGTGATTTTCTGTCTAAAATAACAGGCTTGCTTAAAATAAGAAATTTAGCGAAATAAATTGTAAATGTGACAGTACTATCTCCATAAAAAAGATGAAATTCTGAGAGAAGTCCTGACATTAATGTGTGCGATACATTTCTTTTTTTAACTCTCAAAGTTATTTCCGCAAGAGTTTCAGTATCAAAAATATTTCTATTAATTTAACCAAGTATAATCAACAGCACACTATCAAGTGATTTATTATTTTAAAAACTTTATTCATTGTCATTAAATTATAAATTACCTTCAAAAAATTAAATTATTACAAAAATTATTAATTTTTACAGAATGCTCACAATTAAAGAAAGTAATTGCGCTCCATTAAGGGACTCGTATTTGACAGTAGCTGCAGATATTTGCTTTTTTCGGAAGGTTCGTGTGTCACCGTGGCTTGTTTTGATGAAATACTTTCTGTCTCTTGTTTCATATTAATTACCTCAATCTCTTCATTTAATGATGATCAACATGTTTATTTTGTATGGAGGGATTTCAAAAAGTTTCATACCTGCAGACAAGCTAAACGAGAGCCTTTCCAAAAAGCGTTTTCGTTAAAAAAATCGGTTTTTTTGGCAAAAATCAAGCGTGGCTCGCCGATTGAAAGACTATAGCACTTGCGGTTCTAGAGTTGTTCGTAATACGTAAGCGTTGCATTCCCTTGGAAGTCCCTTTTGAGCTACTCATGGTGCTAAAAAACAGTGGATAAGTTTCACGGATCATTGTCGGCAAGAATGCTGGTTGCTACAAGCCTTTGAAACTGTCGTGTAATCGTTTCTAAATTAGGAAGATAACCGATTGGAGCAATGAAGCAATCAAAGAGGGCTTAGAAATTCATGTTTGATAAATTTTGGCAATATATAGGTATGAAAAAATCTCACAGTGCCATTTTGGGAACTTTATAACTACGTGTAATTATCGTACAGATAAAATTAATCAACTCATTTTGAATAAAAATCAGCAAGGTACTGTTGACAGACCCATTTCTAAATGTAGACAAAGGTTGTAAGTAAGTATATAAGAATAAGCGATTCAAACATCTTGTGATATGAATATTATGTGCTCATATACCCTGGATTAGACTCATTACAATAAAAAACCAGTGTATATTTCATATTTTGAGGACTGCTGAAAAAATATTCTTAATCAAATTTTGGTTATCTTATCCATACCTAATCCTATTTTTAACTGTGGATTTCCTTTCATAGTAATCATTATCAATATTTGTTAAAAGAATTCTTCTACACCGCATCACATTTACCCGAAATTGAACCGTAACGTGGTGGAGGCAAAAACCTTTGGTGAAAGAACTAATTATTAGCACCACGAAAGCGTCAACCGTATATAGGTTATATTTTGATCACAGATTACTGCAAAACTGGTAAAACAAAATGCCTTGGGTTGATGTTAATATGCCGTCGAGGCATCTAGTTAAGAAATGTATGTGTTAAATAATGAAGAAGATGCCAGATATTATACTTTCCACACTGTTTTATTCTCTCCGACCATGGTTTCGACAAAGTTATGTCATTATCAAAGTGAAAAAAGGTATCCTTGATAATGACATTAACTTTGTCGAAACCATGGTCGGAGAGAATAAAACAGTGTGGAAAGTACAAAGCGAGTTTTTTTAATGTGTCGCTGTTCCAGGCAAATATTATATTTTTCATTTTTTACTTTTATAGTCAGGTTGGATAGATAAGGAGCATTTTTTAAACAGAATATTTTATATGCATTGCAACTCGTGGTCGCAAACTATTATTCCATGATGGAGCGAATGAAGTTATCATATGAATTTACTTATGCCTACAAAATAATTATATCCGTCTAAATTTGTGTTCTTCGTCTCATTTTTTTACTTACTACCTAACTTTTATTTTTATTGCTAAAGTCCTTTCTCAATTAATATATTTTTTACAAAATTTATGTAATTATCAGCCCAAGCGAATTCCATTATTACTTTTCTTTATTTCCTCTCCGTCCAGCTCTTTACGTCTCTTTCCCTAATACTTGACAAAAAGCTGATACGTATTAAAACAGCTGACGTTAATTCTACGCACCATAAATCTCATACAAATTTCCTGCGTAGATATCCTGCTGAGGCAGGGGAAAGTAAAAAGTTCTGGGTTTGACGCTATTACACTTGTGTTCAACACGTAATGCAATTGTGGAAGAATTGCAAGCTATTCATCTTGTGATTTAATCTACTTAAATTAGTTTTTCCCTCTACTTGTTTCCTCCTCAGTGAAGGCAATGTTTCGTGTTCCATCAGGGGCCCACCCCTAAACTCGGCCGAGAGCGCGGGAGGCTTCGTGGGTCACGCCGAAGAACGCTCTAACGGGGCGGCTGGGAAGTGGTACCTACCTACTCGGCGGCGGCGGCGGTTTTGCCGTCTTGACCCCGCTCGCTGGTCTCGCTGACCTCACGCCGCCCACCCACTCGACCAGCCCATCGCTAAAGAGATAGAGAGAAAGAGAACTCCCACGCTGAGCAACACCTCAACTGACCCACACTCCCCGCTCTCGCCTTGTTTGAAATCCGTGGAGAGATGGCCAAGAAAAAGAGTCGTCTCATCCCTATCTTTCCTTTCTCTCCTTTTGCAATGCTCACCTGTTTCTCGCCTCTTACGTTTCGCTCCGAAGAACCAACTTTGAATCGTGTATCAATTAATTTTTAACTATCTCTGTTCTCCCATCTGTTTCTCTTAACATAAGACTTCAATGAAGCTTTCAGGTCGTCAATTTGATCCCCTCCCTCTTAGTCGCTACCAAGCTTGCATTTTATCTTTATCCAAACCGCATATTAAGGTTTCATACTAAATTTTTCGATCGATTTTTCTTCATTTATTTTCTTTATGTTATTATATAGCCGTGAGTATCCGTCGTAGTTAGGCGCACTGGTACGAATCTTAACTCGGGCCAAGATATTTTTTGTCACAGGAATGAGGTCTACTAAGAAATAAGTGGGTTCCATTATCAGATGATGTCGCCTACGTGATAAAACCTCTCGTACACCTCTGTGAAAACAGACATTCATCTAGTGACCGTGGATGTTCACTGAGTCGGGCCTGAAACTACAGAATCCACGGGGTCTTTAGCTGGACGGTGCGAAAAAATCTTTGCAGCTTTGCTTTACTGAAACCCAAGTGTGCTTAAATATAGAGCTCGTTGAAAAATTGAATTTTATGTTAAATTTTATTTTCCATTTTTGATTGCTAAAACTTTGATTGATCGAAGTATTTTTTATTTCTAAACGCAAAAGGTTTCAGTGAATAAATTATTGCTGTAAAATTATCTTTTCAAATTGTTTTGCTTCGCCTTATTACTTCGAATACTGAATTTAGTTACTTAAGCCTTGTCCATTTCATAATTACTATCTACGCAGAGTAAATAGCTACCCATGAGATAAAATTACTTCATTGAATTCTCCATTAGCCCATTTATTTTTCTGTAAAGGCGAATGTAGATGAAAGAGTCCATGGTGACCAACGTACTCCCTATTTCATGAATGATGTTAACGAGAAAGTTTCCGGGAATGGTGGCTAATTTCATGTAGCAATATAGTATCATTTAATGACAACTATTTGAAAGTGAAGGAGGCAACATTTATGGTTTGAAGGTCTTGTTCTCAAAGTTCGTCTCTTTTATCTAATTTATGGTTGTTATTGAAAGCCCATACCAGATCGAATTATCAGGCAGTATTATCGAATCAAGCTGTATGGGTTGTTAACATGGGCTGATGAGTATATTTTGACCAATCATTTCCTTATATTCTCTAGACTATATTATGACAACTTGAAATTATTCAGACATAACACTTGAATGTAAATAAGGAGAAAAATTTTAATTTCCGCCTTTAGTCGTTCATTGCCTTCAAGGAATCATATGATTCCACACAGTACTTTTGTTTGATATCAATAATGTTTAGATTTTAGCCATAAGTGTTTACATGTGAAATTTAGTAAACTTCACTAACATATCTGTGTTCCCTTAATTACTACACTGGGGAAAAAAGGTTTTTCCCAGCCAGGCCCAGATTTCGCGATATTTATTTCACTCTTCTTGATTCTCCTCCGCAATTCACATCGTATTCGATTCCTGCTAAACCATGTCTATTCTCTAGGACTTCTTACTTCGGGGTTATCTTAACAGATTTTTTTTGCCGTACAATCTACTGGTAACGTTTTCCACTAACCTCAATCTCATACATTGCGCTTCTGCCACTGTATCGTTATCTGTTTGAATCCATCATCTCTCTATTTTATTTTATCCGTCAAATAATATCCTACCTTTTTGGACCGATTATCTTCCTTAATACTTTTTCATTTGATAGCCACGAACCATTTTCTGCATTCTTTGCTAAAATCCATATGAATGCTCCAAGACTGGTCTAATGGAAGCCTTTTTTTATTTTTAGTTTCTAATGGTTCGATAGGAATTTTATATCAAACTATTTTTTTATCTATAAGCTCATGTTGGATAAATTCATGTGAAACTAAATCTCAATTTGTTCGCTGTTTTTGTTAACTGCTCTCTGATCCGTCGTCAATGGTGCCAAGAGTTGATTTCTTCCATTTTTGCGAAATCGTGATCCATGAGCTGTCTGGTTTCATTGATGTGACTTACAAAATGTATAAGGTTTGTTTAGCTGAAGTTTATAGGCCCACCGACTCCGCTTTCTCAATATGAACTCTCATCAATCTTTATAGTTCCGATCTGGTCCTCGCAAGTATTACTCAATATTTCGATGGTGTTTTATTCAAGGTATAGGACTCCTATATACCTTCAGTGTTCTTTCCAATATGGTGCTGAAAATGAGTTGTTGAATAAAGTAGTCCTATACCCGCGTATCTGTAGAATGTCTCCTCAAGGTTTTCCATGGGAACGTCCTCCTACACTGCCAACTGATATCAATGTCATCACCATTTTCTAAAGCATCCCTTTACTGCCTTTCAATTCACGTTTCTGCTTTGATACGTTCTCCAACTCTTTCCGTTCCCAATTCTCCAGAATTCTCTCGCTTCTCTCTCCGCGCTTCCTCTCACATCTCTCTCCCTCTTCTTTCATTCCTCTCCCCCTCTCTCCCTCCCCCTGCCTCTCTCTCTCCGGAAATTTCAGATAACTCCCACACGCGACTACTACGCCGTGGCAAGCATTATTCCACTCCGAGGTCACGTAAGTAATTCGTTGGACCTCAGTATTAATATCCCTAATTTAATAACCTGTAAAGTAATGGCGAGCTATAAATTCCAATCAGCTGATCTTCGTTTAATCACCAATTTAATTCTCTTCTATCATCTTACTGTGCCAGTAACCAGCAGCCCTCATCAATATGTCTAAAGCCTCTTCAATTTAATCACGAGGATGTAATATCGATGGAGTCGAGCATGCTTTGCCGCCAATTATACACTTCTATTTTTCACTCTTCCCTTCATAAAATAGAGAAATCGAAATCACGCTCGCGAATCCCTTTAATGTCTTTCTTTTACTCTGGTTCGACGCCTGATTGAGGCACGGCAACGTGAGAGCGTGACCGATTGCAGGTCACGCGCCGAGTTTTTCGAAACCATCCAATTAGGACAGACGAAATGGATGTTTTGGTATGCGGCGAATAGAAGCCTTGAAGGTTGTCGGTTGGATATTTGGACAATAGAAGATATTTGAATTCTTCTTGAGAGGGGTTCGAGCATTTTGGCTTGTTCCCTCTTCAGTTTTGTCTTGCGAACACGGCGTACTAATCGTTTCTCTTGATTTATACTATCTCGATTCTGTGCGACTGACAGTATTTCACAGTAGGCATAAAAAATGAATTAAGAACTCCGAAACTCAAAAGTCTTTGTGACCCTTTGATTTAGTATACTTATCTTTTGTGCGCCGAATGAGACTGTTGAATTAATGAATAAATACGTTTGAGTGCTTTTCTGTTCTCAAGTAGTCCTTCTCAATTGACATCGATGATTTATGGAAGAATTGATATCTGCGATTATCATGTGTTAATGAATACAAATATTGTATTACTATATTCCGGTACTATATAACGAATGCAAATATTTTATTACTAAATAATTGTATTTCTACATTCCGGTATATGCTGAAGCACCATGACAGGAAAAGTATTTTGATGGCAGGACATTTTCCATCATCCGGCTCTAAAGAGTGGTTGTGGTAAAATTATGAAATGAAAATTCGAACAAAATGAATGGAGTTATTCTACAATTATTCTTGTTTCGAAAACAAATTATTCAAGAACGAGAATCATGTTGGCTACGTGGCAGATTATGGAGATTAGTGCACCTTTACATGGTAGTTTATGGAGGTATCGGTCGGTGGATTATCGCTCCTTATTCCTACTTCCACCTTTTGGAATTCTGAGAGATTAAAAAAAAGAGATTTTCTCCGACTAGTGAGCGGAAAAATCCTATCAGCTACCGGTATAGTCCAAATCTATGTAAAGAAGATAAAATTTGCCATTTAAAGAAGATGCATGGCTGCCCTGTTATCTGAGATAGCTATTTTTTCCTTTAATATCGTGGAATTCCACGAAAAGTAGCCGTAAAGAATTCGTGTACCGCGGTTACGTATTCTCGTGATGGTTTCTTAGATAAGATCTCACTAAATTTTTTTTGGGGGTATTTTTTTCCTCTGGAAGATTGATCCATCCATTAAGCTCATCCCGTTTTTGAATGATCATTCCCTATTCCATTAAAGACACAACCGAGGAGTAACTTTGGTCGGCACGATTTTTCACCGCCGCATCTGTTTCAACTCTATTGCCTGTCACGTATCGTTACTTCCAGCTATCTCCATTTTCTTCTCTCTCTTTTCTTTCCTACCCACCCTACTTCCCCAGCCACCTCGGCGTGCATTTCCCCTTTCTTAAGCCCATGTCACACGAGGAGCACAAGGCCACGGGTTCTGGCCGGTAATTTCTACTGAGTACGGATTCTTGTATTTGGAGCCGTCCAAGAGCTTTTCATACGATCATTGAATTTGTACCTGCAAGGACTCAGTATTTACATTCATATCTTAGCGCTTGCCTCAATATAATTTTAAATGAACCAATCTCTTGCCGAATCGTCAAAAACAGATGTCGAGATATTTTTATTTATTGCTGATATCATCGCCACGAAATAACTAAATTACATGATGGTTAAAAGGCGCGGATTTAAAATATTTAAGAAAATATACAGACCGTAAAAGTGATAACATGGACAGCAACTAGTTATTACTGTGGAAGAGTAGCAAGCTAGTTCCAAACTAAAAATCACAAAATTAAGAAGTCTGGCGAGTTCATATGAGTAACACATGGGAAGGCTATCATGGGAAGGGGATCAAATTGGATATATATGGGAAGGCATTTGAGGATACATTGGTAAGAATCCTCAAAATTGTACAGGCTCAAATATCATGTGATACTGGTTCTAGGTCCTCTTCCAAGGATCCCTTGTTGTTTTCATCTCCTCACTTCTCCCCGGTCACTTGGAAACCCTCCCTCCTCCAGAAACCAAGAGTGAGGAGTCTCCCTCGCAACCGGCGCTGTCCTCTATCTCGCTGGTGGCCTCTACTGAATTCATCATGGGGTCGGTCGTGAGACCCTATGAGGTGCGACCGAACCTTCCGTTTCCCAAGCCTCCACCGCGGAGGAGAATCTACATAATTAGCTTGGGCCATGTTATAATACCCTTACAAATTTCATTTCTGTATTGCAATATGAGTTTCGCATCGCGTTATGACTCAAGTGCATTTAATCGTATGACACTATTTGTACCTGTATGATATACCAAAACATTAATATTTTCTGCCTACCTACAAAAAGTGCTATTAATTTTTTCCGCTTGTGACCACAGTAGTTATGATCGAGGTCGACATTAACGTGAGTGGTAATGATCAGTGGGCTTGTATTTTATGATGTGTTCTTTTTTAATCATTGATTCACTCTTACGATGCCTATTTCTTTGAATATTACATTCGCTTAATTTGTAATCATTTTGCTTGTCAACACGGCTTAATTTGAAATTATAGTATCGGAGGTTTTATAGTGCTAAGCTAATCATGCATGAGTAGATTATGTTTGAAAGCCATATTACGCACGTAATGACCTTTCGGTTTCGTATCTTAATTTTACGTGACAGTTATTCACGAAAACAGGTCATCACTATGAGATGACGATTTTGTCGAATAGGCCTGGTGTGGTATCACTCCCTGCCATCCACACGCTCCTTTCGTCAGCGCTCACGGCGTAGAATCATATGAGAGTTTAGATCTGCGTTGTACGTGAACAACTCACAGTTCTGTTTTCCATGCTACGTATTGTTGGCATTTAACCATGGAAGTGAGAATTTAGCTGAGAAAATAATTGTGTGCCAGTTAAACCAGTGATACAGTAGCTTATTCTTTAAAATTTTCCCCATATCCTCCACCCGCTCACGAATTTAACTCCTATGAGTTCCTTGCTTTATACATCACATCTTCCCTACCACCATTGCTCTCTATCTGCATTCCACTGCCTTTCATAGCCTCCTCCGAATACCTTCTCTTCCACCTTCGGATGTGACATTTTGCGTTGTAGCCGACATAGTAATAGATTCCTAGAATACGCTGATTTTAAACTATTCTTCTAGTGTAATGCTCCTATTGTATCTGAACAAGTAAATAATAGTGTTATAGACTTGTTAGTTTGCATAATCCGAACAGTAAAGATTAACATTGAGCCATTTGTGGTCTAAAAAGGTATTCCTCATAGAATTCGAGGAATTCCGACCCATTCGCTGATTAAATACAGATGGTAGACTGACTCGATGGAAATTATGTTTTTTTTCTTGACGGATGATCTCTCTTCCAGAGGCGCTCTTTCCGCAAGTGTTTATAGTGAAATCCACGTAGTTTGTATAGGCGACGTTATATGTGATTTCCAGTATGTTACGTCTAAATAACTAAAAACTAAAGGGCAGAAACTCCTCGCTTACAGAGCCATGGCAGCAGACATTTGATCGAGCCATTTTTGTACTCTCCGTTTAAAGGCCTAATAACGGTGACATACGCCAATGAAAGCTATCTAAAAATTTTAACGGAGTTTATTTACCGTGTCACAATTATTCTTCGATTTCGTGGCATCTGCAAATAATGCTGGATGAAATATTAGTGTTCCCAATTCTCCTTAACCCTTTCCGGTCCGGTCCGGACGCAGAAAAGCGACGTGATTCCAAATGGAATAACGTCACTTTCCTGCGTCGAGCGTCGATTTTTTCAAATTACTTTCATAAATCCATAAATTTATTTTATCTCACCACATATTTTTACCTTACATAGCCTACATCATCTTCTACATTTAAAAAATATGAAAAAATGGACGCTCGACGCAGGAAAGGTACGTGTTCCATTTGGAATCACAGGACCGGAAAGGGTTAAGAAAGGAACTGTGATCCCATGGCTAATATAAAATAAGCTTGAAATAAAATCCCTTGTATTGTATTGTACGGTCATTTGGGGAGGCGACCGACGGCTAAGTTCAATTGCGCCATAGGGGACAGGTAAGGGAGGGAGGGTGGATAGAAACCTGGCGTCGACATTAGCGTGCTCATAACGAAAGGCGCCAAGTGGACCACGGTTTAATGTCTTATTCGACAGACGGAGTACTGTACTTGAAGTGTCCTCCACAGGTTCAGGTTCCCTCTGAAAAACATCCTCTGCTGCAGGGATATGAACCCCGGCCGTCCGTATGGTTAGCCAGTACTCTAGCCACCACACCAACCCGATCCCCAAAATCCTTTTTCTCTTTTAGAAGTATAGTCTTGTACACATATGAATATTTCTTTCGTGGTTTAAATGTTATAGGAGGCGAATTTCAACCCCAGGGTTGAAGTTCGCTATGAAAAAATCATTTGACTTGACCGGGATTCGAACTCGGATCTCCCAATTGCCGGTCAGGTGTGTTAGCCAGTTACATCACCAAGCCATCTTCCTTCAAGGCGAATTTTGAGGGGGGTTCGAGGTGAATTTATTTATGCAATGATTGCAAATTTGTTATAGGTATCATTATCACCTGATTTTTCTCCGTCATGGAGTAATTATGCCGAGAGAAGCACCAGGATACTTTCCATAATCCATAAACAACAGCAGTTTTGCGCAAATAAACACGAGGGATATACTTCCTCCTTCGATTCTTTTCTGCCTACTTTTCATCGATAGATATTGCGTCATCGACGGCTCATCCGAAGACGAAGTACTGTACTTGAAGTACCCTCCACAAGATACTCAAGAAGGGATTAGGTTCCCTCTAAAAAACATCTTCTTCTGCAGAGATTTGAACCCTGGCCGTCCGTATGGTTAACTAGCACTCAAGTTACCACACCAACCCGATCCCCAAAATCCCTTGTGTCTATTAGAAGTAAAGTCTTGTACACATATGAATATTTCTTTCGCGATTTAAATGTTATAGATATCATTATCACCTGATTTTTCTCCATCATGGAGTGATTATGCCGAGAGAAGCACCAGAATACTTTCCACAATCCATAAACATTTCTCTGACGACGTGAAAAGCATACTATTAACCCCCTCGTACTACGGAAGATTAGATCGCGTCAATGAAATTAGAGAGATAGATTGTAGAACCGATAGGTATAGCATGTCATTTTTTCCGCGTACCATTCGGGACCATGACAGCTGTGATCGTCGTCATGAATAGTGTGAATAGTGACAATAGTTAGACAGTAGATCTTTCTCTTCATATTCTCTACGTTCTTATTCCTGCATGATGTAAATATTGATGTTCTTATTTATGCATGTTATTTTGAATCTGTAGCAGTAGTCTTTGTATCTCTTGCATGTTGGAACGATTGGCGATGGAATGTTTTTTGGTTAGTCGATTTTAAAATGGCGCGTTGCATGTGTGGTACGCTGGTTTCAATGTAATTTCGGTGTTCTGCCGTATAATTCATTCATGCTTGGTGTGGAAGCACTCCCTGCCACACCCTATTTGGGTTAATTGCAGGGTATGACGTAGATGTAGATGTAAACAACAGCAGTTTTGCACAAATGAACACGAGCGATATACTTCCTCCCTCGATTCTTTTCTGCCTACGTTGCATCGATGAATGTTGCGTCATCGACGGAATTATATTTATGACGATTGGTTTTTTTATGTTAGAGGTCATATGGAATTGATTCTGCCCACACCCTGTTCCACTCCTCCGGCGGCCCTCTCTATCCCCTCCCCCACCCCGACGATCCGATCCGCCCACCCACGCCACAAACAACCCCCTTTCCATCTCCTCGCTCGAGCGTTGCAAACCCATCGAGCCTCTTGAGGCCCTCGACTTCAAATCAGGGACTCCCACGCCTTCCCTCCCTCGTCCCGCTCGCCACCGCTATAAGCCTTGTCCGCCCCTCCTCCTCCCTCCCTCTAGAGCCTCTCTCAGCCCTCTTTTTTTTCCTCCATTCGTTATTTCCCGACGGAAGATTCTCTACTCCCACGCACGACGGTTCGCTAATCGCGTTTGCCCTCCTACTCCAACAGCCTTTAACAACCACCCACATCGCTTCACTCAACACCCTGTAACCTTCAACCATTCCAGCTGCCCTCACCTCAAATCCACTCCCCTTATCGTCTTTCCTCCCGCTTCCCTCAAACGAAAGCTCTCCACCAACTCTTCATCCTTTACGGATTCTCCTCCGAAGCACTATCTCCGCCGACGAACACAAATTTATCCCTAAATCTTACTCTGAATCTCATCCACGATTTCGGTCTTCTTTGGCAGGTTCTCGCCGCTACAGTCCAACGGCCGAAAGTCAATGATCTTTGGTTTCCTTTCTGCGGTTATTAATCCCTTTTCTGTTTTTTGTTACTTCCTTAGCCTCTTAACTTCATTCTGCATCTTTTGTGTGTCAGTGTTATTAAATCGTTAAAATCTTTCCAACAAGCTGTTTTACGTGAGTTGATTGATATTGCACGCGAGGCGCAAATGCATAAACAACCGATGGGAAATATTTCCTGGTCTAATTCTGTGGACGCGTTCTTGCTATTTCTGCACATCAAATTTTCCATCAGGTGTTTTGCATAAATCTGCTTAAAGACAAAAGCTGATCTTTTATATCGGAGACTCGAAGGTTTTCTCGGGTTCAACTCGACGAGGAACGGCTTTCAGGCATTTCTCCGCTTGTTGGTGACAAAATTGTCTCCATCCGACCCGCAGACGTCTCCCAGTAAAAAGCGGTAAAGCTTGCTCTTGCCCAATAGACACCACTGTGAAAGACGGAAAAAGAGCTTGTAGACTCTATTAGGCTTTATTCGTTTCAACCTAGATCCATCCGTCTTTACTTCTTTTATATCTCGCCCAAACCTTGGCTCCAGTCCCTCGACATCACCACATGCCAGTATATGCATACTGCTCGGGAAGATGCCAGTCTCCTTTGCATAATTCTCTTTCCAAAAGGATTTTCCGAAATATCGTCTACATTCTTCCCTCTTAATATCCTGGTTTTCATTTAATCAAATGCCAAAATAAGATATGCTTATTACAGATTTCGTCTAGGGCAGCCACTGGGCCCTGGAAATTTCGTATTGGGGTAAAAAAACGATCACCCAGTAACTGATGAGTAAATGCCTCCATAGATTTGTTTTTTTTTTCACGAAATTCCAGCGGGTTTGTTCAAATATTACTTTATGGAAGCCGTTTATTTGATGGGATCACAAAATCACGTCTACCTCCATACAAGTATATAGTGTCACAAATGCAAGAGTGTCTTTAGCTGCGCAAATATCAGTAGAATTTTCATAAAAGATGTTATTTGGTGTGTGTTCAATTAAGTATTGCAGTAAATAATACAAGTACCTTGCTAACTTTGTGGTATTCCATATATTCGAAATTTGAAAGACATTACATGACCCTGACTTGAAGATTTTTAATGAGTATTTGTACCCGTCCTCATCTCCCATCCTCACAGCCGCCTCCCGAATTTCCCTTCCCCCTCCCCCGCTAAACTCCCCGCCAATCACTGGTCCTGACCAACCTGCATCCACACCACCCTACTCACTCACCTCCACCCCCTCCTACCAAGCATATATATAAGACTGTAAACCCGGAAAAAGCACCTGAAGATGACGCTTAAGCGTTGAAACCCGGGTCGTGTGTGTTTTTAAGTATGTGGTTTTGTAAATGTAACCATTAAATCCTCTGAAAAAAAAAGTATTGCAGAGCACTGTCGTAGTTGAGTATGGAAATAGGAGTATTAAAACTCATAGAATTAAGTTGCCGATGGCAAATCAAAATTCACTCGTACGACTGTAATAAATGTAATGAATTTAGAACCCTGCTAACAATTTTAATTCTGCTTTTTAGACAAAGAACGCCGTAAATTCGGCATTCATGTTAATCTGCCGAGGATGATAAACAATTGTGCATTCAAGTGATAAAGGAAACCAGTAAGTATCGGGTTTAATTTGTGATTATTTCGATGCGTAGACTTTACTTGATTTGATTAACACTAGAAGGACGGGACTTTGCTTACTACCTAGAAGGACGATAGGGGGTCATAAATGGCCCCTTGTTATAAATTTGGTTTTTAGAGATAAATGTATTCAATTATTGTTAAAAATTATAAAATACAACCAAAACGAGTAAATACAAGACAATACACAATGTTAAATGTTGTTGTGCAAAAAAAGTAATGGAGTAAAAAATGACCCCTTCCCGTCCTTCTACGTTATACGGCGCACAGGTGCCAAAGTTTCAAGAATAATCCAACAAAACTATTGGATATTAAAGAGCACCTTAAATGGATAAAAGTCACAAATTCAAAGTAAGATCCGTGCAGAACTAAAGAAATGGCGAACGGCGAAAATCGAAAAGGGGTCAAAAATGACTCCCTCCGTCTCTCTAGTTTTAAAAAACATAGAGATGCAATTACAAAGTGGTTGCTTATGGAACACAACATAAAATATTTGTGGCTTAGAAAATATTAAATTTTAATATACATTATTGTTTGCATAGATGGGTCTTTATTTTTGAGTTCTGAGGCGAGTTTTAATTGTGGTCGAAATTTAAATAATTCTGCGACATAGCAAGGAGCAACGGACTAAATCGGACCTAGTCCAATGTAAAATGAACCGGACGCCGAGGGCAGCGTTGTAAGGAAGCGGGATGAAGTCGGAGAGAACGGCGGAGAATGTATGTACATGAAGTATATAGCGAGAGGCCAACATTCAGGAAAGGATAGTTGCGTCCTTTGCGATAAAACCGCTCTTCACCCCCCTCCCTAATACCGCCGATTAGCTCCCCTGAGTGACCCTTGGCCCCCTCCTCCTCCCTCTCTCGTCCAACCCCCCCCCCCCCCCCCGATCGCTATCTCGGCTTCCTCTCGTTCTCCTTCTTCTTCCCCTCCCTCACATTCTCCCCTATTTCGCAGGTGCGCTGCTCATCTCTCCTCCCGGACTACATTTTGTTTTTCCAATCTTTGCTCTCCGGCTCTTTCTCCTCCCTCTCATCTCCGACGCATCTCTTTCCTCTGTTTCTCACTCCTCGCTCTCTCTTCCATTTCCTTCTTTTCCTCCTTAACGCCTCATCCCCTCATCTGCCCTCTCTCCGACGTGAGAGAATGAAACGTCCAGACGTCCAGATTGGCCGTCGCTCGATTCCCACGCCCACGATTCCATCCGTTGCCTCGTTTAAAAAGGCTTCTCTTTTCACATTTTAAGCCGCATGTGATCCTCTTCGATTCTCTAATAAATAAAAGAGTGGTCCCTAACGGTATTTTGTAACGTTTTTCTCTTGATGGTCACTCAACTTCGGAGCCGGTTCGTAGGCGGAAGAGGACAATATACACGCGATGGCATTCAGGGAATCATCAGGTTTGTAGTAATATTGGACTGTAGTGGCAATTCGCTCAAATATTGAACACTTTTGGTTGCTACAGCAGTCCATGTTTGTAATGCCTGATTGAAATTAACTATTTGCTGACACATACTTTAATTGGTGTTGATTGAGAGCCTGCAGGCAGTCGGCTAGTTGTCGTGACCATTGACGTCAATAGATTTAGATTAGACCAAATACTACGCCATTTCTCTTTGGGAACTATCTCTAATTATCCATTGAGAAATAAGATTACACTCAGTGGCCGAGCGGTCCGAAGTTTGCTTCATGGAATGGTGAGATTCCTTTACACCATTCCGTATTTATATTTTTAATCATTTACCACTACATGAATTATAATTATTCTTAGCTTTGTTAATCAGTTATATTTTTACCGCACCCTAAGTTGTGTTAAATTCGTGGTTCATGGGTCTTGTGTACTGAGTATTTTTTTAAATAGTATAAGAATTTAGAAATTACTTTCTGCAACTAACCTCCAAGGAGGAAATTTAAATGACGATTTTTCCTTGATCTTTCGTAAACGAGTTTTAAAAATCTGATTTGTAAAATCTCAGTATTTAACTTGTACATTCATATCTTTTAGATAATTCATATTTCTGCAAATTTATGTGACATTTTTTTCTTTCCCATCATTCATTATGTACAACAATATAATATGCAGTAGCAATGAAAAAAATACCCGATGGATAGCTACTCATATACATTTTCAGCTACTAGCAGGATACAAGAGAGGTACTGGATGTTTTTCAGTAAATCATTATGCTGTACGCTCAAAATTTATTGCACCTAACCATCGCCTTACCATAAAGCATTTGATGCTGAAGAGATTTACGTTCCAGTTAAGTAAGGATGTTATCACTAAATTTATGTGGCATCTAAGTTAAATTACTCGCTGTGCAATCAAATTTATTTCATTTCAATCTTTTCAAACTGATTCACCAGTAGCTGAAACCTTTTACTTTATTCCAGCAAAATATGACAACTTGAAATTAATGTTTTATCTTACTTAAGTCAAGTATAGTGTACCCCTTATTAACTCTTCATGCCAAGTGCATGGAACCACTTAATGGGTCTATTGGGGGCGATGAACTTTTGCATTGGCAGGTTATTATCCCATTAAATCCATATTTGTACTTTTGATAAAACACTGCCAAAACTCTTAATTTTTGGATTCGTTGCCAACAATTTTGAATAATCTTCCTTTTTGAAATGTCCCGATCGAATTTCTTTCTTCAATTAATGCCTTACGCAATGATATCGTTTTCAGGCAATTTATATCCACGTAATTTTCGGTTATAGCTCAGCTATCTCTTGATTTTTAATAGCTTCAGCTTTGTATTCAATTTTCTCAGATAAATTTTCATTTTATTAAAATTAATTTTTTGGGTCTTATGTCTCTTTAAGATACCGTCAAATTTTATGCTTTAATTATTTTAAGTTTATGTCATAACTATTTAAAAGTAAAATCCATTGATTCGCAAATTGCCTGTGCTAAAGAATTGCCTCGTAATGATAAAACTCTATCCCCGCTAGGGCTTCTAATTCGGAGCGTCGAGGCACATGTTGCGTGTGCTCGTTGCAGCTGTCAGTTAACTTGGTTTTTCAATCATCTTTGATTCTTGAGTACGCCCTAAGTCCAAATCAGCATAGATCATCAATTCTCTCTTCTCCCTATTTTGATTAACCTATTAGTTCAAGCCGAGATTCAATAAGCATTTTAAGGAAGAGCAAGATATTCTACCGTTTGATTTCCACGCCTTCTGATGCGCCAGGGGAGATTGCAATCCAATTCATTCCCTTTCGAATTATCCACTAATCCCATAACTCCTCGCTATCCCGTCACATGTTCTGTTTTCACGGATAACCTTACTCTTGTTGAATAATTTCTGAAATTTCACTCTTCAGCTCTGTATTTTGTTCACTTCCACCTAAAAACCACGATGTTCCATTCAAAGTGTTGGGGGTTACAAAGTAAAACGCCATCTCTCTAATTTCCTATCTTGCAGAATTTTGCATCGCATAGAACTATCCTGCGTGTTTTTAAAGTGGATGATAAAGAAAAGTGAAATAGTACGATGCCTCACTGTGTTTTATCCGCCATTTCATTTCTCAAACTGGAGATCTTATATTTAGTAGAAGGCATGAAATCATTAAGTTTCTGTATCACAGTATTTTTTACGAGCAACCATTGGTAGTTTTTGGTGAGACGGCTTCCGCGGTGCTGTGAAGATAAGGGCAGCATTGATAGTTTTTGGCTGGAGTTCGTGGCATAATGACTACCTTTTGTCTAACAGCAACTATTTTTGTTTTTCGGAAGTTTTCCGCGTCCGAAACTCTCCCCTGTGGATTTCATGATTTGCAAGCAGTTAAAGTAACTTTGTAATACTTTCAGTACCATTCCAGTGCCAGAGGCACATTTATGTACATTTACGTACCTCTCGATTTTTTTTCTGTGTACCAAAACCCTTCTTTTTGAAATGAAATGAAGATCCAGAGGTACTTTCCTGGCAAATTTAACTTGCTGCTTAGTTAATAGTTTTCTCAAAAGAGTGCGCTAGGCCCAGAAATTTCTATTTCATATTCCGAAGCTACTTTAAAAATATTTCCATACGTGCAACCTATTTAAAAAAAATTAACGTTGACTTAATTCTAGAAATTACCTTTTCACAAATCAATTTATATGCATTAATATATATTATAAATAATAAATAGAACCAATAAATAATCCTGAAGAAACGTAAATTGTTTTAAGTAAATGGGACAGAAATGATCCTCTTGGCCACTCCGGCCGTCAACCATCCATTATGAAATGTAAACAGGTAGTATTTCTGATAAGTCATTTTTAAGTAATTACTTTGATGTGTACACCAGTGCCCGTTTTTAAATACCTAATATTATTACGTATGAACGTAATTTTTATTTTATGCCTTAATTAGAAGAAAAGGTAGAGACTGCAATATTTTTAGTTTGCATCGTGTCTGAAGAAACAAGGAAATGGAGCATATTTGACTTGAAAAATCACTGTCTGACATAGGAGAAGTCACTGATATAGGTAAATATTTTTGTAGGTCGTTTTATTGTATTTTTGCGTGCTGTGGCCGGGTTCCTGATATTTATGAGGCAGGATTCTTAACTTACCAGAGCATTCCAGAGCAATAATTGTTCATAACTTTCTGCTGAATTCAACATTAAATTGTTAAAATAATAAAAATATTTACAAAAAATAAATAGTTTAAGAAAGGGAAATCATTTTTATTGTTTAGAGAATATTTGGTGAGAGAGAAAAAAGTAGTCCGAAGTCCCAACGGTACATTTCGTTCATTATTTTAAAAAATGTGTTAAAGTGTATGTGAGAATAGTAAATGATTCCCTTGAATACTCTGGGTGTTACAAAATAAGTAGTAACGTGAAATGAATTTCAGGGAAACATCTCGAAATTGAAAGAGGGACTGAAAGGGTTAAAGTAACTTTGTAATCCGCTGTAATACTCTGAGAAATAAATACATCGGAGATGGACAATTCCACTTTTGGGTTCAAGTACTCGAGCCTGACTGGTGAAAATTTGAGGAAAGATGTTTAAAGAGAGCACCATGTCTGCATCATATTAAATGTGAATCTAGCTTAAGTAAATATAAAGCAAAGCTATCGGTCTGAGGCACATGTTGGTCCAAATCACGCGGACTTCTCTTGAGAATGCAACTGTCAACACCTAACTACACAACGATCTCAATCCTTAGATGTCCATAAAATAACCAAATTCTCGACTTTTATAGTTAAGGTAGGAAGGATAACGTCAAATATCTGATGAATACGCCACGTCCTGTACTATATTCCTACTCTTGAAGGTATAGATGCTACATATCGGAATATCTCAAGATCAGTCTATTGCGGTTCGCCGGAAAAATTTCCTTTAACGCACAATTAATCTATGCTATGTCTAACTAATTGAGTAGTAATTCATTTCATATCATAACTTAAATTATTGGCTTACTCAATTAGTCATTCTCTTTCGAGGTAGGCAGGTAAAATAACTTAATTATGGGTTATGGAACGAGAAAACTTCCACCTCAGGGCCTCTTCGATTCTCTAATGGAGAAAGAGGCTCTGGCATCAAAGTTCGATGGAAGGGTCCATATCAAACAGCCAGAAGTAGCTAAACGCCTGACTCGATAAATCACTAGGTGGTATTTATCTTTCAATTTTTTTAATTTCTAATGTTTATCGACTCCTTTCCTTCCTCTTTGTTTTATACTCTGAAAATTTTGCGTAGACTTTTGCCATTCAAAAATTGGTTGCTCAGCTAAGAAATAAATACGACGCGTGATTTTTGCTATGCGCACCGCCATCCTAAGCATCGTCACCTTTTCTTTTGCATGAAGCTTGAACAGGGTATCCTTACTTCTGGCGTTGTTGGATCGCACAATTAGTTCTTAAATATTCATGACAGCTATTTTCATCGCTGTTGCCTTGCTTAAAAAAAGGGCCACATACCTTCTTTTTGTCAGTAGTGGGGACACATTTGAGTAGCGTAAGAAATTGGTCCGTAAGCATTGGTCCGGCAAACCAAATGATACTTGTGTGTTACACTAATGCTATATTTACACCGAAGAAAATATTACCTTCTGATTCTAATAAAATGGCGTTCTCCTTCTCACTTCTTTTTTCGGAAGACATTTATGAAACGTTTGGAACAGCTGTATGGCAACATTCAATTGATAAATTACTCAGTAAAACTTTCTAATCCGTAATCAAAAGCTCGTGTTGCTACGTGTGATGTTACATTTCCTTTTTTTTACTTTCATTACTTGATGCGTTGTTAACTCGGTTACTCATGACACCCATGTTTAAAAGTTGTACTTTATTATGTAGTTTTAAAAATATAAAATGATTTTTCTCAAATATGAGACCTTTCTCGAATTTATTATCTCGTCCGAATTTAATATAACCCCAACGTCAGAGGCGTTTTCGAGAAATAATCCAAACGTTTACAGCTATAGCTATTTTAGCAGCATAAGATTAAATGACGTGGATTAGATTCAATTTAAATTCATCTTTCGTGTAAATTTGTCGAACTCCATCAAAACATATCTCACTCTGAGAGGAAAGTCTCACTTGAAGGGTTATTTTTGTCTTCAGTAAGCCGGTGGGAATGCCATTCGAAAGAGAGAGCCTTATTCTCATTGCGCATCTGCACAATACCCAGCTTTGCACTATATGCTACATGTGTCAGAAGAACAATGAGGGTTAGTGCATTTTCCTATTTCATAAATGCTCTATATAGGTATTTGAGTTACACGGGATGCGTACGAAGCGTGCTGTTACTTTGCATATTAATGCAGAAGAAAGCATGTTTTTGTAATTACTTACCATATTAATTTAGTAGCATTAGAGAGAAAACCACATTTAACGACACGCCAACAGTGGCTACACTACTTTAACCATCGAGTCCCAATTGCCGAAATCATAGTTTATATTCATTCACGGAAAAATTGACATAATAAAACCTACTCGTTCTGCTCTCTCTTACCGTACGTGATTCGCGTGAATTAAGTTCCCGTAGTACGCCTGCTTGTCGAATATTTTTTAAGTCCTCCAAAAATTGATCGGCTCGGTACTTAACGGAAAAAAATAAGTCTAAATAAGTACAAAACAGCGATAAGATTGCGATTTCCGTCCCAGTTGTTTTAGTGGGCTTTTAATGCCAGCCTAAGTGTCGGAAAGAAGTCTTTGCATATATTGCTGATATTCGCTGCACACGTTCGAATTCTTATGACGACGCCTTCCTCCATACGTGTCGTCTGTTAGCGTATTCCTTCCAAAAATACGCACCCTCTCTCGTTCTGAATGTTCCACTGTTCTGTTCTACCCCCGCCTTCAACTTCCTATTGCCCTGCTTCCCTCGTTGTCTCCAACCAACCCTTCGCGCCACCCACACATATGCATCACCGAATGCCGAAGGTCGACCTCCGCAATGCCTCCTCCTTTTCTTCCTGAGACGCCTCCCCTTCCTCCCGTGGAGCCTTCTCCCTTCCCTTTCCCTTTCCAACTCGGACCACTCTTCGCGACGTCTCCCCTCTCCAAGCCGAGAGTAAGTGCTCCTTTAATTAAATAAATGGCGGCTTCCTCTATTACTCTTCGCCTCCTATGCCGCACAATAGACGCAACTCCACCTTGGTCGTCTCGCAAACGAAGACGGATCGCCTCCATTACGGCGACTGAGTAAGTGCTGAGAGCTCTTCCGGAATTTTACCGGTCGCGCTTTTTCCTGTTTAGTCCTCCTGCTTGACGAAGACGAATAAGTTTTTTAGTGGTTGGAAAGCATTGGTGTGAAGTGGAGCTGCAAATCAGTCTGTGATTAAGGAGTAGTGTACCGGTGTTCGTGTAGAGGTCGCGTTAAACGTCGGCTACATTTATGATTCCTCGAGGATTCGTGTTTTGGATATGAACCGTCAGCCACGAGAGAATTTGACTGTGACTCCCTGATATTTTAGGAATATAGTAGGGAATGGGTTATAAGGGGAAGATATAATCTCCCTAATATCCAAAAGTTTTAGCTATTGCAACAAGTTCCACTACTTACTGCTCTTTTCATCCCTCCATAGCAATCTTCCCATATTCCCACTCTTCGTTCAATATTTGTCCTCCGCTCACCAAGTACTCGTGCAGACATTCAGATTTTCAGCAGCCCTGTAGAGCGCTACATCTGACTGGCTCTCCACCAAGGTGACGTGGCTTCGATTCTTTGGTGAGTCGTTCGTAGAAGTCCATCGCGTTCGGTAGAGGCAAATAGGAATGGAAAGAGCATTCCTCGGAAAGTGGGCAAAGGCGCCTTAAAAACAAAGAGGATTCGGAGAGGGTGGGCGACGGGAATTGGAGAGGCCAAGACAAGAAAGAGTTTTTGGGTTGATGAGTGTGGAATGCTCTACATTGGTACAAATACAGTTTCCCGTTCTAAATCTTTTTCTGTGGGGTACGTTGGGAGGATGTTGGGACATCGTAAGGAGGGAGAGTCTTCTTTTCTGTTTATACTCTTGGTAACCTCTAATGACTCTCCGCTGAGGTCAGCTGTTTCCAAAAATATTGTTCCCACCAGCCATAATTTTGGACGTTCTCTTACCGGTGCAGGTGTTTCTGTAGTTTCATTACAGAAAAGAAGATGACGTACCTATTAATTTCATTTCACAAAAAATGAGAAAAATATCGCAAAATTTTAGTTCAATATTTTTTAAGCGCCAAAGAAGGTGAAATTCGCCACGATGTAACCCTTTGTGTGTATATCTTCGCACCCGCGCGCGTGATTTCGTGCCATATTATTTGTGTATTTCGAAGTGTTTAGAAAACTGTCAATATTTTGGGCTCAGTATAATCATATTGCGTTTGTGCTTACTTGATCGGTTTATTATCTCAAGAGGATTCATTTTAGACTAGACTATGAGATGAGTACCATGAATTTCGAAAGTCGCGTTGGCGATATTGCCTTTGATGGAAAATGTGTCTAAGTATCTGCAAATCTTAACTTACTATCCAAGCATGGACGCTAACAAGAACACTTCCATAACTTCTAACTCTTATTCACCATGTCTTGCAAGATTATCTGCATTAATTTGTGAAGAACTAGCCTTTTATTTGAATGATCTTTAAAATATTGCCCTCTTCTTAGATTAAGTGGAATTAACTTTGTGCCATGATTATATATTGCCAAGATATAGACAAAGAAATTTTTTAGTCGTTTGTTATGTGAAAACACAAAAACCAAATAAATATTTTGGTCATTGAACCCATGCGTGAAGGAAGTAATTTCATCCATATAAATATTTATCAATTTCTACTTCAGTATTCAATGTACCGTTGAATTCCGATGTATTTGTAAATGGATGCCATCCAGTATGGAGTATTGATAAAATAAGTACCACTTCTTCATATAGTATTGGAATATTTTTTCCCTGAAGTGTTTATCGAAAAGTGTTTTGAATTTCGTGGCTGAAACTCGGTTTCTGTGGCCAGTGCTATCGGTTCCATTCAGATAGTATTCAAGTTTCGATAATTTAAACTCAAAGTACTTTTTAGGATTGAAATACTTACTCAAAACTATTACTGCTGTCGTTTACGCCACCATTAAGCCCTTATCTGATGGAACAAGAGTTTAAAAGATCAAAGTTAGACAAAAGCTCATGCATTGCGGGGATCTTACTACTTTCTCTAGGTCATGGGCACGTCATTAAATTTTTCTTGGAAAGTAATATATTGTCACTTTCATTACCTAGCTTGCTTGAATATTATTTCCAATTAATAATGTCGAATGGTATTCAATATGTAAAATCTTTTAGTAAGAGATTCTTTGGATGCAATCATCCTGTTTGCTGATTTATTTGCCTCTAATCGAGCAAATGCAAATAACTGACATTTGTGCTGTAGTGTCATAACCTAATATTATGTGTTATTTGTGAACAGAGAGATAAATACTGAACTGAAAGCCCGAATCAGTCCACTCATAAATATAACTGTCTTTAGTAACTTTGAGGAACTCAATAGTCAACAAAGTTATTGAAAAACCTTTATAAATACCTATGAATAATAAACAACATGACCTGATTTCACAATTTGTGTGTTTAAAAGATTTTACCCCGCGTTAGTAAAGTATTGTCAATACATTTGCAGCCCGTTTATCCTCGAAGACAGCAAACTAGTCCATAATACTACCAACCAATATTGCTGATGTCTCCTAACTAAGAAAGTCTCGTAGGCTTAAAATTTAGTTGCATAATTTGTGTCCATGGTATTCGGACGTTATTCTTTGACATTTATCACACCTTTAGGGAAAAGTTATTATGTAAATTATGTAAAACATGGAATTATCGCATTCAATGTAATCCTAAATTCATGTGAGTTGCATGTATGATACATTTTCTTTAGATTTAATGTAAGCATACCCAAAACCCCACTCCTCTGACTGATATTCAAGCCGAATTCATACTTATTAAGCATTAACGCAAACAGAATTTAAGTACTTACCGGAGAAATCATATTGATATGAAGTGAGTTGGTACATGTTTATTGTTTGAGGTACATTCCCTTGCAGCTTAACTGTAAAAATGGACCTTACGAGGAGAAATATTTTTCAAATGAATTCGCATATTACATCCACGTCGCTTGAATATTCGCATATCAACAATTTGTAAGGCCTTCGGGCGAAAAATTAACAGTGACCTAAATTTTTTCTTGTAAAGGCATCAGATGGAATACGCAGCGAGAATTCTAAATCTAGAACGAAACTGTTTACATGCTGCGATAGAAATAAAAGGATAATTTTTATTCTGTATTATATTTGTGCCATCGTCAACGTATTGCTATTGCTATTGCAACGTATTGCTTTGCTATTGCTACACTGAATTATCGTCGTTAAAAGAATATATAAATTAATTTTATTTCCAAAAACTACGATTAGTGATCACTGAAATAGTCATTCTTAACTTTTTGGACGACGAAGCAAAAAATTAGCATCGGTATAAGTGAACAAATTTAAACTTAATTTTTGTTTCTGGCAGATACATAATTATATAGTTTAACATAGGGGGTAGAGTAGGTGGTTGCAACAGGTAATGAGAGGGGAAGGGAAGCTGGCGACCGGGATAGGATGGGGGAGGATGTTGTGGAAGCCGATAAGGAGAAGAAAAAGGATAGGTTTTATGGATGGGCTAAAGAGATGTGGGAAATATGCTGAAACGAGGGAAAGCATAGTGCTAAAAGAATGAGATCAAAGAGTAAAAAGAAAGATCAAATTGGTGAAGTGGCTGGGGTGCTGAATTCCACTCAAAAAGTGGCGCATATCGTCAGAGGCAATCGAAATCTATAATACTGTAAGGAGAATACATCATGTACAATGCTTGGTCACTAACATATGTCTAATGTTTACTTGTTGTTTTGCTTTAATAACATACAAATGCCGGTTGAAACTATTTTTTCTCTGGTCCATAACTATACCATTATCGGAAGTTTGCTCATCAGATCGGCAATGTTGTTACCATCCTTTATAATTGCCATAATGTGTATGTACAATTCATGTAGAATTTAGGGTTCATTGGACATTCTTTATAGAATAAAGTAAATATTTTTAAGTAGAGAAATATGAATGGTGTGTAAATAGGATGACTCAAGCGTAAACTTATTAGATCAGTCTTTCTTCGAGAAATGTATCTACCTTATATCACTTCTCTTGTGACTTTACTGAATATTATATTGATTTAAAAAACATGATGACATGGAGTCAACACATTCATGTGTCGGATAGGCCATCATTGACCTAATTGCAATTGACAGATGATCTATAGAGCTGATCTTTACCTTAGAATTTATGGTTAGGGTGACTTTATGTATCAATTGTTACGTAAATAGTAAGGCAATCACTGTCCATGCATATTCAGGACCCTTGTTACTGAAATATTTACGATGTATTAAAATTAAATTCTTTTTATATTATTCCTAAACACCCTTTTTGCGCTTGATCCTCGTTTGCCAGTAAATTAAAATTTTATGTCAAATCTTAAGTTCAAATTTCCCATTTTTTCCCAAGCTGGGAAAAACCGTAGGCCCAAAATTTTGAAACTTTGTCCGAGCTTTCACATCACTAGTTAGACCATAGTTTGAATGTGCTGCGAGCGACTGGGACACTGCATATATATATGGCTTGTAATAGGCAATCTACCTCGGAAAGTCTTACCTATGCATGATTTAGGCTTATAAACGGAGCCTACTTGCTGGGAATAGGTCAATTGAATCATTTAGACAAAGAAACATGACACGATGAAATTTATTTTACCCCGACCTATGAATCTAGTACTGATAGTTGCGAAGAAAAAAGGGAGGTACTTTTTCGAACTCTTAGATAGAAAAATTCCTTCCCTTTCGGCACTATTTCAATTTCTAAAACGGATAGGGTGCAATGGCGCTCAATATAAATAAATGAATTTAATTTTCTTCCTATTTCCGATGATTTTGCATTTTCTTTCCCCATGCATTCCCCTTGCATTATCGTGGCTGTCGTCCGAACACATTCCACCAAACCCTGGTGTGTTACTGGAAATTTCGATCACGCGATTTCCAGAGTGACGCGGATGTTTTCATTTCAACTGCACATGGTCACAATATCTGTCTACATCTGATAGAATCTCGAAAATGATATAGATACAATGCCAAAGTGATTGGCACCAAATTTACGCCTTCCTATAGACTGTTACTCACATCAGGAAAAAGTGAGCGAGACGCTATGCTCGTTAGTTGACATTCAATTCATTTGCATCCTTCAAGACTTCCTATTCCGTTTGCTAATATTTTCCCTTCTCGCATTGTGCTAGCTCTTACCGCTCTTGTTCTTACCGCTCTTACGTCTCGATAGCGGTTCCCAGTTAGCCAACAGATCTGTCGTTCCATTCTCGCTCCGCTTTGAGAACAAACGGCTTCCTTTGACCGATCTTTCGCTTTTGGGAACTTCAATTCGACCGAGTCGTTAACATTCGACCCCTCTCGCACCCGGTTTCCCGTACATTCCCCTCCCTCGCACTTCACTCTCTCCCTCCCTCTTCGACATTTCTTCCATCACACCCCTTTCCTCTTTTTTCTCACTTTCTACGCCCCTCATCCCCCTTCATCTTCCGTATTTTCCTCTACCGATTAGACAGCGACCTCCTGTCTCTCTCACCCTCGTCTTTCCCTGTCACGTCTCCCCTCATCCCTTCCCGTCATTAAGATAGCTTCTTCATCACTCCCCATTTCATCCGACCCTGCAAAATCTTTACCTCTCCGTCTCTCTATCCTCGCTTTCCTGTTTGCTGTTAAAGGAGTCTGCGGACCGAACACTGTCCGCGGGTCGGGCCAAGGGACCAAGAAATCTCATTTCTCTGAACTATATTGAATCAAGCTTCACTTCGCAAAGCAACAGCTTAGTATTCATAATGACAATCAAATCTCTTGTACTTTGATACAAATTGGGCTGAACTCCTTGAGATACGCCTTTCGCTGAGTTATAACATACATAATGTTGCCAACACAATTAGGAAAAGTTTTTTATTTCATTATTTTTATATTGTCGTTCTTACGAGGAGAAATATGGAGGCTGTGGAAATGTTGAGGAAGACTGGGAGCAGCAAAGGAATTAAGGAACAGGCGTGGGGGAAAGTTTACAGCAGTTACTGAGTTATTTCGACGGAAATGAGTGGGAATCGGGGTGAGAAAAGTTTCACTATGCATAGGAATGGGTAGTGCTTGATATTCTCAAATTGTTTGAGAGCAAACATTTTTAAGCCGTCGGAGAGGACGTATTAAAGTTTATGGACGAGTTTTCTAGAATTACTTATTTTCTGTACATTCTCAATTATTTGCTTAAAAATAGTGCTGACCTTTGCTGCAGACAGCAGGCAGAAAATTTAGTGACAGAATAATGTCTGTCTTCTGTCCATTCAGGAGGAAGTGTAATGACATTTCAAACTCTTCCGGAAATATTTTGTATCGCCTTTAAAATTGCGCTCATAAAAGAAACATTTCTCAATAATTTCAGGGTAGAAACGTGTATCATATCTGATTTAACAGATAAAAATGCTTCGGAGAAGGTGATTTTGCATTTGAGTTCTCAGCGTCGTCCTCTTGCTTTAAACGTGAGAGTAATTGGGACAGTCACCGCAGAGTGTTGGGCGCAATTTACGCCGTCATAATCTGGGCATCGCACGGCCGAAGGGGTTGTGTCTAATGGATAAACGGTTCCAAGTAAATGTCAGATAGCATAAAGTGGAAACTTGTTTCCGGAAGAGTATGGAAGCAAATATTTTGGAGTATAAAAAGAATGTGGGAAATGATATTCTCTCTCAGTGCTTAGCATGTATGGCTACTTGCACGGGAATAAATTTATGAATTGCGGAACAATAAATGAGAAAATATTATCATGGGCTAAGACTTTCATCAAAAATAGAGGATAAAAAATCCAATATTGATATGCATCTCGCTGAAGTTAAGACAATCAATTAGTGGGAGATTAGAGGGAGGGATTAGATTATCTATCGGGTAATTATCAGCTCTATATTTTTAATTCGTCATTGTAGTAGTACGCCTTCCTTTTAATTCATTAAACTATGATTTGTTGAATGTGTTTTCTTTTACAAACTCTCCGTACCATTGATTAAAACGTATGACTTCTGTGTTTTGCACGGTATCGCTAAGCTATGTTCTACTCTTAATGACTCAATGAGCACGTCTGCTCTAAATGTGTACATATTGTTTGACATTTGATTGGGTACGCATGACATTTCATTCTGCGAAGGAGATATAAATGTCCTGAGATATAAATGTCCTGAGAGTGACCGAAAGTTAGGTGAAGCATACAATGTGAAATTTATTATCCTTTTCTATACCCACCTTTCCTAAAACATTTTCTCCTTTTATGAGAGCATTGGTGCTGGAAATATGTGTTCTCGCATGATTTTCTTTTCATGATAAAAATATTAAAACTTGGATTGAAATTTTGGCTCCAACGCCTGGCATAGGGCGTTTTGCCGGAAACCGTGGAGCCGCTTGAGGGACCAGTATTAAATTGGCACTCATTGGAGTCAGTAAAAATATATTATCCTCCGCCCGCTAGCGCCCCCGGATTGAATTCCTTGGCCACAAAACATTTTCGTGCCTTTCTCATAGTAACACGCCCCCACAAATTCTTTGGACTCCAAATACTATTGTAAATATTTTTGTCTGGAACGAGGTTTGATGGGTGAACACCTTAATTAGCAGGGGTATCTACGATGATTTGAGGAGCGTCGGTCATTGGCATCTCTCCAGACGTGTGATGTTCACCAAGTTGAGTGTCTTTCCTAAGTGCTAATGTCACATTTAATTTAATTGAAGAGAATCATAGAATTAAATTAAAACTTTTAATTTTCTAGAGCTTTAAGAGATAACAATGCGTTTCGATATCTTATAATATCATCTTTAAGTAATGGTTATTTGATAACATTTCTTTCAATTAAGTGTAGTACAAATTTCATTGCAATTCAAAATTGTACTTAGATTATCATTAACTGAAGAGGATATTTAAAGGCATAGAAACGTGTTGATATCCAATAAGCCTGAGAAAAAGTAAGAATTTTCTACCCTAATTTTATCATAGAATTCCACGATCGAACTCCTGAATCTGTGAACTATAACCAAAGTGAATAGTAACTTCTTTATAAGACTGCAGAGAAATAAAGGGTATTTAACCTTATGACAAAATTATAACGCGAGGAGATTATAGTAAAAAAATTATTAAATAACTATTCCGTTCATTGATGGCTGCCATTCTAAATATATTTGTTCCTGAGCTTACTGCCATGCCATACGAAAAGTTTCGAACCTGCCCTAACAATTCCGCCTAGGCTAATCGGTCCTCCCCTCTCTGAAGTATGCTATCAAGATCACTTCCTCCAATAACGGTCACCCAACATAGTTTCATTCGCCTGGTTTTCCAAAGAAAAATAATACCAACGAGAAAAAAAGGTGAGATGTTTTCGGCTTCTTTAGTTTCCATGGTATTTTTTGAGGCTAGTCAACACTTTTATAATATTTTTTCTCAGAGGAGGCCATGGTAGTTACAAGGGAATAATTTCACACCAAAAAGAAATCATATAAATTCAAATGGACAAAATAAGGAGACCCTTAAAAGTCAATTTAAAAAAGAGCATTCTTGAGAATGATAGTCATACGATGGCCAGGATTGTTGGCGCACTTGAAAATATTTCTCATTTTACAACTGCACATCTGCACTAAATTATTCCCTTGCCAGGAAACATAAAAGGAGTTCTTTTTATTTTTATCACTTAAGACCCCACTATGCTCGATAATCTTAGAAATGCTCACGCAAATGACCGCAATTTTACAACATGCTAACACAAGAGCAGTGACGAGCTCTATTTATCAGGGAAACGGTTTAAAAATCAGTGAAATCTGCGACGTGATATTTTCACGGCGTATAGATCACGCGGAATGAAAGCGGTAATGGGTTAAGGGCCATCATGTGAAATCGCCTGCAATTTCTCGTCGCCTTTGCTAGTCAAGCAACGCCCTCGCGAACGATAATCTTGTGAGTGCTATGCGACGTTATATATTGAATTTTTAAGCCAAACAATCAGGCAAGGAAGGAAAGGTAGGCGATCGCTATTTTCCTTTTTCCCATCCTTGCACTTCTATGCCTGTCATTCTCCCTCGTTCACATTAATTCTTCCCAATCTTCTGCGTCCACCACCTCTTCCTCCCAACTCTCTCTTTGTCTCCCTCATTCTCGCTCTATTCCTATTTTTCATTCCGTCCTGATTACCTCAAGAACGCTTCGTTCACCGCCACGCGTCCCATCATCCACGTCTGCCTCCTCCGCCTCCCTCACCTCCTCTTCCATTTCCTTACGCACATTATTCTCCCGCTCGACCATATTTTTCTCCCTTCCCCGCTCTCATATCTTTCTGCTTGCTTTAAAAAATTTCTCCCCTTCATCGTCATCATCTCTTACATCTTCCTCAACCCTTACCACCTTTTTTCCTTAGCTTTCTCGTCCATCTCTTCGACATCCTCACCGTCATAATCTTCGGACTCCACGTTTCCCCTCAGTCACTTTAGTTTCACGAGTGACACGTATACCGCAAACTAGTCACGGTATTAACTTTACAGTTTTTATACCCCTTAAGTTCACAGGGAGAAAGTTCCTCAGCGTTAATGTTTATGACTGATGAGAGTACAATGCCATGAAGTAGTCGTGTCATACGATCAGCACCACCAGATGTTAAAGAGAAATGAACAAGAAGATTAAAAAATAATATTTCCTCTGTGATTTTTTTCCAAGTTTTTTTTCAGTCCTTTTCGATAAAAATAGATTAATTACTATGAACATTGTCATCTCTTGGCATTGCATTGCAAAAGATAGTAAAACATCGTGGCGGAGCATACCTTTTATTAGGTATCACTGCTTATTAATCAATTTGGCACAAAACAAAAACCTTACTTATCAACTCAAATGCTAATTTCACGTATAACTAGGTTATACGGATAGCTATTACGACGTGGTTCGGTTGGTACCATGTCTTTTACTTACCCTCATCCGTGGTTTCATGTGACTCCCTATCTCCGAAAAGAAGAAGCTTAGCTTTAAGTGATTCCTGAGGGATTTGAAGCCCTTTAGCCACTAGGCAGACTCTTCACCCTGCTAACAAAATCACCCATTGTGGAAAAATGTTTACTTACATTCGTTAAATTTATAGAACTATAGAATCCAATAGAAAAAAAGAATGTAAAAAATGCCTAATTGATTGAAATTGGACTTACAAACGTTACGTTGATTCATCGGGGCAACAAATTAATCAATTTCTTTCACCAACTCTAAAAGTGCTTTTGATATATGCGCTGAATTTAATATACACTTAGATGCAATAAAATGTAATAAAATTCACCTGATAATGCATAGAGATGCTTTTCATTGAATGTTATATACCTTATCTGTATTTACTCTGAAACGAAAGGTCATGGGTGTGGTCTGTATAGTCGTCAAAGATATACTGGATATAAAAAGATTAATGTTTTTTTATTTACTTTTGTTGCATGATATTTAGCATCTTGTCTTTTTTTGTGCGTTTGTAATTCTAATACATTCAACACAGCCAATTGAGGGTGAAGTTCATATAAGAGTCTATCAACAATTTGTGAATTTCAGCTCTGAGAAGTAAAAAATCTTAGATTTATTTTTGAAAGACAATAATACACTTTTGCATTAATTTAAGGGGATTGAAACAGGAGTCTAAGCAAAGGTTTGATCTCAATTTTTTTATATAGAAATTGCTATCAAATGCCAACGCTGATTACTATGTTGTTATGTTGAGTTTAATTGTTAAATGCGTCATTGTTTTGTAGTGATTCGTTTATTGAGAACATACCTCGACCCGAAGCTCAACAACAATTTTTTCAGTATTGTTGATATATTGACGCGCGAGTTGAGCACTTTACATTCTTTTGGAAGTAATAGTTATTTTTTATGTTATTTTCCTCGCTTTACCGAGGTAGAGAATTAGGAAAGATTTGTCAGGGCAATATGGAAGGTGGCGGGGGACGAGATGTGAAATGATGAGTGGGTTGCCGAGGGTCGCTGTCGTGGGGTGGGCGGGGAGGGGGGGGGGGTGTGTGACAACAGCCTGAGGGGGTGGCAGAGGGGAGTTGAAGGGAAAAAGGGGGAGGGGTTGGAAAGGTTTCTGAAGGGCGATGGGGCGGAAAAAAAACCCTGGCGATATTTCTAGACACACGAAACTTTCCCCGGCTTTTTCTCGCATATTCCCAAATCTTTGGCCAATGCCCACGCAGGGCGGTGGTTTTCGTTTATTTAATTCCCTAGTGGACTGTGGAACGACGGTTCATATGGTAAGGTGTGTGTGGTACCCTGGTTAGGTATAAATGAAATAACTCTCAAGTTGATTCATTGACATTCCAGCATTTAAAGTGAAAGATAAATTAATCATCGATATTACGAGAAATGGAAACAGAATGGTTGACATAATTAGTCCGGGGAGACTATTCATCATTTATATATTTTGTCGAATAAAATGAGAATTCCTTGCGAGTACAGCAGTAACGGCGGAATGATTAGGCAATGAAACGGCTTTATAAATAGTTGATCAATAAAAGCTTATAATTTCACTTAAGATTTGTCCTACTGACTCTTCAGTTTTGAATCTCATGAGCGTAAGACTTGATTAAATTTGAAGCTGGAGAGTAAATTGTAACTCAGCGTACTGTTACTTTTAGGCGAACTACCGCACTGGTTTTGAGCGAAATTGTTTGGATTTTATTTAGAAAATCAGTAAATGTTTCCAACCAAAATTTAGTGAAATGGAACAATATTTAAGATAAATTAGTGGTTGTATTAAATAATTTTAATGAAATTATTGCATAACTCATGTGTCTGGAAAATTAATTACGTATATTTAAAGCAATAGAGTGACCAAAAATGTCTCTCTCTTCGCCTTATCATGCGTCTTGTTACCTTACTGTTTTGACATACCATTACCACTGGCTGAGAGCGTTATCTATTTTTTCTTTTTATACTTATTGTTGCTAATACCAGCTGTGCAAATTACTCTCCAGAAACATTGTTTTCTTGTAAGAGTATATTTAATCCAGTCTCAAGTCATTCTTTCTTAAGTTCCGCGTGTTTGATCAATTGCGAGTGAGCAACGATTTTTCATTTTTCGCTCGTTATGTGCTAAATTACTTGTTTCTACTAAAAATGTTCACTTCAGCAATTTTTTTACGGTATAAATACAAAGACATGTAGATGAGGTTATTATATCAATAGGCGTTGGTAGGTTTGGTATTCCCGTAATTCTGTGGCAAATTTTATCATGAAGATAGGGATATCCATTGTTTGAATTCTATAAAAGAGTCGATAAAAAAGCACATCGGGCTTTATGATCATTTTATATGTCACTGAAACAGGATAAAGGGTAGAAAATAATGTGTAGAAAAATTAATAGGTACGTCCTGAATTTCGTCACTACCATTGAATTTTCTGTAATTCAGAGAGTCTTATCGTGCAATTCGTTCGTCTTTTGAAAATCGCTTGCTTCTGGGTGACTTCTTACTTGGTTTTCTTGCTTTATTGGGACTCGTCTTCTATAGTCACCAATGCATTCAGCCTCTTGAATCACCTTGCGTTAGTATGTTCACCCGAGCGTGCTTTTAGGATGCTCTCTTGTATTATTCCACGAAGTTGATATCCCTACATCGCGAAGTCAGAATTTTAATAATCCTTATTGGTTTGTCCTCTTGATCGAGTAGTTTTACCTCTAATTGTAACTTAAAATCATCATAAGTATTGATGTTCCGTGATAATTACTTGATTTTTTTATTACTTGATCTATTGTTGCTTGCAGTATTTAAGAATTCTGCTTTATTCTCTCGAAAAAGTCTGACGTAAATTGACGATGTGTTCTAAAACAATGCGCGGACAAAACTGAATATCAGTGCATTCGAGCAGAGCTTTAAGTTTATAACGTAATATTATCATTCACTATTTTGGGCCCACCCATTTACTTCCACTGATGACCAGAGGAGTGTTTTTGAGGATCCTTGAGGGCAATCCCGTTAGACGTGAGTGCACAAAAATGGAGCTATTAACGTGGTAACTCTATTAATCCTGAAGAGGATGAACACGGGAGGAAATTAATGTGGCATAAAGCTGGATATCTTCTGGCCCGATGGCTCCACGCTACTGGGCAGGCGGGTTGGGGGTGCTTTTGAGGTGAAGTTTTGGCTGAAATTCCCCAACTACTCCACCAGAGCCCTCTGCGTGTGTGAGATGCAATTATGGTCAGCGGGTGGAGCCTCGCCGTCGTCGAGATATTTCTCCCGGCCTCCCCCTTTAACCCCACGTTCCACGTCCGCTCCGGGACACTTGTCGAACAACCAAACCCATCCCACCATCCCTCTTATGCCATCGCCCGCGGGTGATAATCTCGTGTAATCAATGTTCGCATTAGCGGTATCATTTCAGGTTTGTTGTCCGCTTCGAAGGATCGACACATCCGCCCGCAACGCTCCGGCTGATCTCCCCATTCGTGACACGCATGTTTGCGGAGGCTCTTCTCTTTCCTGGTTGGTTGGTCACATGGGGAGTTTTCCGGACGGCTAAGGTCAAATGTGTCTTTCAGAAGATCTGATGAGGGAGGGATTAATTGGTGAATGGTGGAGAGAAACTTGATCCCGGCATCACCCTCCTCTCAACGAAAGGCGCCATGTTCTTCCGAGTTCAAGTACTGCGAGCAGATATAATAGCGCGTTACATGTAATGTTTGGACATGGGCCATGAGTAGGTAAACAAAGGAATGGGGAAAACGAATGAGATGAATTTCAATACATTAGTGAGATTTACTTAAGGTAGTCCGAGCGAGATAGTTCCCTAATCATAATAGAGAAGATATGCAATTATAAGTTTTAATTGCACAAGCTGTAGGATACATCAATTAAATATTGCATTATAAATGGTGCAATAATACAGTTTTATATGACAGAAATTGTAAGTAATTAAATGAAAATATCTAAATAAGTCATTGACTTTACTCATTTTTTTCGCGCGGTGCGTTTGAAACTCCTTCAAAACGGAAGGTTTTTTGTGATACCCAAGAACCTACTGCGGTGACAATGTGATTAATTTTCAAAAATAGTTGAGAAAACATGCAAACTACACACTATTAGTTTTTTATGACATCTAAGTGTTATAAATAGCTCATTTTGTAAATAATGTCTCTGGAGTGCTTGCACGTACCGTTTCCAATGTAAAAGGGCTGGTATTTTTTGGCAAATATCTCCAAAAGTTACCTTACCAAAAATTCTACCCCTTACTACATATTAAGCGGTAGAATTTTTGGTGTCATTGGATAGGTGAGATTTTTTTTCTTTAAATGAGACCAAATTCATAGATTTCTAAGTAAAGTGATATTTCGCTCGGACTACCTTAAATGCCTTAGCATCTATGGCTCTGTTTTTGTTGTATTCATTAATATTTCGTTGGCGAAATTACAACGTGAAATGAAACAGCCCATCCGACGGGAAAAGTTCTACCACAGCAGTGGTTGAGGTTTTCCAACAAAACTCTGCCATTCTCTCCAACCTTTTCCAAATAATCGTTACCACGAGAATCTACCCCACTGTACTTAATCTTGCTAATCTCCTCAGTTCTGTCGCCTCTGAAAAAATCAGTGGATATCAGAAACAAAATAAATAGGGTTAAAATGGCGGTGTAATAAATTCCTCTATTAAAATGTTTCCCTCCAAACCCTTTCTCCAAAAGTAAAAAGTATATAAAATACGCCTCTTTACTATCTTCTCAGAAAATTCAGGTACATCAAAAGCAAAAGATTGTTACACATACATCTGTTTTTTTAGTGTTGTTTTAGTTTTTGAAGTGTTGTGGAGCATACTGAAGAGAGAATATTAGAAACGAGAACTTACATGTAGTGGAATGATTTTTAGCAGTGAAACTCTTATTCAATTGAATCATCTGATTCCTGATCTCTGAACGTGCCATTAAACCCTATCTTGTCCGTCCCTTACGGACCTAATCTCATTACTTAATGGCATGCAATTGCAGCTATAAGTCACCGCTGCGGGAACTAAACCAAATGAAATTCTAAACGATTGAGCCTTTTAAGCGCCTATCTACAATGCACTAACATCATTGCAGAAAAATCGTCGTCCCTACCAGCTTCGTTCGCGAGCCATGCGGGGGTGATAAACTAGTCCTCCGGTAACCTCACCAACCTCTGAGGCATTCTTCTATCCTGTCTCTTCCTCTCCAACGCGAGCCATCGCACCCACATTTCCATCCTCTGCTCCCCCTCTGGACCACGCCGTTTCATTATTATATTTCTTCCTCTCGTCCCTGGAAATCTGCCTACGCCGCGCCGGCAAACTGCGGCTTGATCCGGCCATGTCTTTCAATTTGCCCATATGGGTCGGAGGAACGGGATGGAGAGAACAAAGGCTGCGGAGATGGAGAAGAGAACTATGGGGAGGCCGTGGATGGTTTCAAATTAGAAATTTTAGCCGGTTAAAGAGGATGGATCTTGAGATGAAAGCCACGCAGTTTTTACTCGAATTATATCAATATCTATCAATATGATTTTACCTATCCGCAATGTATTCTTTCACACATTACACTTGAAACTACGCACCCCTCTGCTCGGCCTTTTTTTGTGAAATGAGTTAAAGCAATACTTTAATTTTAAAAAATATGATTGGCATTTTTTCTCTACATGAAGGATACTATAAGATTATGACAATATGCTTTTTCTAATTTTCCGGATATAAGTAAATTTCTACCCTTGGATTTCTAATTGGGAAAGTTCGCCGGCGAAATTCGTTTTTCGGATACAAAACGCGCTAGGTTGTCGGAGTACATGTTCTTTCAAAGAATTATTTAACTTTTTTCTCATGCTCTGTCACTGAGCTGTCACTCTCTGCTGAGCTCTGTCACTGACAACAATTGTGAGCTGGGCAACTGTCAGCTCTTTGTGTCATCCTTTATTACTTTAAAAAGTTACGTGATTTTGTATTGCTTGAAAAAGCTACTGAATATTGATGGTGATCGCTGTCTCGATTAAAAGTGTGGTATTTTCATTGTAATTTTTGTACTTTCGCAATATTTTCTCGTGAAACAGAGGAATACAGTGGTTTAATGAGATTCGAACTCGGATCATAGGTAATTCTCGCATGTTCGCGGCGCGTCTCTGTTTAAAGAGCAACCAATCAAAGGTAGCGTTAAAAAACAGGTGACGCTTACGCGGTAATACTTCCCCGATTTCTTTCCATTCCACCGTCTCCTTTCATCGACCCCCGAGTGGTGACGGCGCATCCATTGCAACGGCGACCATCTTTCCTCGGATTCTGCCCGTGAAACATCTCTTTCTCACCAAAGCCCGGGTCTCACTGCCCTTTCACGACTTTTGAAGTTGATCTTATGTACTGCCCCTGTTCTCCCTAACAACTCATACCGTTTTTGGCATCCCACGTCATACTTCCACATTCGTGCTTCACCATGAACCAAGTCTGCCATTATGAGCTATCAGATAATATCGACTAAATAATGGTGAAATAGCCTGTACTGTCATGGTTTATTTCAAACACAAGGCTACCACATTATCATGAGCCACCATTGAAGAGCTGCATTTAAAATTTTTGTTTTTTCATATAAATGCTAAATATAACTTTTAAATTAAGCTCCTTACTGTTGCCCCCATTTCTATATAGTTGGAGCTATAATTTTATGCAAAGTGTTATTTATTACTTTTTAAGGGACGAGAATTCAGCAGTTAGAAATTTGATGGCAATTTTCCTGTTCATTGTCACACTTTTAGTAAATCTAATCTTAGTCTAAATTTACTTCATCTGTTTGTGAATGTTACTAAAAAGAGAGCAGTCCACCTTGTTGAGTCCTTAACTATACACTGAAAATGATAAGCGCTTCATCGTCGAAATATCAGGAGCTTTTTTATTAGTGTTTTTTCTTTCCTGTGTCTATGTTTTTTGTCTGCCTCCCTGTAGCATTCATACGTTATCACTTAAGTGATACTCCGTCAAATTATATTGTATTTCACCACTGTCTGAGTGCTTGTGTTATTCTTTCACTTCACCTTCTGTGTGGGTCATTCTCTCTCTCTCTTTCTCTGCCGGTGGGTGAACTGCATCCATAGTGCCATCTATTGGCCGCCCAAGTGGGTCATGCCTTAGGGGGTATTTGTTCGTATAAACCCCCGCCGATTCCAGTGGTTTCTTCGTGGTGGTCTGAGCAACCGACGCGAAATCGGAAGGTCCGGGTTCGATTCCTAGTCCAATTGAATTATTATGGATAGATCTCCCACTTGCTGAGCTCGTCAGATTATTTTTAATACTCAGGAATTGTTGAATATTTAAATTACCTCAAATTGTGCGAAAAAATTACCTATTATCAGCGTGCCTAACAATGATTCTGGAATTGTTAGAAATTTTTCGTCCTCCACATCTGAAAATAATTCAATGGAAAAAGGTTTTCTACCGGGTACCTACTCATTTTAGCGTTGGAAATTATTGTTTCTATGGAGCTTAGCCCAACTAAGGGGAATCCCAAGGCTGGGTTCAACTTTCCTTCCGGTTTTTCAGCTTCAAAAGGCCTTCCGATTCCCCGCTTACGTCTCCTCGTTCCTTCATCCCCATCGATGATTAAAACATCGCCATCCTAGGGGCGGTAGCACCTTTATTGGGAGCCACTGCTCTCAGTTATCGGTCATATCCCCTGAATTATGCAACGAAGAATGTAAATGGATTCGCCCGATGCGGATTCCACGGAGGGGTCGACAGTTGAAAAAACAAATGAGTGAAGTGCACGAGCCCGGCGTCAATAACATTGAGTCAGCCGCCCGAAGATTAGATAAGCAGATTCTTTGCTTTGGGATCACTTCTTGCAAAAAGAAAATGGGCTAATAGTAAGTGCTAGGCAGAGTGGGATGGTAGAGTTAGTTCGAGGGACGGTGGAATGGCGAATGTGACGAGCGGAGCATTAGAATACAGTTTTGCGCAACCAAGGTCTGATGGTCTTGGTCGGATACGAGACTGATTTTGTTGGAAAATCGTGGAAAAAAAGACAGTAGACGGTTAAAGTCGCTCCGACGGCATCTGCGAGACTAGAAAAGGAAGAGGAGTGGACTTGTAGGGGAAAGTTAAACGCGTGGGGAAACGGATCCGTTGGGTTCCGGTCCCTCCCAGGCCTCCAAGAGAAGAGAAGATGAGGAAATAATCTGGCGTAGGGTATAGAAAGGCGAGGCAAGGGGGGGACGATGGGGGAATGTGAATTAAGACGGGTCAGGAGGAGAGCGTGCGTAAGAAGGGCGAATGGGGCAAATGGGGGAGAGAGGGGGTGAAGGAAGTAGGGTGGGTTCGACGAGGGAGAGAGCAGACGGGGGGGAAGACTAGGCGGCTGGTGGTGGATGCGTCTTTGTGCACTCATCGAGGGTAAGGAAGGGTGAGTCATTCAAAGCGACAAAGATCGAGCCGTATAAAAGACCGCGTAGAGAAGAAAAGGGATTAAACGCGCAGGGGGTAACTAGAGAGAGAGGGCGAAAGGAGGGGACTCGTGCTCAAGGGTGGTTGGTACCGACTCCAGGTGGTGCTTTGCTCCCGTGGATCACCCCCTACTTTTGCCTCGGGCACGAAATTCAGACGTACCTCAGACTGTCTTTTGTTGGAGACGCCCGCCTGTGTTGGCATGTGGGGTCTTGCGGTGTAACGGTCGACGCGTAGGAATTTTCAAATATTTCGAGGTGGGACCACAAAAAAGATCCGTTTAAAAGTTTTTGCGGTGGGAGATTTTAAATTTCGTAGTATAACGATCCGTTAAATGATACTTCCTAGTCATCAGGACACCTGTTTCATTTGCGTTAATGGGTTCCATCTCAATGTTGAAGTTTTTATTTGCAAAAGGCACATGTAATTTGGTTCTTTTAATTAAAAAAATATTATATTAGTAATGAAAGACGGCAAAAATGCAACATTATTTCAAGTCAAGATCTGTCTTATAAAATAAACCTAAGAACGGCAGACAATTAGTGAAGCATGATATTGAGAGAAAAATTAAGTTGAAATTATTTTTATATTGCCTACAAAGTTTCGACTGACCACTTACTAAGAGATAACTACAAGAAAAACATAAACATTTTTTAATTTTCATCTGATTATTTTGAAGAGAATAATTTTTGCGTATATTTTATTGATAAACTTAATTGTCTTGAAAAACATCGGGCTCTAAAGTTAAGATAATCTGTCGAAAATCCAAAAGCAGTATTAAGAAAACATGTTCGAGTGGAAATTATTTTGAGGTGATTGAATGACCGTAAGAATACTCAATACCTCCAGTGAGCAAGTTTTCCTCGAGCAATGAATGAACGATTAAACCAACCTTTGAACAACGTAGCGTAACGAAATACCTCTACTTTTCTTTAATATTATTGTTTTTATAGATCGTGACTTGTGTTACTTCCCAGAACATTTATATGTGTACTTATACATACACACACACAGGATTTCAGGGAAACCGAGGAATGGTGAAGAGAAGCCCGGAAGCACTTCCTATTCTATCGCTAACGGAATACGCTGAGGAGTCCACAGGGTACAGCTTCACTCGACGGATGGAGTTCAATTCTTGCCTTCTACATCGCACCCAAGTGTAGATCAAAACTTCCTCGGCATCATCCTGGCCCATCGGGATATAATAGCACCACTTAAACCAGATCATAATGCCTTTATTTTCGTTTCTACCGAGAATATTTTATATTGCATCACTTTTTCATGAAAGAATCCTTATTTTTTATTTTTTACCTTTGCTCAAAATCGTCTGAGGTTCTTCAAACTTGTTAGCTAACGGATATTTATTAATGTGGTTTTTTTTTCTTTTCCTTGATTTTACAATGACATAGTGGCTTTATCCATACGACGAAAACACTAAAGCAGAATTTTTCTGATTCCTTATGCCGTGCCTAATAAAATTAACTCTACCGAGCCGAGCTAGGAAACCATGAAGATCTCTTGACTGAATATATATTTTTTAAATGGTCTTATGAAGTGTTCGGCTGGTTCAAACTAGAGGAGAGTTATGAGAAACTAAATACTGTATGGCAGTCTTTATTTTTGGTCACTCCAACAGCTAAAGCTTTATTGAACCGTTTAACCTTAGATATGAATTCTTAGAAGAATATAACAATCATGCCTGAGGCATTATTCGAGACTGCAACCTTCGTGATGCCTAGAACTTACCCCTTGTTTAAATAACATACCAGCCGCTAACATCGATGTTGACGTAATATTGTCACCCCTATATTAACAACAACTTCATTAGTTCTGTGCTTCCATTCAAAAATTTAACAATAATTTTACTCCTTTGTTGGATACCTTATACCAAAGTCCTATTTACCGTTAAATACAGTTACTTGTGAGGCATCTAAAAATATGACTCTTCCTCAGAAGAAAGACGAAGCTAAAGAGAAAGTCTCATTACTTCCTTTGACTGCTCTGAACTTCCCCAATCTCCATAAAAGCGTTGCAAAATTTTAATATTTCAACTATAAAACTATAAAGCTACCCCTTTAATTGAAATTCAAGCGTATTACCATTAAACCTGACATAATGAAAACTGAATTATAATTAATTTCAGGTGAAGTACCGATCATTCATTCCGCATCTGTTCAAATACCCTACCTCAATTATGAAAGTACTTTGCGAGTCGTCTGTAACAATTATTCAAGGCTATTTGGTAACTCAGGAAATTTCTTTTTTAGTATGGAAATGAAATAATGAGATAATCAATTGGGTGGAGCCTTACGCCATTCTTCTAAAGACTCCCTGAGATTAGAAAGGAAATGGACCTAATATCTTTCAAAATCATTGCAATGCAATATTCTTTATTAGTCAAATTTTAAATATTTCTTGGATTTTTATGTTATCCCTAATTTTCTCGAAATTCTATTAATGATTTAATTTAACGATTATTTAGTTCTTAATGATTTTAATTATTAATGATTAACTTTCATTAGAACAGGATTATGGTTGGAAGCTATATCAGCACCTGGACAGCTTTTTGTTTTTTTTCTGGTTCTTAAAATCATTCCTTACTCAGGTATAATCTATATGATATCGCGCTCCATCCCCAAGCATTGATCAGGATTATGTTCTTCTTTAAGGCCGCCGAAAAAAAAGTATCAGCAATGACAAGGCTATGTACTTGGTAAATCTCAAGATGTCTATTCCTTCTTTCTTTCCCCTTGCCAAGCTCGTATCCTTCGGTTATATTTTGTTCCTTAACTTCACTTATCACCACATACTAGTCGCCTAAAATCACAAGGTTGTCACGTTTGTCCACTTTCATGAGAACTTCCTCAATTTGTTCATAAATATCTTCTATCTGTTGGTCTGAATAATTTGACGTAGATATGTAAACCTGAATCAAAAACCAAATTCCTTGGTTCCATCATAACTTGAATCATTATTACTCTTTTACTTACTCCCAAGCGTCCACAATGTTTTGACCTATTTTATTGCTCAAAACAATACCAACTCCTCCACTTCCATCATCATTTTCTCAACAACATCAACATTCCATTCTCCCCACTCCAGAAGTCGCCATTAATAGACAATATGACTTCACTTATCTCTATGATGTCTAATTTAATTTTATTCATTTTTAGCTTCAAATTTACCAATTTTTCAATCCATCTTGAAGATCTCACATTCCATGGCACGATTCTACACAATTTGTATTAATTTCCCTCGTAGTCTCTTGTTGTTACCTCTCAGATCCTAATGGGAAACTATTACTCCGGAATTAATAAACTCGAGACTTCTTTATCATTCGCTAAATCGTGCCATTCCGGCAAGGGATATCCAAAAGGATCTTTAATGGAGTGGTTTCCCCTTTCCTTCTCCATCCAGTGCCGTTGACCCAGAAGTTTACCCGCCTTTAGGGGTAGCCTCCCATCCCAAGGGCAAGAGGGTGTTTTTCCCTCCACCCGCTCATCCGCCCGTTGAGGCGGTTGGACTTTGGTAGGAAGAGGTGCGGTCCCCTTACACCTTGGAGGATACTCGGTCCCTACATTCGTTAGCCGCTCTCATCAGTGACGTGAGTGGTGCGGGGGCCACCTATAGGGAGGAGAAATCCGGGGCTGTCCCTTCTTTAAAATTCAGGACCAAACGGCATTTCCAGAGCTCTTCAGTACATCCAGAGAGGAGTTTAAGTTACCCCTACCATATAATGTTCCGTTATTCGGCTAGTAGTCCGTGTGGAACTTTGAAGTAATGACAAAAGAGCCATGCCACATATTAAGCATATTTTTTGTATCGTGAAAATATTAAATTTTATTAATTCGCTCCTAATATGGTATAATCGGTTATTAATTATTTTCAGTTGAAGCTCTAGCATTGTCAAAATCCTCATGTTAACCAACTTACTTTTTGTGATATTTCCTTCTTATTGTGATATTTCTTTCACATCCGATGAAAAATAAAATTTGACTCATATCACATACTCTTGCTCTGGAAAGACATTTTCCATTAAAGACGAGGTAGCACCGGGTGAAAACCCCATTAGCTCTTTTTTGGACTTTAACTTATTTCCGCGCATCAAAGATTGGCTTATAATTGTTTTAATTCGGATCTGCTTCAGCCAGTTTTCATGGCTAACGATTTTTCTTTTACAATCATCGTGTTTGAGTGATTGATCATGATGAAAAAATAACAAAAGAGATGACTAAACAGTTCGACTTAAACATCGCTACGAATTCTGTCAACTGACGTGATTTATAAACCTCAGATTAACGCGGCTGACTCCAGTAAACCTATTTAAAGCTTGCATTGCCTACGTTAATGTTTATTTTACAATTAAGTATCTTTCTTGAGAGTTAAGCAAATATAGGTGAAGAAGTTAATGTTATCAGGCCTCTCAGTTGGTATTTTGCGTGCATGGATTTTACATCTAAGATGCTGAGCATCTTGCGAAAACAGATGACTACGCGGCTCAGTAGCGAGAGAGCTAATATCTCTCACCTGCTGAAATCCATAGCCTATAACACTTATGCCTGTTTCTAAAATTCTTTTAACCCACCAAACATCCGTTAGCATACACCGTTCGCTCCCCTCCACTATATCGCATCATCTTCCTTGGAGACTAAAGATACACTCCATCGCTTTTTCCCATACCTCTGCCAATTTTACCTTTTATCTGTCTGGGGTAAACAACCCCCTCCCCCCCCAAATCCCTAGACCCCTTAGTCTAACGCCGTCTCACCAAGACGAACATGGCACGCGCCCGCTGTCCGTTACGTCTCTGCGCCAGCAACAATGAGCGGATGAGAGAAATGGTTGACGACGGATGAATTGAAGGCAAGAGAGGCGGAGGGTAGAAGAGGTTGACGGAGGGGGGGGAGGACTCTTCAGCCTCCCTTCCTATCTCGTCTTTTATTTTTTTAAGGGTCTCGACAGAGTTTGTTGGGGGAGGGGGGGCAAGGGTCATTGGAGAGCTCTCGTCCGACCAACTTCCATTGAAATCCCTTTCTTCGGAGCCACAGCCACCACCGGCAAGGAGGAGGAAGACTAGAGGCTCCTTTGGATGCGATTTATGCTCCCTCCCCGCCCACTCCGCCGCATCGCCTTCTGCCCACCCCCACCCCCCCGCAACTCACCGGCTTTCTTCCCTCGGTGACTCCCTCTTCCCCACCCCCTCTTTCCACGATTGCATTCGCCCACCAGCCACCCATCCCCCCGCGCTGTCTGTCCATACACCACCCTCTCCTACAATTCCACGAACGAATGTTCAAACTTCACGAGGATTCCAGCCTTCCCTCTTGCCCTTTACTTTCACCTCTATATTACCTAAGCTTTCTCTTTCTCTATCGGTTCTATGACTGACACATACCACTGCTTTCCTCACTTTTAAACACTTGGAAAGTTCTTTGTTTTTTTTTTTTCGTTCACATGATTAAGCGAAGTTAACCCGGTCAACATGGTTGACTTATCGAAAAATGCTACCTAAAATATTTTCAAAAATCCTATCTGATGTGTACTAAAGCTGGAGGAATTAATGATTGAAAAGTTAATAGTGGTTATATTCCTTGGTGTAATACTGTTAAGCTACAATGACCTGGAAAAAGAGGCTCATGAACAAATGGTGAAATCAACAAGAGTGGCATAAAGTCTTAATAGCTCGATTTGGAGGTGTAAGCAAGTAAGAAGGAAAACCGAAACAAGAATAAGAGAAGTATTTGTAAAAACTGTAATGCAATGAGGAGAAGAGAGAAGACCGGGAATAATACTATCTAGTAGCATTATGAACACAGCTGAAATGAGAATGCGACGTTAAGCTGTGGGGAATTAAATGATTAGAATGGAAGTAAGTCATATGCTTGAATAGGGCTATAAAGACTATTTTCCCTCTAAGAAGAAATAGCCATGAGAAAAATTCGGCCTTGACTCGGAATTGAACCATGGACCTTTGGTTTGCAGGACCAATTCGAAGACGACTACGCTATCCAGGCTTCCTAATTCCCGTGGCAATTTTGGTGGATACAAGGCAACTAGATCTTAGGCCCTTGCGGCCCATCAAAGATGGCAGCGGAAAGGAAAAGAAGTTGCCTTCTATCGACCAAAATTCCCATGGGAATAAGTGAACCTGGATAGCGTAGTGGTCTGCGCATTGTTCCGCCACACCAATGGTCCGTGGATCCATTCCCGGTCCAGGCCGAATTTTTCTCATGGCAATTTCTTCAAAAAATTCACCCGCCATGTTTGAATATTTTCAAATAGATATAGAGATTGGGACAACTAATGATACTTGTGCAAGATTTGTGGACATCACCACCTACCAATGGGACAATGGTTCTCAGGATTCAAATGAATATGTTGGCATAGCGCTGAAAATATTAATAAGGATATTGGTCAATTAGGGAAGTGAAAGACGATCAACTCATAATGGAAATTATTTCCTACTCACGATGTCCCATTTCATCCCTCCTATGAACAACACTTTTCGGGATATTTTCAAAGACGGTATCTACTGTAATCAGCATTATACTAAACTCTCTTTTTTCGATTTAACCAGTGCCTAAATAAATAGTGGCCTTCGGGGCTCTTTGTGCTTGTGTTCAACTATTCCTTTGAGAAAAGTCCATTGGACCGACAAACTTACTGGAACTATACAAATACGTAATTCCTACCTCATCCTCGATTATTATATATTTTCTTGCGTTGCCTATTAAAGGCACTGGTGAGGGTGGCTGTGGTTGAATAAGGCTGGGCATCTATAGGTCGCGTGGTAGGGCAAGGGTGCTAGTTGTCGCCTTTGCTTTTGACACCTATGCTGAGGAAATTATAAGACAGGTATGGGAATAACTTGCTGGGGGAATCACAATTTTGAATAATTGCAACTGAATGCATTAAAGTCTGAATTTCTTCCTTACTTGTACATGAATTATTCTCCTTACTGAAGTAGAAAAGACTCCTAACCATCAATATGCAAATCTCAGAATTACTTGTACACACCGATTAATTATTACAAATGTACGGGTCTGGGGATTTTTTGAGCAACAAGAATGTAACTTTTTCATTGAAGAGTGAATATTTTATACCGCTAAAGTTCTTAATGCCATGTCACAGTTGAACCATTTTCAATGTGTGGGAAAGTTTTTTCTAGCTTCAATGGGTGTGTAAATTTAAAATTACGTGAGCCGTGAAATGAAACTAAAATAAATGAAATATTTGCAAAAACTATAGGAATTCCGGATTTCTTGTTGCTTCTGTGAGAAAATGTCGTTAATGGAAATACTATGGAAGGAAAAAGGTTTCGCAAAATTGTTTTGGCCGGGCAAGTTTTTAAAAATAACAATCGAAACTGTAGGAAAAGAAGAGAAAGATAATACAAGAAATAAAATCCGTGGAGGGTAGGGCGTCGGACACCCTTCGCCCAAAGAAGGAAGAGCAAGAGATGTGGAGAGTGGGAAGATCCATGAAAGACTGGCAAGCTGACGGTTGGGTATTGCTGTACACGTCGAAAGCAACAGGGTCGAGGGGAACTCGGAAGAAGAGGTGGATGGAGGGGCAAAGGAGGAACACTGAGGTCCCAGCTCGCTTCGGAGGATGAGACCGCGCACCCATCACTGAGTGTGTCGATTGAAAGGAGGAAACGTAGGGGATTAGCGATATAGTTGGATTCCCTCCTTTTCTTAGGCTTACAAATGTTTCTTTTTCGTTTCAGCATTTCCATCAAAGCCAGAAGACAACTAGAGATTTTGAACGGCAAAAAATTGTTCGAGCATTTGCGATTAGACATGCATACCATGATGGAAGCCTGGAGAATATTTTTTATCGAAAATATCGATGTTAGCATATTCACAATTGAAACATTTCTTTTTAACTATCCAACACCATTTGGAGTTCGTTTCTGATTCATTAAGAGCTCTGTTTGGTTCTCCTTCGGCTTCATTATATCGTTATATGTTCGGTATAGTAAACATTTACCTGTATTACGCTCTTCATTGGGCTGATAGTTTTTAACGACTCATGTTTTATTAATATAAGGATGAAGAATAGTTCTTTCCTCCACTAAATAGTTCTTCACCATTAAAAAATTAAATTAGTTTTAACTTCTATGTTTTATGCTGTAAATTTTTTGTCATCAATACACCAGACGCATTTATTTTAAAACATTGAGACCAAAAACCGTGAAAGTCTCTGTATGAGGTGAATTAACTAATAAAATATATACTATTTACTTCAGATTGAAATTTTTTAAAATAATTGCTGGAATTTTTTAGCATAAAAAAATTAACAAACATTAGCTTCCAAATACCATTTAATTCACCATTTCCGACCAAGTATTAAAAATAGGAAAGAGAATAAGGCTAAACTATCTGGAAGCCCTCATTAGCCCTTAATTATGATTATTCATACATTACTACTAGGGTATTTCTCTTTGGGTTGGTAATTGTCTGAGCCGTTAGGAAATGGCTCTTTTTTATTAATTTTCATCGTAGCTCTCTCTTTTCACTCATCTTGTATTTTTTGTATCCAAGCATTGTATTATAGACTTCTTATTCCTTCTTCGCACGCATTATATGTTAACTGGTCGACTGACTACAATTTTTAGCACTTTTTCATAACTGACGATGACATAGTGAGTTTTAACATAGAAAATACTGGTTTGGTCAGGACGTGGAAATGCTGCTTTGCAAGGAAACAATTAAGGTTAGCAATAAAACTCAGTGGAAAATACAGTTTTATTTTCATCTCTAAGTTCGTAAGTACCACAAATTTTATAGGTTCGGTTTTCGGCGGGTACGTAGATAAATATATTACCATTTGATGTGACTTGATGAAAATTTTGTAGGAACGTCAATGCAAGCAATCTTTATGCTTAATCTACGTGTCAGTGGTGTTGTTAAGATCATTTCTCCGCAAAATGGGTTAAATTTAATTTTAGCCGATATTTTGGGTGCTAAATTAAGGAAAAGTGTCCCATAACTACATGAACAGCAAAATCCCTCCTTTTCACGGTATTTTTATTTTAGGTTAGGCTTGTACATTGAATATTTTCCTTTAATAATACCATTTCCAGTCAAAAATGATTTAAAAGAAGGGAATCCTCTTAAATATTTAAATGATAGCAAAATTCAGACGCTAGCTTTCCACGGTTTGCCTTAACTTCATATATACATCGTGGGTATTACACATACAGGACATAAGTATGTGACGCAGCATTAAAGAAACTAGTTTTTGTTAAACATATAATAGGAAGGTCCTCGGATGAAAAAGTCAAATAGATTTAACCAAAAAAAATAATAAAATACAATGAAAATCAGCGTGCCTCGTTAAAAACTGCTATGAGCGTACATATAGTGTCTCGCAACCTTTAGAGGGAATAAGATGGGAGCCCCTAGAGACTCGGAGGCTACACGCTAGGCTTAGGTTGCTTGAGAAATTCAGAACTGATATTTTTTAGAGCGACAGAGAGAATATTATCATGATTCCTCACTACACCTCTAGGTCTGACAGGCGCGATAAAATAAGAGAGACACACTGCCGAACAGATAGGTACAAGAACTCGTTCTTTCCGCGAACAATAAGCGATCACAATAAAAATTGAGCTCCACTAACTACACCCAAGTAATACATGTCACCATTTCATCTCCAAAAACTTACACCTTTACACGGCTGGTGACCTAACACCCCCTGCCACATGCCCATGCGGCGGCTCGCAGGGTATTATGCAGATGTAGATGTTTTAAATTATTGCCGTGCTGCTGTAATCAATCAGATCCAATGTGTAATTCCAATGAAAAAGGCTCTTCCTATTGCAAAGTGTTCAACCCAATATATATTTTTGTCCCTTTTCTTCATGCTTTGCGTTGCACCTTGATTTCATTTAGCTCGAACGCGTCGTCATTCTGAGTAGCACTTTCTGAACGAAGCAAATGAGAAGGTTTAACCCTTCATTTGGCGCGTGGGCCACAGGGGTGGCCCACAGCGATTCATTGGTGTGCCGTTTCTCATAGGATGGCATAATGTACTTGTAAGTTTCAGTAGCTGCACATTATTATGTCCTCAAAAGTCTTACAAGGTCGTTTGTAACAAATTGTCGCAGGGTTAGTATTAAATAGCGTGCGAAAGGAAGCCTGCGTGACTGGTCCACAAATGTGGCACACACTACTAACTGTGTGACCTTTTTCTGTCGACATTATTATATTTTATGTTATTTATATAGTATTTATACATTATTATGCTATAATCAGTTATATTAAAATTTGTTGGATATTTCATATAAATATTGTCACAGTGGATGTTCAATGCTCAAAATATTTCACGATTTTTCAATGGCTTTGGGTTTTGTTCCACTAATGACTATAAATATATTCCATAGTGAAAATAACCGAAGTAAGTTATAAATATTACTCTAAGTTTATTTTTTGTAAAAGTATTTTACAAAAAAATTGAAAATTTTATGCAATCAAGAAAACTGAATTTGGTTGGGCCAGAGGTGTGGCCCGCGCACCTGATCGTGTAACCAAATTTTACACGCCCACTGAAGGTTTTATTTAGTATTTGATAAGGATGAGTCGAATCCAAATGTCGATTCTCGATTTCACCGCTTCTAAGGATTAGAATCGGTATCGAGAATCGATCGCCTAAGGTTTCAGATTGATAAATATTCAAATCAAATTTCATTTATCACAGCGAATTTGTCTCATTGTCAGTAATTTTGGGTGTAGGCTATCAATTTGTACTTTTTATTTACCTCAGTAAGCTGAGGATATATTCGCTGTTTGTTAATAAATATACTTTATGAGCGACTTAATTGTTTTTGTTATTTTATTTGAGCCAATACTTGACTTTAAGTAATTGTCGTACGCTACCGGTATATCAATATCCCACGTGTTATTAGGAATAAGAATCGATGGAATCGGAATCGAGAATCGGGAATCGATTTGAAAGAATCGGAAATAGAATTGAAAAAAAGTGGAATCGACTCATCCCTAGTATTTTGTAAACTCAAAGTCCACAAGCGGTCACAGTTGAACCTTCTAAAGTTAAACCCTTACGGCCGTATTCATAGATTTTGAGTTAATTCAGGGTTGAGGAGATTTATCTCAGTCCGATCTAAGTGCAGTTTAGAACGGTACTAAAAGTTGGTATTCATAGCTCGAGTTGAGGGCTGAAATCAGCCGTAAGAACTAATACCGGTAAATGTTAACGGACGCTACTACGAATGAAAATACGAAATATTACCGACCACAAACTCACTGCACGACATGCAAACAAAGAAGACGTAACTATTAAAGTGAATGAATGAATTATGCAAATTATTTTACCGAGTTATAAAACTATTCTAAGTGTCTACCCACTTCTAATGGATAGAATTTAATTCTAACCCGTTATCTCCAAAAACTGAACTAACAAATAACGACGTTAATGAACTACACACCATGAGAACAACAGTGCTATGATTCTGCTGCCTATAAATGTACTCACCAACGTAAGAATTAACCGAAACTACTAAGCCAAAAATATTCCTATCGCCAAACTATTTATTAATACTTCTCCTATAAGTAGCTCTAACGAAGAAATCACTCATTATAATCCTCAGAGCACCTTCGGTAATCACCATAACACATAAGCTGAAGAGAAAATGGCTACACTAGGAGCTTAGTCCCTACGGTAAACCATGATTCCATTGGTTTAACTTCCTCCGGACTAAATTTCCCGGGGTTATAAGTCGGTCAGCGCTAAAATGACACTATGAATACGGGTTTAACCGAATCACCGGTCTAACTTCTTTAAGCCAGTCTTAGACTTAAACTGGTGCAACTATGAATACGACCGTTAATGTTGTCAATACCATCCGGGCTCGAGGGGACTCCCAGAGCCAGGAAAAGGGAGGCCGAGGTGGAGGAAGAGAGGGGTGAGAGAGGTGTCGAGGAGGGTCGGGGAGAAGGAACGTGCGGGCGAGGCGAGGAGGTCGTGTCTGGCGGCGGGGATGAAGGAGCGGGGGGGGGGGGGAGTTTGGGAGAGGTAGGTCCCTTTTCCTTCCTTCGAGTCGCGTGCCCAGGAGGAGATGGAGAAGAGAATGGAGGCGGTGTGGGGGGGATGGTGGGGGGATGGGAGGGTGCGGTGTGGCGCGTTGCGATCGCTTGCTGCTCGGCGAGGTCTCGTGGGACGGTACACACTTTTTTTTCTTTCTATCCTCCCTCCTCCTCCTCCGCCTTCGGCTTGCGAGTCCGTAAAAGGAGTTTGAGCGAACGTCTTTTGTCGTGGAGCACGTGAGAGCGACCTCCCCCTCCTCCTCCCATGTCTTCCACTCCCTCCCTCTCCAACCACCTCAGGTGCGCTTTCTTACGAAGCAGCAGCCGCTCCCACCACCAGACCCAGGCCCACGACCGAGCGATTTTGTTAATGCTCTTTTTCTTAGGGTTGCAGTTTAACACTAGAAGGACCGAAGTTGGATACCTAACTAGAAGGACCATAATTTTTCTTAAATTTTAAATATTACCTCTTTTTTGGTCAAATTCACTGATAAAATCATTAAATTTGCACTTTGATTTATTTATAAACACAATTGAGTAATACTGCAACAATTAATTAAGCAAAAAAATTAGAAAAATGTGTGCCTTTTTCTAATTACATTCCACGAAATGTGATACATTTCACGGTCGGTATGGCAGATGTGGGGCTTCTTTTCAATCAAAATGTTTTTAGAAGCATGAAATCCTTTCTTACACAAACTAAAACATTGAAATTGATAGGCGTAAGTGGAATGTCTTTCTTGTGAATTTTGGCAAACCATTGGAACCTTGGAAGGTTGGATTTTGTGTCCGGGTCTAGCTTCGTGTCTTTGATGAGTGCCGCTCTCTTTCTCACGGCAGCATCAGTAGGATCTTTCGTGAGGGATCTGTAGGACCCTTCTTTGAGTATCTCATATCTTTTCTAAGGTACTCTTCAGTATTCATAAAAACTATTGCATTCCTTTGTCAGCGGGTAAAACAACGATTTCAGGGTCTCACTGGAGGGTTTTTAGTGCCTTTCCTTCCTTGTTGATAAGGTTAGATTCCGGTGGGACTGCCATTTTTAGCGTCGTAATGACTTCACTCCTAACCTCATCAGCTGCGTTTACCGGAAGCTTCCGGATTGCCTGCTCCACGCCCCAAATGAAGTCCAAGTAAGGAATTGAATTGGGTGTAGGGGCGAAATTAAGACCCTTGGAAAGCACTGATATAGTGGCCGAGTCAAGTGACTTCTCCGTCAAGTTGATTACAACGCAATTACAATCCAGGGACGAAGTTAACTCCATGCTGCTTGATATTCGTTCTAGCATCCTCTTCTGTCTCTGGGTAACGTTACGGAGCCGAAGTTCCCCTTTAGCCATAGTCATCAGGCCGACATACTCCCAATCTATCGGCGAGAGTGTAACAGCTGAGCTGAGATGTAGACCCAATAGCTCCTTGGCGTTGGCATCCAGGGTACTTCACCTCCGATGGATTCGCTCTCGGAGGAGAGCGAAATTCGCTTTTTTCAAAAGTCGGCTTGACGCCTTGGAGTTGATCGATGAGCGCATGCTGAGAAAACTTGGGATAATTTTCTCATTCAGAACATATGTTTTTCAGAGCGACATAGAGAATATTATCATGACTCCTCACTATATCTCTAGGCCCGACATGCGATAAAACATGAGAGATACACTGCCAATCAGACATGTACAAAAACTCCTTTTTTCCGCGCACATTAAACGATTACAATAAAAACTGAACTCCACTAAATATGCTCCTATAATACATGTCACCATTTCACCTTCCAAAAACTTACATCATTACACGGCTGGTGACCTAATACTCTCTGCCACACACCCATGTGGTGACTCACATAGTTCAAATTTTAAAACCATTCAAAGAAGTGACTGCTAAAGCCGGTAAACGGGAAGCTACGTCATCTCTCATCATTTCTACAATAGAGACCTTGAATTTTTCTTGTCGAGAGCAAAGAGTAGCAGCTGCTTTAGTGAAATTCGTACAGCAATAGAAGACCTACAAAATTCAATGATGAAACGACTGACACCATAAATAGATAAGTCTTTATGCTCGTCAACCTTATTGGATCCCATATTCATAACAAAATTTCAACAAGAGGACATTGTTGAAAAAATAAGAATGTGGGTATTAGTTTTTTTAGACGATTTTGATAGTTTGAAATCACAAGAGGAATTGAATTTGGAAGTCAGTACAAAAGATGACCAAGATGGAGGAGAATATCTAACTTTTTAAAATTTATTTGAGGAATTAGCTTGTGGCAAACGAAATAATTCAGAAGAGCATGTTTTTCAAAAAATGAGAAAAAGAAATGAACGAGCAAAAACTTCCCCTCAAGAATTAGAAAAATATTTAAAATGCCCCCATTGTTCCGAGACAAAGTAACCCATATTTTTGGTGGCAAAGTTCAAAAGAACTTTTTCCTAATTCAAGCTAATTTTTGTAAAATATTTAAGTGCCCCAGCTCCGTCAATAGAAAGTGAACGAAGTTTCCGCACTTGGGGTAACATATATGAACCATCAAGAAATAGACTCTGCCCTGAAAATGGAGAAATTCTGAAATTTTCGCATTACAATTTACGGCTTTTAAATTTTGAATATTGAATTTGTTAATGGTTAATAAGAGATACGTCGAATTTAAATTCTAGAAAAAGATTACTATAAAAATATTTACGACACAGTTTCATAGGTTAAAATATGGGATACGATGATGTTTTTTTGTTTTTTTTTTTTCATTTTTTCATAAAACTAATTACTATGTGACAGAGATTTATGATTTTGACCTAAAGAATTGTCAGCCCTGAAGGTGGCATGTATCAGCCGGATAGAAATAGACTCTTTTCTGAAAATTGAGACATTCTTATGGTTTTGTATTACAAATTGAGGGTTATAAATTGTGAATGTTTGAAATGGGTAACATAACATAAAATAAGCTTATTATATTCAAGTACTTGCAAAAGGATACATATTAAAATAATAAAGACAGAATGTTTCCATTTGTAAAAAATGTTTATGTTACTCTCAAGGTGTAATGTTAACATTTAATTTTTTCATAAAACTAATAACTATGTAACAGAAAAGCTCTGATTATTATTTATAGCCTTGTCTTCATTAAAAATTACCCTTATTTACAATATTAACTACAAAAAAGGCCAATTATTAAGGCTGATTAATCGGCCAAATCACCGATACCGATTAATTGGTAAAACGGCCGATAAGGCCGATTACCGATTACTTGCCGATTAATCGTTGCAACCCTAATTACAATCTTATATTCAAGCCTATCTTTTGAGAATATATGAAATTTGCAATGGATTATTCATACGCCTGGACTGGGATGTGAAATAGAATTTCTCTAATTCACAATATATATTCCATAATTGGCTACCATTGATATATGTCATATTTTAAAGCTCAGGTGATTGATTTTTTTCATCACCAGTTAAGCCCAATGGTGTAGTTTGTCAGTGGAAGACTTTGTCTAAGTTACCTGTCCCGATTGGTTTAAAAGTATTATGATCAATATGCTGATTTCTGGCTCAAAATGGCTATAATTTCCTGTTTAGCAGCTAAATAAAGGAAGAAATCTAAACATATTGCATCCTTGCTATTTATCAGTGGTAAAAATTCCGCGATCCTACCAACATAATTAATTAGGTGATTCTCCCTAGAAATGTTTTAGAGTTATTCCATAGCCTAAAATGCTAGGGATTTTAATCTATTCGCTTGATTTGCTAGTTCTGTTACATCAAACAATGGGTCAGCATTTCTATTGCCAATATACATTGCAGTGACTACTGCCTATATATAATGTGACTGAATACAACGATGAGTCATTCTGCAGAAAGGCTTCTTGGGATTCATTCCGAGATTCGGGGATATCGGAAATCTCTGGATAGGAGTCATATTCTCTTCACATTGAAGTGATTTGTGCGTGCGTGGTAATGTTTATTCAGAATGATCATTATAGATTGCTAACCACTTCCAACATCACGTTGAATAATAGTCTTTGTCCCCAGCTAGCAAATTCTATGAGCGGGTGCATGTCAAAATATTATAATAATCTTCGTTAAAACTCAGTGAGTGCTACATTTCAATGGGCATCACGTCTTAGGGATATTTGTCATATTATTAAGATAGGGTGGATAAGGCACCCAACGGGCCAAACCCAATTACTCCCCATCACCAATCATTGATTTTTCTCATCATTACCTGTTTTAAGTATAGCTTGCAATATTTTCTTTTTAAACGATTGGTATTGACTATAGATGAAAGTATTTGTGTCAATGGACCATCTTAGAAGTGGCATCTAATGCAATAGTAATTTTTAAAATCTACAATCAGAACACTGTGACAATAAAAAATGAATCGCTCTGAGAAAATCTCCTCGGGAAAAATATGCACTCCTCTTAATATCTTACAGGACTGAACATGGCATCAGTAATTACTTAGACCTCCACACGGGTTCTTGTCGAAGAAGATAATTTGAATATATATTTCTTTGAAATATTTTTATTTTTTCTAGGTTTCAAAATTTTTCCTCGTCAAAATAGTGTATACATACCGAAAATCATTATTGATTTCATAAAATTGACATTGGTTAAAAATAAGTTTATGCCCTTGTGAATACATTAAAAGAGTGAAATTAAAAAATTTCCATGGCTGAAAATATTGACTATGCGATGTTTAAAAAAATTATACGGGCACGAGAACTCTGCAACCCGCGGGCTCACTATTTTCATATACATAAATGTGCAATCTGATTCCCTTACCTAAAAAGGGTTACCCATGCCCGTTTTCGACCCATAGTTGACCTAACGACGTGAGTAAACCATTTTCTCGTGGAATTTTAATTTTTCATCGTTGATGTTTCTTGCTCGCAGCAGGTAAAGCGTACATGATGGCTCCAGTATTCCGATTAACGTATACAACACATTTCAGGGCCGCGAGATGAACTGTCGCGTGTACTTCTGAATTTATAACTTCATTCACTCGCCCTCGGAAGAGAAAATCTCCTTTCCATGGGACGAGAAAATGAATAGTGCAATTTGTTTCGCGAAGAGATGTCTTTTTGCCTCGTATTTCATTTCGGCGCAGTGAATAATGCGGCGATGTATATACAGCGCTAATTTTTCCGCGCCGTTCGTGGAGTAAAATCAATTTGTTCAGACCGCGAACGAGAAAAGAGGCGGAGAGATGGACGGCGGGATATATTCTTTTCCGAACGGCGCCCGACGGACAAAAAAGAGGCCCGAAAAAAATTTATTCGGGAAAGACGCACAACACACTTTCGCCGCCCCAAAATAAATTTGCTCTCTCGTGGAGACGCGCCTCCTATCGGTAAGAAGGAGGTGGACCACCCATCCTCCCTCGCCATCGCCATCTGACACATCCGCACTCTCGCCACCCAAGCGCGACGCATAAGGAAGTGAGTGCATGAAGCAGAGGAGGCTCCGCTCCCCTCCCCTATCCCTACCCACCCACTCCCACACACACTTGTACGTTCCGAGAGTTATTTCCCCGCATGACTAATTGCGCAATGGGATGGTTCGGGCATGAAAAACGCTGGAAATAGGGAGAAGGAAAGGACAAAAGAAAATTGTGTGGTAACGGAGTGACTGTGTGTCCCACCCTTTCTTTAGTCTCTCATGGTGAGTAAAAATATGAATTTTTGCATTTATCAGTGTTTACCTCTTTTTTCGCTTCCATTACTTCCATAGACATGATATGGGGTCAAAGAAAAAATCCCACTTATCGTAATAGTTACTTGACTGATTAAAATTTTCCAAGTAATCTACGCCTAGATTTAGTCTCCAATTAAGGTAGTCCGAACGAGATAGTTCTCTAGTCATAATAGAGACCATATTCAAATCATACGTTTTAATTTCACCGGCTGTAGGACACATCAATTAAATATTTCATTATTAATGGTGGAATTATATAGTTTTATATGACAGAAATTGTGAGTAATTAAATGAGAATATCTAAATAAGTTTTTAACTTGACTCATTTTTTTCGCGCGGTGCGTTTGATACTACTTTAAAACTGAAAGTTTTTCGTGATACCCAAGAACCTACTGCGGTGACAACATGATTAATTTTTAAATATAGTTGAGAAAACATGCAAACTACACACTTAGTTTTTTACGACATCTAAATGTTAGAAAGACTTCATTTTGTAAATAATGTCTCTGTGGAGTGCATACACGTACCATTTCCCATGTAAAAGGGCTGATGTATTTTGGGAAATATTTCCCAAAGTAATCTAATAAGGGGTTAAATGTTTGGTGTCACTAGAAGGGTGAGATATTTTTCTTTAAAATGAGACCAAATTCATTCATTTATAGATAAAATGATATTTCGCTCAAACTACCTTAAGGACATGCGAGTTAAACTTGCTAGAAATTTTCCTCGTATTTCCCACGTTGGCTAAGTGAATCAATAATGGCTGGTTCATAGATTATACTCTTATAACGAGTTTAAATTTACAGGCCATCAGTTTATTGTAATATAACGCCATTTTCTCGGATTTTTACGTAAACTAGTGTTTAATATAGTAGAAAAATAGTATTCATTGTTAACCTCAAGCTCAGCTTTTTTAAATGTGACTAGTGACTCAAGAATTCTTCGGAATGCTAGTCTATTGGCGAACGAAATGTTTTAAACATTGCAGAGGGAGACAGTTTTCTGTCGAGGGGGAGAGAAGGGGGAGGTGGGGAAAATAAAAAAAATGCTCCAGAAAATGTGTATACCTCATTACCTCCATAATGCTCAATTCTCGCATGCTTCTTTCGCTTCTCTGACTCCAATTCATTGCGCTTCATATGCGCTTTCAAAGTCTTAAGACTTCTAATTATCCTCCTCTTAAGTGAGCCACCATATTCACTCATGGTTTTCTCTCGCACCATTCCCATTATTACCATAAATCTACCAAGTCCTTTGACTCTCATTTATTTTCTCAACATGGCCTAGCAAACGAATGCAGCTCCTTTTTATCCATGTCCGTCACAGGAGCACCCAGCCCAAATTCTTTCAAGGCACACTTATTCCTTAACGTATCCCAACTTCTTTGGCTACAAGCACTTCTCAGATACCTTATTTAAATAAACGAAAACGATGTTCGAAATTCTTTCCAAATCAGATGCCATATAAAATGAGTGCAGATGGTACGACCGGTTTTGCATGCCGCATAATAGCCTACTTTATCCTTTTATTAGCCATTAAGTTTGTCCATTGGATGAAATTGTGACGTGACATTTCTCAATTTAAGGTACATTATGTACTCATGTTAAACCTTAATGTTCATTTTGAATGAATAGAGTAAACTTTGTATTTCCACAATGAATTCATGTGGAAAATTCATTGTAGAAAAACAAAGTTTACTCTGTTCATTCAAAATGTTTAGTAAATTCCATAAAGTATCGCCGGGAAGCAGCACTACCTTAACAATCATTGAAACAAGACCATAGTAAAGGGTACTTCAGATTCCAGCAGGTCGTCCTAACTCCCAGTTTGTTATTCGGCATGCCCTCAGGCATCAGAGCCTCGACAGTGACGTAATTTTCACGAATTGATACATCAAATGGAGCCGTTCAAAGTTAAAGATTTGTCGAGGGTCGTGATATCACATCACTACATTTCCTGAGGCTCGATAGTGTCGAGTCCTTAAGTGAATAAGGCCTCCGATCCGAAGGGCGCCCAGGGTAACAGAGCGGGACTCCCTCCTCCGCCTTCTTCTTTCAAGACGCGTGACGGCGAATTTCCGCCGTCCATTCCTCCGCCCCCTACTTTTCATGCTTTCATAAGAACTACCCTCCCCTCCTATCATATAGACCCCAACCCCCCTCTTCTCCCGCCCCCCACCCTCTCTCGACCCCACTCCATTCATCGGGATGAGGAGAAATCTCTTTCCCTCCCACGCCCGCCCCAAGACCTCCCCTTCGTCCTTCCTCAGGACCATTCCATTCTTCTTTCTTTCTCTCCTCCCCGCCCATCATCCTCTCGCTCGCCCTCACAAGGGAATGGAGGGGACCGAGAGGAACCGCGACAGCTGCTGCCTGCTCAGACCTTTCACCCCCGCCCGCCACAATGACACCCACGCTCTCCCTCAATCTTTTTTCGCTTTACGAAACTCTCATAATAACGATTCCGCTCCTACCCGCGCCAACACATTCCCCCCCCCCCCGTTCCTTTCGGAAAAAACTCCTTTTGCAGTTGCGACATGCTAGATGTCGCTAGATATTCGGCTCACGTCCTATTTTCAGTCCAACGTGTGTGTTTGCGTAAAAATGTATTTCACAATAATTGCGTGGTACAAATGATGTGAAACGCAGTCGCGCGCGTGGGTGCAAATTCACGATGATGGAATTCGCCTCGATAAACCATTCGATTTGACCGGAATCCACCAGAGTTGTGTTTCTGACACTCCTGACTGGCAATTGGGAAACCTGGGTTTTAATCCCAATCGCGTCGAATGATTATTTTATGGCGAAATTCTTTCCACTGGTTGGATTGGATATTTGGGAGAGATAGATATTGGGGAGGCGACCGAAGGCTAAGGTCATTTGCGCCATAGGGGATTGGTAAGGGAGGAAGGGTGGATAGAAACCCGGCATCGGCATTAGCCTACTCTTAACGAAAGGCGCCCAGGGTACCACGGCTTAACGTCTCATCCGACAGACGGCGTACCGTACTTGAAGTGCCCTCCAAAAGACACTCAAGTAGGGATCGGATTCCTCTGAAAAATAGCACGGATTTGAACCTTGGCCGCCCGTGTGGTAGGTGAGTACTCTAGCCACCACACCAACCCGATCCCTCTTCCACTGGTATCAAATTTGTAAATTGCATATATCTTATAATCAGTTTTCACCGCATTTCTTTGCGTTATTGAGAAATGCTCAGTATCGATTGCGGATCGAAATAGATATAATGAGTGTTTACCTTTCCTTCCCTGTGATTACCTGAAGTTGACCAAAAAAATTAAACCCTTGTCGTTTCTTTCATCAGTCTTTAAATAAAGAATATCGCATTATTCTGATGAATGCCTACCTCTATTCACATTATATTTGCAATGTTCCAATCACGTTATTCTAATAAGGTCGGCAAAGTTTGGAAAACACTTCAGTTAGTGTAATTTATCTGGTGTTTTTTGGTTGCTAGTGTCTTAAGATAAAGAGCGACATTAAACTTTATTTCTATTTCTCCTTTTACCAGTAAATATAAGTCCTCGATTAACGTGGGAGATTCGTGTTGAAGAAGAACGACGTAAGTCGAAACAACGTAAAGCGGATCCAGATATTCGCGGCCTATTTAATCCCAAGAAAAACCAAGGCGTTAATTTCAAAATTCGTTTTTTGCCATTATCCGGGAAAACATTGCTATTTCAGATAGGATGATTATGTCTTAACCATCAAAAAACGCAAGCATATGCAAATACGATCTATTTTATTAGCAATAAACAGAGATCAATTTTCCGTCGACCCATGTCAGCATGGACGTAACGTCGAATCAGAAGTAAATCAAAACGACAAATTCCGAGGACTTACTCTATATGCAAACATTAGCATTACAATGCTACTAATCCTAATATGATGAGCTCCTCTCATCAATTATTTGATCGGCAGTTTCTTAGATTGCTGTCAATAAAGATAAAACGTGACAAAGGTGGCACAAAAATATGATGAATTACACTCGGATGCATATAAATGATAAACCTTTGTCATTATGTTGTTTAAAGCTCGTTTATTCGGGCGGCTGACATGGGAACGCATGTGTAATCTGGTGTCCAAATGTGAAAGCGGTTGATATATTGAGTACAATGATGAGTATGTTTTGAGTAAATTTACCATAAAAAATGAAATATATTATAATTACAATTATTATGGGTACGTTAAAAAGGCTGACTTTAATGTAATACTTAGGATAACTGAAATTTTGAAGGGTAAGTTCTATCTTCGGCTCAACAGAACTTTTCAATCGGTTGCGTTAATTAATTTTGTTTATTGCTGAAATAATGAGGCATTATGGGAAAAATTAAAGATACTTAGCGGTGAAATATGGAGATATGGTATTAAGAAAAGTCAATCTTTAAATTAAACTTAGAGTATATATTTTTATTTGAAAAACGTAAGCTCTAGCTATTCTCAAGATTTTGGCATAATACTGCTCCTTCGAATGTCAGTTACATCTGTAATGCCTTGCTATAATTTATGAGAGTAACTGTGTTGAGAACCTCCATCTTGAGTATCAAATGGAAGTATTCTAATTATGTTTTCTTTTTTCCTCAAATTTTTATCCCAGGAAACATTCTTCAAACTGTACAATACTCTGGAACGAAAATAATTGTCCCACACCCTTTAAACTCTCATATTGCCCCTAATATCTTTATGTTATCGTCATCACTGGTTTAGAAAGAATTCCGTCTGTTTTATTTTATCTTTTTGTACATTATTCCTCTTTACTGGCCATTTATTGCTACCAATTTTTCTATTTTTACTCCATTCTTCCGATCAAAATATCTTTGTCTCCCCGTTTTTTTGGTGGGCATTTGATGAATACTTTCAATGATTATATGGATAATTATTCAGTATTTCACTCAAATTCGTCAAGCACCCATTTTGCAGTTGAGTTTTCTGACTATTTATTCACCCTTATTTCCTGTAAAGAGACTAATATAGGCAACGTCAATTTCGGTACTATCGATTTCCCTCCGTTACTTTGCCACCACATATGTTGTTGAAATTTGAGCGTCGACAAACTCTTTTTCATTTACTTCAATAATTATATCTTTTTCATGTTGTATTTGATGGTTTTGAATTAGCGTCGAAAATTTGTCTCCTATTATGAATTTTGACTTTCAGTGAGCACTCTCACGTCTTATACATATGTCTCAACTTCGACGCGTGTGATGTCGTTGTAGTTGGAGAGGTGCTAGGTAGATCAGTGGAATGGTAAGTACTTCAAGGAGACAGAAACGCTAGTGAGAGCTTGGGAAGTAGATGCGTTATTTCGCGACATCATTATCGCTCTACCTCTCGCGTCCTGCTGTTTCTAATTTTTTTATTTCATGTAGAACTAACGAAAATTTTGATTGTTTTGATTAAAGTCAAAGTAACGAAGATTGATATTAGAGTGGAAAGTTTCATGAAATGTCCTCGTGTTCATGCTTCAAGCTAAAGGATTTTATCCCAACAGTATAAAAACCACGGGCTCATTTGAAAGATATTTAGCGTAGGTTAGATAAGTCAGATTTGAAAAGCATTTAGCGTGGGGATGATGTATATTCATGAAATGACAATTAAACTGATTACAAAAAGAGTTTAGACGGATCGAAGGTTATATTAACACATTTCTAATTCCTTTTCACTCGTGTGAAATGGAAATTGTAATCGTCCGATTCCTTTAAGGGATATTTTCCTAAATAAGTTTCAGATAGATTTCAGAAGAAAAGGATGAATAAAATCTGTTCATATCAATCAAAATAGTTGCTATTACAATCAATATTTTAGTCGGCATATGACGTGTGGTCTTGAGTTGAGTGTACCATATTTCACTGCATAATCGTCGCCATCGCATAATCTTCGCACCCTACTTTTTCAGTCCAAAAATTTCACAATGTCAGTTTTTCAATTTGAGTCAAAAGGTTCACAACTTTTCATCACATAATCGTCGCATGTTAATTTTGTTCGACACGGAACTTGCTGTAAAAGGAAAAAGTTGGCTAATTTTGCACTCTACCTGACATAAATTTCGACCTGCTATTCACAATACAGCTAAATAGGAAGATAATAGAGTCGATTTGTAGTCTTTAATTTTAATTCATTGTATTTTATGTCGGCTTACCATTCACGAGATCCTAGTTTTGCAATAAATGCAGTTAAGTGCGTAATAAATGACCTATGTATAATCAATACTGGCGCAATTTTATTTGTTTTATTTCTCCTCATAATAGTCGCACCCTACTTTTTAGCGAAAAAAATTGGCATAAAATCTGCGACGCATGCGGTGAAATACGGTACACTGCTTGGCATACGGGTAGCCTTAAACCAGAGCTCTGTTCCCACAGAATACAATTTTATATTAGTATATTTATATTTAAAGGATTTAAACTGCAATACAAAGGGTTAAAAACGGAAGAATAAGGAAATGATGGCTCTTGGGAAGTGGCTATATCATATCTTCCCCTTGTAGATCCAGGCAAGCTCGAATGTCGCTCGTAGGGTTCCCTATATCAGCAATGTTTTTCCTGCGCTCTTCTCTTCGAATATCTCTCGAGTATATTTTATGCCCTTTTGAGCGTGTCACACTCGCTCAACTCGACATGTTGAAAAAAGTTGGAATGCACGCATTTGTGACGTGGTTTTTGACGCGTGCTCGTCGGTGGTCCATATTTGAATTTCAACGGCACCGCGCTCCATTACTGCTTCCTTTGATCTTGAATCCACGGAGTACGATAATGAAAGGGACAGTCTTCCTCTATACTCCCGCCGAAACACATTCCATAGTATTCGCGATTCTGTGATCACTTAATTGCATTTCTGATCGATAAGTCTCCCGGAGAAAATGCATCTGTTAAAGTACTGCGGATGGATTTGTTTAAACTTTATACCCTATGCACCAAATGTGTAGACAAAAGCTTTATGACCCCATATTATTGTTGTACGTCACTAAAATTATATTTTGTCATCTTATAGCTTTTCAAATGTCTGATTCCCGTTCATAACCGTTATTTAAAACATCGTGCCTAATGAAATGATGAATTACTTGGTGTTCCAAAACAAAATTAGTACGTAAAAATAGATGCCTTCTTTGCGTAATACGCGCACTTAATAGAATCAATGGTATTGACAGTAATTTGGTGGAAATCCTTTATAATGAAATGATAAATTACTTAGTTTTCCACAAAATATTTATTATGTAAATATTAATTCTAAATTAATTATATTAACTTCACATGATAGGCAAAGAAGGCATCTTTACGTAACTAATCTTTTGTGGAAAACTAAGTAATTTATTATTTCATCGTGAAGAAATTCCACCAAGTTACTACCAATACCATTAATTCTACATCGTACCTAATTAAGAGGTTTCCATTTGTATTAAGCATAAAAATCTACTCATTTATCCCTGCGCATCCCTTTTCTGTGAAAATTAAATGGCGATATAGCTATAAGTTCAGTAAACGCAGAGCCTGATATCATTTTCTACGTGGATGAATAATAACAATGTCAATTACTTATTGTACTCTTGTTCTGAATTTGACCGTATCAGGCGTCACAGAGTGCAATAATTTTACGTTGATATGCAATATAAAGTAAAAAAGTTGTTCTCTTCTACACTATCAAAGAACAAATTTTTCACTTAAGTATGGATACTGCTCTTGATGTGTGTACCCGTTAAAATTATTAGAAGTGGAATAGATTCTCGCTTGATTAATGTAAAACATATTTTCATTGTATGGTTTAGGTTATTTCCTCAGCTTCATCGTACAGTGATTACCCTTTTTTATTGGCACATTATTCTTTAATGGTCGATTCAAATCATTCTGCGCCCATCAAAACTATCGCGGTTTATCTACGTTTTTAGTTATAGACATTTTAGTTATATATTACATTTATGCCATAAATATATCACCAATATATGAAAACAAACCATAGTCGGAGTTTGTCGACGTAGAATAATTCATATTGCATGAGTAGTGAAAATATCTCTCATTACAGAATTTATGAAAAAAATTATATCGAAGCCTCTGTTACCACATTCGGTAGTTTGAGTGGTCGAGTGTTTGAGTGTTGAGACGGTAGTTTGAGCATGTCAACTCAATTAGTATACATTTAATTTGACCTGAAAATGAGAAAAGGCTATCTATTGATATCAAAATACCAGCTATAACTGTATTTCGAGATGCAATAAGTAATCTTTTTCCACGAAAGCTTGCATTAAATTTTGCTTGGCTGTTGACTATGGAGAAGTTTTATTGATAAAAATGAAACTCTGACGTACTAATCGCCTCGTGAACTCCTTCTTCTTTACTCCTTCTCTTAAGTAAATATCGTTCACCCGATTCCAATATTACGATAATTCTGCATTGAACACCGCCGATGATTAAAACTTTTTTTTTCCAGTAAATGGGTAAATAATGAGAACATATGTATTTATCTTAAGGGTTCTTTGGAAAAAACTTCCCACATGATCTAAGTTGAAAGTATTTTTCAAAAAATTACATATATACATACCAATCACACTGTTCCCTCCCGGGCTAGGCAGAGTCACCAAGTTTCACTCATATATGTATATTAGCACACCTAACTCTGCTTCAATAGTTACCTCCATACTATATCTCTTATCCTTGCAAACCTCTTTCGTCTCATTTATGCCCATAGACTGCTTCATACACGCCCTCCTGTTTTTAAGACTCCTAATATTCCTCCTCCTAAGAATTTCCTCAACCACAACTTTTTCGGCCTACCACTTCCTCTCGCACCATTCATTCCACTCTTATCTAACCCACACTCATTTATTACCCACTCATTCCTAATCCTATCCATTCTACTTTTGCCGCAAACACTCCTCAGATAACTCATACCCACGGCGTTTAGTCTACTCTTATGTCTACCCTGACATACCCATATTTCACTACCATACAACAAAGTGGGGAGAAGTACACTTTTGTACACGGCTATTTTCGCTTCCTTAGACAGGCACTCATTCCTTGATATGCTCCACATGCTACCTACATGCTACCTTTTGGAGGTCTAAGATGCAAAAAGTTAGTAAAAGTTAATAAAAAAACACCCTTGCAAGGTTTTCTCCTCCTTCCCACCAGCCCCCTCTCAAGAATCCCCTCACCCCGGAAAAATAGCACCTGGACCGTTGGTAGAACGAGAATCACGTGTTCGCTCGGCTCTCCGCTGCAGCCCCGGAGGAATCCACGCAACCGTTAAAGAGGAAGGAGGTTGAAAAGCGGGTCCTTGCGTGGGTGTCTTGGGGGTGGGGCTTTCGGCTTCTCGCTCCGAAAGCGTGAGGGGAAATGTTGTGTTGCCGAGGGTACCCGTGCGATATTGAGGATGCTGTGTGGAGTGGGAGTTACGAATGGAGGGAAGGCGAGGTGGAGACGGGGTGAGTGGTTGCTTTCAAGAAACGAGGGTGGTCTGGAAGAATGGTAGTCTGGGAGGGTTTTTCGACGGTAAGTTGAATGCGGGGACCGCAGGCACGCGACTCACCACCTGCCGCCTCCGCCGCCTTCATCCCCCCATTCTCCTTCAAGGCCTTCCTCTTTATTCTTTTTCTCTTCAGTCGGAAACGGCGTCGGAATATCAAACCGTGTCACTTCCTCATCCCGTGCCTCAGTGAAGGGAGATGTGAGGCAGACGGCAGGGGGAGTGGGGGCTGGTGTACCGAGGCTCAAATAGACGACCGCTCAGAGAAACACCGCCCGGCGTAAAAGATCTGCGCAACTTTTTTTTTAATTTCGATTCACTCCTTAGTGATGCTATATCTTCTATTGAAATAAATCATTGAAACTTGGCATCATGGTGAATAAGATTATGCAGAAATACGAAGTCATATGGTACGATAGGCAGAGAGGTGAAGCATTGCGAATATGCAATAGCCCCTGTTGAATTTATCATTCGCAGAGATAGTGCTAGATTAAATAGAAATACCGCTGGAATATTCAGGATTCTGCAGAAAATATCAATACGGTATATTTAATCAACCCCAAATGATTAGGGACCCGATGGGGGTGAAGGCTATTGTAAATATTAGCCAGCCTCTTCTAGCGTTCGAGTCTAAGTAGATGATGTAAACGTGACTAAGTTACTTTAACTAGCTATCAACTTGAGTCAACTCTAACATGGTACGCCAAACAATATTCATTTCATTCGGGTTCCGTTACCAGCCATATTTGAGATTCTGAAGAGGAACCCTGTACCCTACTTGAGGAGCGCCTCAAATGAAATAATTGTTTATTGAGCATATTTTATAACTAATACATTCAGGCTTCACTTTGTGGAACCTCTCCATATCGGAAATATAAATATTTCAGAATTGGTCCACTAAATAGATGTATTCTTTACGATCCGAGTTTCGTCACATAATGACATCTTCAGGTCACATAAAGACACCTGAAAATGTCATTATGTGGCGAAACTCGGGTCGTAAAGAATAAATCTATTTAGTGGACCAATACTAGAATATTTTGATTTCCGATGAGCATTTTTTTTATTTTTCCGATTATTTTATTAGGATTAAACATATTTCCATCATGTAAAGTAAAATCTTGGCGCGTGGCAGGGGATGTTAGGTCACCAGCCATGTAAGGATGTAAGTTTTGGGAGGTGAAATGGTGGCGTGTATTATGAGAGTGTAATTAGTGGAGCTCAGTTTTTATTTTTGTGGTCGTTTTTTGTGCGCGGAAAGAAGGAATTTTTATACCTACCTGTTCGGAAGTGTATCCCTCTTATTCCATCGCTTCTGTTAAACCTAGATATGTAGTGAGGCGTCATCATAATATTCTCTATTTCACTCTGAAAAACATCTGTTCTCATGGTACGGTAATTCTAGTCGTAATATATGGACATGATAAGAAGTACCCAAGCAGAAAAGAGCAAGTGTGGGAATTCGAATATTTTTGAATGAATATTTAAGGTAGTTGGACGGTTATCTCAGAAGGAGATTGATGTCTTATTAAAATTTTGCCATTTGTGAAAGGTGGCGATAAAATAAAACTGGTGAAGATTGTTCAATGAATGGATGGACTGAAACCCTGCGTCGGCGGTGGCCTGCTATAAGCGAACGCCACCTATGCAGCCAAAGTAATTGAGACCTATGACCGACGAAACACTGCATATTTAGAGTCCAAAACAAGGCATTCAATTGAAGATCATAATTCTACTGAAAAATATCTGCCACTGCCGATTATTGAACCCAGACCCCCGGGATGGGAAGCCAGTGGAAATCAAGCCTGTCATGCTTTAAGATCTGTCTATTTCATCTACATTCACATCCACATTTACTGACTACCCAGCGGGCTGCCCACGCGGCAGCGCGCAGTACATTAGAGATCAGATTTTCTTTTATTCGCTTGTAGTGCATGGAAAGAACGATTTTTTTATCTATCTGATCTGAAATATATCTCCCTCATTTCATTACTTCTGACGACTTCGGTAGTGTGGCGTACACATTTTATTCTCTGGGTTGCCCTGGAACAAGTTTAAGTTAGTTTGGGCGTTTGGAAAAAACTTTTAGTTAGTTTGGACGAGAGTTCACACCGACAATGATGAAGGCTAAAAATTGAAGGGGTTGTAGGAAAAATAATTGGACATAGAAATGTTAATGGTACAAATGCTAGGTTTTGGCTTCTGAACCTTATAATAACGAATCGAATGCTGGCACAAATTTGAGGCTTCAACTTGTTTCATCTGTTTCACCCTAAGTTGTAAGTTATCTCAATCTGTTAAGCATTACCTAATGCATGCGAACGATTCGCCGCATTTAATTGTCCTCATTAACACTAGAGAATAGTTTTTCATGTGTGATAAGTGTATTTCTATTTTATATTTAACATTTTACCTAATTCTATTGACTTTTCGCTTTATTCCATCATATTTTCCGCATTTTATTTCCTTCGGGCCAAAACACCAATCCCTGGAATAAGGAATCACGTCCCATTCACCTATTTATCCCACAAATAGATAAATGAGCAAATTTTGTTTCCTCTCAGCCACTCGCGAACCCATCTAGACCGGACTCAGGGCTGTGAATCTTTTGGGTGGCCACACTGGACTAAACAAGGGACAGCAAATAAGCTGTTTATCGTTAATCTTTCGGGAAATGTCGAACTATCGGAAGAAGTTTTATTTTTTTGGTGGCGGATGAATGGCGATCAATGCCTTTGTGTGCTGGCATATCTTTGATGGCCTCTGCGAGTGGGGGAGGAGTTACGTCGACCACGTGGGGGTGTGAAGGTGACTGGGGGCGGAGGGAGGCCGCGTGCGAGGGGTTGGCCTCTGAAGGTCGGGAGCAACAGAAGGAAGGGGGAGGTGGCACGAGCCGTCCGTTGGCATGGACGTATATCACGCGATGAAGCGGGAAAGCTGCGATGGCAAACACAGCGGTGCAAGCCATTGTCGGGCGGCATGTTTAAAAGTGAGAAGAGGACGTTGTTCGGTTTTAGAGCGGTCGAATAGGCGCACGGAAGGCAAACGCGATGTCATTGTTCACGTGGCCGTGGTCTCTTCGCTTTCTGGGGAATGCCCGTCTCTGACCGCTCCAGATATGCGAGACCCCGGAAATCACTGAACTGCCTTCCTTTCTGTCTCTTTCTCAATAGTTTGCCTCCATTGCTTTCCCTCACACGAGAGTGGATCGATGTCCCTCGTTTGTGATTGAAAAAGTCGCTGGAAGGGGGCAAATGATGGCAAATCCTGAATAAGGGACGAGGATATTTCGGAGTAGTATAGGGATACAGTGGAGCCGAAACTTGGCTTCACGCGCCTTCGCGAAGCTTTCTTAGAAGGAAAAACGCTCCTGGAAGAGGTTGGCAGAGGAGGACTGGGAATAAGTATATCGACGCTACCAACATCAATATGAAAGGACGGTAATGTGTATACAGCGTAATACAGGACAACAATTACATTTAATCCACAAAAAATGTCGTAATATATCCGGTTTTCAAATTTCAATTTGGAAAGATTAAATGGTTTCTTTGCATGTGAAAGTGATTCCTAGTTTTTTGTTAAGAATAAGCAATCGAGTTGGAAAATTTCTTTAACGAGAAATGTATCCAATAGTTTCTTAAATGTACAGTGATCTTTTATAGAAGTATTATCCGTTTGGAGTATATATGGATAATTGATTTCAGTACTGCGAAAATACTGCTATTATAGTATATTTTTCAGCCCTTAGATTGAGCGATTTATACATATCTTAACTAATATATAAAAGTGTAATGATGTCCGTCTGTATGTTGCTCCATCACGCAAAAACTACTGAACCCATTGAGCTGAAATTTGGCATATAGATAGAAAATATATCTAATTATAAGGTTAGTTATATAAAACCCTCGATTGATCAAAAGATTGCTTCTGGAGATAATCGATGTATACAATTTTCAAACATTGCATTTAACAAATGATGTGGTACGAAGTCACTCGCACGGGTGCATATACACCAGGGTTGAAATTCGCTATGAAAAAATCATTTGACTTGACCGGGATTCGAACCCGGATCTCCAAATTGGGAGAACCGGGTTCGAATCCCGGTCAAGTCAAATGATTTTTTCATAGCGAATTTCAACCCTGGTGATGTATACAATGCATATTTACCAGTGTACTATGTGTACTCCTGAGGGAAAGCTGAAAATATAGTGCTAAGTCTATTCTCTAATGATTTGATACCGATGCTTTAATAATGAACAGTGTTGAAAATATTAAACAAAAAAATAAATAAACAATTTTTTTTAAATACAAAAAAATATATATCATGAAACATGGGAAACTAAGTCGATCACCTCCCCGTGGTGTTTCTCGGGTTATGCTAAGAACCGCACAATTTCTCCTAGCCCAACCTGCGGATGGGTAACCAGCTATAAGTCTGGTTGACATGTAGACCCATCTGTTTCCAAACTTCAATCTGTTTTTAAATGACGGAAATTATAATGACATCACTAAATGCCTCTTACCCGAAAGGAAAACGGGAAATTCTGATCAATGAATGACATCTGTGCATGAAAATCTGCCAGTGCACTAAAAATCACCATAGCTGTTTGATTTAGTAGCCGAAAACAATGATTACGGCCTTTAAAATTAAATAAAATTAAAATGAAATGAACCTTTAAGGCGAAGGCAGTCCTGGTAACGGAGGATTCATAGGTCAAATAAACATGGCTGCTACTGCAAATGCTCCTTTTGAAATTGTGAACCGCTGGATTGTACCCTATTCTCCGATCCAGATTATGATACTCAAAGCACATATCAACGAAGAATAGCGCAACTCAATTAAGTCATTGAACGCAAATATGTGTATTTACACAGGGGAAGCGTTCAAGCTGTTAATTCACTCAGTAGACGGCTCAAGAGAACCGGAGTGACGAGGTGAGCATCCATGAACCTGGGTGCAATTCAAGTAGTAATGAGTCTACGTGGCCCATTTCTGGATTTCCCGTGCATAAAAGAGGACCAACAGTCACTTTCCTTGCACCTGGAAAACGGTCAGCGTGCCTGCTGAAATGGACACAGCGTACAAGATTGGTTAAGAACTCTTAACCATGTTTCATTCTGGCCGCAGAAGCAATATGTAATTCAATTATCACTGATTTTTGTGGCGCGCTGTTCAAGTTGCAAAAAATTTTGAATTGAATTTCAAGTTGCATTAGGAAGTAGCCCTCAGTTTAACTAAGTTCCCCGCCTTGAGACCAATGCTTTCCAACAGAGAGCAAGTGAAGTTACCTGCGTGAATTTTCTCATCGCCAGAGAGGCGTCACTTTTAGACTCAAGAAATAAGGCCCCTGGAAATTTCTACAAGCGTATTTTAAGACAAAAGTAAACATTTAATTTTCCTTTTCTTAATTTATTACCTATCATTTCTCCGTAAAAGACTCCGACTAAATTAATACCGGGTTGTGGAACTTGAATCCCTGTAATAGCAACACACACTCTATTTCCGTCCAATTTACGTACACGATGGAATATCACTGATAGTTGTCCGATCAAATTCTTCTTGTAAAACTAATGGCAGTCATTCTCTCTCTACATTATTTCACTGATTTCAATAGTGGTCGCTGATCGAAAAAAACAGTTTGCCTATTTCAATGAGCTTGGGTTCAGAACATTTGGGGACTTGAAATAACGCAGGAGCTTTTTCGGAATTTTTGTGAATTGTCTTGTAGTTTCGCCAAGCGATTGTATCTCTCAATTTTAGGCCATTTTGGTAAAAAGTTCTTATTATCATATAAGGATGCTCCACCTCATTTTAATGTGAGAAACTTTTGTACGTAGCCAGAGGAGGTGAGTCTGAATGGCATGTCAGTGGTTACATTAGCGCAGAAACCATCAGACATGGAAGGAGAATGCGAGGGCAATCCGCCATAGCAATCCGACAAGCACTTGGTGGACGAGGTGTTCGACATTCGCGCGACTGCTCCCATTTGCCAGAGCGGCGCCAGAACCTGAAGGAACTCCTAACCGGAGATTTACTCTTGAAAGCGCGGTTACTTACGTTGAACGACGCCACAGCCATTACTTACTTCCTTACTCCTCGGCGCCACAGCCCTTGTAGGGCCTCTCCGACGATGTTAGCCCAGACATCACGATTCCCGGCATGCGTTCTCCATCATCTAATTCCCATCTTTCTCAGATCATCCTCAACATAATCCAACCATCTTTTCCGGGGTCTCCCTCTCAATCTTCTACCACCAGGATGACCACGAAATATCTTTTTCACCATCCTATCCTCTGGGACTCTCTCGACATGTCCTAACCACCTTAATCTGTTGCTCTTAATTTCTGTCCCTATGTTAGGATGTTTGTGGAGTTCCTAGAGTTCTCTGTTTCTCCGTATTTTCCACTGTCCACCTCCCTTTGTAACACCAAAAATCTTTCTTAGTACTTTTCTTTCCCATCTTTGAAGTAGCTCATCTTCTGCCGTGGTCATGGTCCACGTTTCTGAACCATATATGACCACAGGTCTAATCACTGTTCGATAGATCTTTGTTTTCAAGTTTCGACTGAGGTTACGTGACTTGAGCACTTTCAATAAAGCTCGATAAGCCGAATTGCCTGTTGCAATCCTGGTTTTTATTTCTTCATGTATTTCATTATCTTTTTTCACCAGCACTCCCAAATACTTGGAGTTGTTACATCTCTCATATTATTTTCCATTTAATGTTATAGATTTATCTCTATACGCCACAGCCATTCACCACCATTTTACCTGAGAGGAGGATGGTTGAAGGTCAGAAGTACTATTGTCTGATTGATCAGATTTTGTAATTCCCTGATCTTCCTTGGTATTATTTCTACTCCAAATTTCATCATCTTTCCCCGGTCACTTGCTGACTGTCTCTTGTTTAGTCCGCGCCAAACACGATTTTCCCCTCTCCACCACCATCTCTCTCTCTCTCTTTTTCTCTCTCCGTCTCCCTCGCTCTTTCCCCCTCTCTCTCCTTGCTATGCGTTTATCGCAGTAATTGCGGTAGTTTTCTGGTCTACCGTAGAGATGGAGAGAGAGAGGCAAAAAGATGAACGTCCGTTCCAGCGCATGAACTTTCCAGTGGACATAACTAAAATATTTATTAGAAAAATCACACTTAAAATTTTATATTCGACGTAGATTTCGACTGCACAGCAATCATTTTTCAAGGTCCTTCGCCGTGGACTTTGGCGCGGGGATTTCAGCATCCTAGACATCAAGCCGCACCGAAATGCTGATTCCGGCATGAGTGGTGCATAAAATCACATTGTTTAGGCGATTTGACCAGTGCAAGGCTTTATCAATGCACTGGAATCCTTGCCATTTGAAGATTTACAAAAAATATTCCTACAGATCATATTCGATAAATGATGACTTAGCTAGTGATTTGTGACACTTGATAAGATCAACACCTTCTTTTCTATTGTCAACTAATGCAAATAGAAGAGAAAATTAAATGCATAGCATATGGCATATTAGGTGTGGGACTTCAAACGTTGGATATAGGTATCGGTAAATATCAACGTCCATCTCTGCACCCCTGTGTTTCAAAGGGTGCTTTCTTAGATCATTTACATTTCATGGCGGTTTATTTGAGAGGTAGCCTTAAACAACAGCTCAGTACTGTTCCATTAGCGGCCTATCGCCAAATTAGACACCTCATGTGCACCTTATCTGTCCACTCGTTCATGAAATTAAATTAAGGTACGAGGATCTCACCTGCTTGAGATTTTCAAAACTAATTCAATATTGATTCCACAAATATAAAACAGATGCCATGTAACGTTTCACACCTGAAAATTTTCCGACGCAACCGTAGTCTTCGAGAATGTCATCGCCCGAAAGCTCAATGATCACTGAATTCAAAGAGACTTTCCTGTGTCAAGTAAGGAAAAGACGGAGGCGAAGGAAGAAAGTTGACGAAAATTGGAATGATATGCAAAACAAAATGGCCAAGTGCCGTGAGGCGAATAAACAAATGCTATTCAACTGGTATTGAAAGAACTTTGAATACCTACATATGCTGTGATGAATATTGAAAACATTTCAGTGAAACAATTGAAGAAAGGAAAGCATGAAGGGGCTCTTTCTGGCAGATTTTAAGCCATCCGGGTCTAGCCACGGAGTTCCACTTTTACGGAGTCACCCGCAATGCACTATTGTGCGAAATTCCACAGAGAAAAAAATCAACCGCCTCGACCGGGACATGGGCACGGGTTGTTATACGTTGTCACCCCATTCTCCATTCGCGACCATAATGAAGCATGCTTACCAACTCATTAATAGCCGGTAGCTGCCACACTGGCTGTATAGAACTCCTCAACTTTCGGGTATTTTGCATAAGTTTTCAAGAAGAAGAATTTATCGAGTGGATTATCGTTTTACTCCACAAAAAATCCACAGGGGAAGAGGACGTCTCGGTAGTTTAACTGGCTGAAGCTGCGCCGGAAATCGAGGTATCCGTGTTCGAATCCCGGTCAAGGCGGATGTTTTTTTTCTGTGGAATTTCGCAAAGTGGCTTTCCGCTCATTTTAAAATGAAAAAACGAGAGGTGTAGGTCAATCAATAGACTAAGTTAGGACCATCTGCTAATATAAGACCTTCACATTCAAAGCACGTTGTATCATGCGTGGGTTCGTAACGACCTAGGTCCGAACCGTGTGATTTGCACAATATATCAAGTATCACAAGAAATGAAACAGGGCCGCTAACCCTCAAGTTGTCGATTCTTCGAGTATAGTCCAAATCACCTCCACCATCACAGGGCAAAATAGTACCTAATGTGAAGTGTTTGATTTCACGATCCGATTCACGTGATAAAAAAATTGTTACCTATGAGAGGAGCATATGAATGCGCTTATCCGATACAAGAAAATACCATAATCCACTTCGAAAGAAAAACACTACAGTAGGTACCATAGCAAGTGACAAAACTGTTAATGGTACACCTTCGATTGTTCAAAGGAGAAATAGGACAAATTTTATTGGTGATACATAAGAGTTCAGAACTCACAAATAAATGAGACTTTAAAAAGTAATTATGGTAAGACGTAAAGGGTTAAAGACGTAAGAAGGCAAGAAGCAAGAGGTGAAAGAAACTTGGTTTTCGAGATTTTTGGGATGCGGAAATGTACCAGTTAACCCAACCTAGAATATCCCCGCGCACATACGTACCACCCTCTTGAATATGTTCAATATGTTATGTATGTTCATGAGCAAACTAGTTTTGACGTTGCCCCGCTCAGAATCGCGCTATAATCCGACATATTCCCCGAATAGTATCCTCCGCTACCAGTGGAACTCCAATCGCGACCCGACGCTTTGAAGGTGAAAGTCAGACAGGTGGGAAAAACGCAAGAGAGAAAAAAGGTATAGAAGAATAAAAGCCTACCATAGATGCCGTTTAAGGAAGATGACTTGAATGATGTTGGCTCCATTGTACCTCTCTCGTGACGTTTCCACCCACTCTCTACGTCTACAGACCCATATAAAGCCGAATCAACTTTTTCTCAAAAATACCACTCATGCCTTTTTGCGATTTCTCTGTGTTACAAACATAATTTTTAATTTGAAATTTGAAATTTGTAAAAAATATTCTCGTACATGTAACTCAACCAAACGTAAAATACGAGAAACACGGATGAGGTCATAAGATTATAAAACTTTTTCAACGGACCACTTTTAGTTTACTGCAAAAATATGTCAGCGCTTTGTTTTCGGACAAATTTCTTCGTGGAAAGTAACTTTCGTTGCTCCGACAAACGTAAAAAGTGTTTTTTTGTTTTTCTCCCAATTAACTTGATATTTATTAGTTTTCCAGGCCGCTGGACACCCTCCTTCAATATGCATTGGCTCCATTCTTGGCGAGTGGTTTCATGTTCATGAGCTCTTGGATTTGATGTTTTAAGGGAACTGGTTAGTCGGAGGAGGATTTTCTTTGATACCCCGCGAAAAAAGCCTGTAATACAAATTTCTACGCCTGCCGCAAGAAAATACGATATATATTATTGCATCAGACTGACTTAACGTACTTGCTAGGTGATGAGAGTAGACTTTCGATTCGCCCTGTAATCTTGAGAGAACAGAAAGTAGGTGAGGAATTGGGGGGGGTGTGGAGGATGAGGAAGGATATTAAATAGGCTTAACTCGATTACATTTCGAGCAATCGAAGTTATTTTTAATCGATCACAAGGCATTTGTTGTCGTGTGAACTGTTACACTAGGCTAGCAAGAAAAGCACCCGACGCGACATAGGCGCTGATTTTTATGCGTTGTCATCCCATTCTCCAGTCGCGACCAGTATGACGCATGCTTACCAACTCATTAATAGCCGGTAGCTGCCACACTGGCTGAATAAAACTGCTCAACCTTATGGTATTTGGTATAAGTTTTCAAGAAGAAGAATTTATCGAGTGGATTATCGTTTTACTGATATTTAGTTGTCATCGAAGCTATGTAGTATTTATTTATTTATCAACTTAACCATTAAAATTTCATTACGGCTGCCTAATTGGCATATTCTTCCTCTACATGACTTGTACGCTTGGGTCAGCGCATTTAAGCTTAGATGAACTTGAAAGATTTACCGGAAGATTCAACACTGAGATCATGAGTCATAGTTGGCCATGTTTGTTATTCAATTTTAGTTTCCATATTGAATAAAATTAGTATACGGCTGTATGTAGCGAGCCAGCTCTCCTTGGATCATTAGTATAAACTAAAAAAAAAGGCTGCGTAACTGTCTGGAACTCGAACCTGCAGTGAGTGAATTCTCATCACAAGCTGGCTGCCCGCCCGCGGATAATATCACGCTAATATGATTCGGGTGCCAGTTGTGCGATTAAACTATTTATTGATCCAAACATGATAGTGTGGAGCCAGCCTTATAGAGCTACGGGGGTTTAAACCTCGTTCACCAATCTTATACTAACCCGTGCATATGGTCTCCGCGCAACAAGGGAGAAATGAAAGCGCGAATTCAAGCGGTGAATGATACCTCGGAAAGCACGCAACTTCCCTCCCTCACCACCAGAGGCGTGTCTTATTTCTCAATCTCGTCAGTACTTCAGTCTCCATCCTATGCAAGGCTGTCCTTGCTATCTGTATATTCACTTACGCCCTCCCGCAGAGGGAAAATAATCCGCTTTGACCGGAATGAAAACTCCTCTGCCTCGATATCGTACAGAGTGCTTTAGCCAGCTAGTTACCGAATTTAAAAACATTCAAAATTCACATTCTTGAAGAAACAGAACAAAAATGTATGCAACATACGAAGTTTTTTTAAAATGTGTTTAATGCTAAAAGTTACTCAATATTTGCGGTGGCAAAACGCAACGTCATCCAGAACCCGGCGTCTTGATATCTGCATAAATGTACCTATAATTAGCACCACAAAATTATGAGGAATATTTTATTGCATATTCCCCATTGTTTTATCCATTAATCTATCGTGTAACATCTGGGAAAAGAAGAAAATACCGAAAATATTAAGGAATTCAACCGACAACACCACATGAGTATGAAGGGGAAAAATGATAAGCAGACAAATGTGAAAAAAGTTGTTGCAAAATTTAGTTCAGATTTAACCGTGGTGGCACTGAACACGTTCTTCTTTCAGATTCGCATGCCTCCGTAGTTAACTTCGTTTTACTATAAATTTATAAGAATAAATTTTGAGTATCAAGAGTATTTCATTCAAATATCAGCGAGAGATTAACCTCACTTTCAGCAATACTTAAAACCATGTTCCAACTCGATCTTTCAACCCATTCGCTGACATTGTTATGGCAATGTCCTTAATCTCACGTGAAGAAAATGCTGATTCTAATTGATAGTTATTACAGCCAGACTTAATAAAGTTACTTCACCACATTGAAAAGCATGGTAAAATTGTCTCCGAACGTGCAAACCCGATAGAATCAGAGTCACATGAAGATTCCGTTAGAATGAATCTGTTGAAAAAAACGGCGCATCATTTCTTTCCTCCAGCGTTTTGCCATCTCATGCCTTCTTTCCTCTCTCTCCAAGGGGATAAGCGTTAATGCGCAACCATCGGGAAGATTAATTCGAACAAAAAACTCCTCGTTATAAATTGTGCTCCCAGCGTGTTTTTTTCCCATCGTCTTCGTCAATCTTCCCCGCATAAAACCCAGTACCTACGGGCGGCGCACCTTCCGTCTCTCGTGCGTCGACGATTTGATTTACATGGCGCGAACTTGACCGAGTGCATTTAAGTAGCCGGCCGATTCCTCTTGAGGATGATCACGAAGTCCAGGGTGAATTTGGGCTGGAGGGGAAGAGATACATAAAAAAAATTAACCGCTGAATGTATAAGTTCCTTTTATCGTGAATATTTAAGGGCCTCGGCCTGAGTTGGCGGTCGAGCGGCACGCTTTTCGATCGAGTGCCTCGAGGCTGAAAAGGTGGGCTCGTTTTTGAGGTCGCCTTTCTCTTCTATTTGCTTGAATTTTTTCCATGGGTTCATTATTTTGGAATCAATATCTATTTGCTGGCGAAACTTTATATCAACATCACACTTTTTTAATGGACTTTGATATTGGTAATTAAGTTCGTCAGCAGTCTTACTCGTAGGCGCCAGGTAATTATTATGACAGTGGCTACCTCCATAATCACAGAGAATTAAATTTGGAAAGAACCCGCAGAATCATTTGGTAACATTAAAACTATCAGTCGTTTATCTCTCATGACATGTTTGTTTTGGCAGATGATCATTTTGATAAGTTCGTCAAGTATATCGCAATAGTTTCAAATGGAGCACTGCTACTTTAGTTTTGTGGGTAAAAAATACACATTCATCTTAAGAGTATTCATCTATAGATAATAAAAGAATCTCACACCACAAAAAGGAAAATGAAACAAAATGTCCATGAGAAAATTCAGGATAGCACGAATTTCCCAAGTCACATAAGTAAGAGAAATAAAACAAGGCAAACGAGTAAATCTGGTCACACCGGCTACTTCCTCGGCTTCTTCGATCAAATATGCGGTTTGAGGATACTTTATTTTGTAATTACCGAGCTGCAGTTGTGAAAAATAAGTTCTCAATAAAAGGTAATTTGGTAACGTACCGCAAGTATTTGCATTTTTCCATGAATATTCACCGAATCCTAAGTAATTAAGGATTAGGAAAAATTCCTCACAATAAGATGCGTAAGTGGTAATACGGGAGCCTCGAGGCAAAGTGAAAGAGCACGATAAGGAGACTGGGGCACTCGGGTCAACTGGAAAAATGGTAGCGCGTAATACTCACTAGCGTGCATTGAATAGTAGGAAATAATTGCTTCATGAATGAACCACCATGAAAGATTTCAATTGTAACTTCCTCATCTCAAAAAACTATAACTATTCTCGTCGCGACGCTAATAGGAGAGGAATATTTCGAGAAGTCTTTAAAAATAAATGCTCCTTCATAAATTCTTCCCTTAATCTATGAGTTTTCTGAGCATATAGTGACAAAAATAAGTCAGAAATAGGTTAGGAGTAAATCAGGGAACAACAAAATTTTGGCTCGGAGCAAGAGATCGTAAAACGATCGCTGAAATATGCATTTATCCTTGATCTCAACATTATGAAGTAGGATATGGAGCTGTCAATACTTACATTACTGCGCAAAGAAAGTATTGAATCATTTTGGCAGAACTAGTAAGATTTTTACTTATTCATCGCAATTAAATCAAATGCATAGAATATCATTCGTAGTTAATCTTCTCTCAGACTGCGTTGATGTTTACTTATTGGCATCCGTTATCGATTCACACAGATTTGAAACGTGACCTGCTGCTAAATCATCATGTTGGACCTAGTGTTGGAGAAGAAGTTCCTTGGGTCCAGAGTCGAGCGATCGCTATATGAGGAAGGCGGCGAGGGAAAAAGAGGAAGGCCTCAAGGGAAGAGGGCTGGGGAAGGACGTCGAGTTGGATTGGGAGAAGAGGGTTGGGGGTCAGGAAAAGGTGAAAATGACAACACACACCCACGGCGTGCCCGCGCTTAACAAATGGCCTTACGCTTAAGATCTTTTTCCCCCACCCCCACTAACAACCTTCCCTCCCCCCCCCCCCAACCCGCCCCTCCCGCCCTCCGATCCCTCCCGGAGGCAACAAAGCTCCAAGCGGAAGCCAAAGACTTATGCCACTATGGATTCCTCACAAATATGAACCGACCACCCCTCGCCTGTGACGTGGCTTACCGGTCCTTGCCTTCTACCCGGACAACGGCAGCGGTATTTGACTAGTCCAAGGATGATATGGGGGAGGGGGATGGAAAAGCTAAGAAACAAGCTCTCCAGATACCCCCAGGGGGTTAGGGGTAGCGGTTGGCAGGCAAAGTGAAGGTTGGAGGAGTTTCAGCGGAGAGGCATTTGTTAGTCGCCCCGGGGGAGGGGGAGGGGATGAAGGGGAGGGGTGAAAAGGGGGGGGGGGCGATGCGACACCACTTCAGGAAGGGTCTCCAGGGTGAGAGATGGAACGAGATAAGGCATTCCAATGTGCAAGTCGTGATCGAATGATATTAATCCATGTCTTTAGTCAGGAATACATCAATAACACCCAAGGAAAAGATTAACTTATTTTATCAGAAAACCACAAAGCCTGAAGAATACTATAGGCCTGGTCATTTGAGGAGTTCTTAATCTATCTTGTACACTGTGTTCATTGCAGTAGACGCGCTGACCGTTTTCCAGGTACAAGAAGGGTGACCGTTGGTCCGTACTGTACGATATACGTACACCTAAGTTACATGCTTAAAAAATGTGTACCTATCCTTTACCTATGTATGTAAATACACATATTTGCGTTAAATGACTTAATTGAGTTGCGCTATTAATAAAGTTTAAATTAGACCACAATAAAAACTGAGCTCCTCCAAATTCCCTCTCATAGGACATGTCACCATTTCACTTCCAAAACTTTTACATCTTTACACGGCTGGTTTACACTTTATACACGGGAGGAAGGAAAATACCATAACGAATATTAAATTAGGAAATGAAATTCTGGAACAGGTTGACTCCTTCTGCTACCTAGGGAGTATTATAAACGATGATAATACATGTGATATTGAGATTAGGAGAAGAATAGCCTTGGCTAAACAAGTGTTCCAAAACAAGAAGAACTTACTACTTAATACCCACATCAGTTTTGAGACTCGGAAAAAGTTCATAAAAATATTAGTTTTTAGCGTTTTGTTATATGGTTGCGAAACGTGGACAATCAGGAAAATGGAAAGAATCAGGCTTGAAGCAATGGAAATGTGGGCCTGGAGAAAATTAACAAAGACAAGGTGGGAAGATAGAAAAAGCAATCAACAGGTGCTAGAAGAAGTAAATGAAAACAGATGCCTTTTAAAAACAATTGGACAAAGGAGAACAAAAGTGATTGGACATGTAATGAGGAATAATCAGTTCCTGACCAACATATTCGAAGGCAAAGTGGTTGGGAAGAATGCAAGAGGTCGACCCAGGACAGCATACTTAAAGAGCGTTGCATGCGAGATGGAAACGACATCATACGCCCAGCTGAGAGGAACAGCGAAGAACAGGGACACGTGGCTGTTACGACAGGGCACTGCCTTTAGAGCTTGATGATGACACGGCTGGTGACCTACCACTCCCTGCCACAGGCCCAAGCGGCGGCTCGTGGGGTAGTATGTAGATGTAGATGTATGTGTTGCGAGGGCGCTTTCGCACCCATTATTTTTTTCCGCAGCGCGGGACAAACCACCGAGTGCAATGTCCTTTCCGCGAGATCTTCACATACTAGTATGAACAGATGTGGATTGATTGGAGCGTGGGGGGATTGAGAGAGTAGGAGGAGTGGGTGGTGTATATAGAGGCCGCCCGTCGGCGTCGGCGGCGACCAACCGACCGACCGACCGGGCGGCGGCGGCGGAGGCGCGTGTGGGTGATGACAATTGGGACAGAGTGACGGTGGCGGCGCGGAGGGATGGAAACGGAGCGGGGAATGAAAGAACGCAGCGTGAGCGAGAGAGAGAGAGAAAAGCGGAGATGCGAATCCTTTCTCTCTCTTGTCTTTTGCTCGGGAAAACGCAAAGGGGAGCACGTGACTAGGCTTTGGAAATGTCCCAGCAAAAATATCGCCAAATGAATGTTTTTTTTTTTTCCTGCAACGGGTATCACCCTTTTGGCGTTATCACTACAAGAGGCGTACTCAGCTGAGTTCCCTCATTAAAATTTCAGATCAGACCTGAGCTGAAAATCTAAATCAGGAAATGAACAGATGTACCGTATTTACCTGAATATAAGAGCCCCCTTTTTTTCCCGAAAAAAGTGTTTCAAAAGTGGGGGGGGGGGGCGTTAAACGGGGAGGATAATCCAGGGGGGGTACTTATACTGATATTTAAGGTTATGTAACAAGACTATTCGAAATGCTTTGAAAGATTTATTTCCTTTAGCATTCAAACAATATTTTGAAACACACCGTTTAATTACAAAACATGCAAAGCATCACACGTTCTTTCAAAACTGACACTGGGTACTTCCTTAAGGGCTCTCCCGCCTGTTTTATATTTTTCTTGGAATTTGAGCCTTAAAAGTGTTATTTTACAGTCTTATATATAGGGGGGGTCTTATATTCAGGTAAATATGGTAATACCTAAGCAATATAATGAAACCTTGGGAACTTAGTAAATAACCAACTTCTATTTAGAATTTGATCTCTCCCGTTGCGTCAGCAAAGTATGATATTGTTTTATATGAACAAAAATAACACCCTTTTAACAATATTATATTGTAACTCTCTCCAGCAAACCTAGAAAGATATATTTTATTTCCGCTAAAACTTATTCTGTTTATCTCTCGTGGTCTTGCTGACCCTGAGGTCCCTGAGATATAGCACGCGCCACTGCCCCGCTTCCGAAGGTCCGAATAAAGAAGAAAATATGTTCAGCCATTTTTCATCTCAACCTCTCAAACGACAAACCGGTTATAATTAGAGGTAATTATGTGATTTACTTTAAAGCAACGTCAAAAAACATTCGCAACTACCGAGCATAATGTCAAGGAAAGGCTTTAATCTATATTCCATGATGCAACCGCAATGTATAATGTAAAGGCCATAGGTATACAAGTGTCTTATGTAACATCAATGCGCTTGCTCTAGCTGTACCAGATAACATCTGAAATTCTCATCCCAGATTACATGACAGTGTAATTAACTTTTAGTACACTAGTATGATTGAGCACAATACGATCATAAGCCAAAAAACTAAGATGTAGATGCAGAGTAATAATGACGAGCAGTAAAGTGGTTGTCATATGGGTTTATGAGAAATCACCACTGCTGTGCGTTGAAAAGTCATAAAAATGGATTACTTAAATACACTGATAGAACATTGTTTTAAGCTTTTGGGCAACGGAATCCATTGCTCGGAGGTGGTGAATAAGAAAGATATGAGATAAATATTCGTTTGGGGAATCGGATGGTTTAAAAATCACTTGGGTTCTCACGTTGCGAATGGTAGGGAAAAGAAAAAGCCGTGGGGTTGGTTGAGTGAGGACTGATCGGAAAAATTAAAGAGAAAAAATCAACAGATCGCTCATTTTAATTTGCAAATTCTGGAGTTTTTTGTTTTCCAGCGAAGCGATCGCAGGAGCCGATATCTCTCCTCTGTTCGGCTGTCGTCTTTTTTCATCTCCCAGCGGATTCGCCTCTCTCCTGTCTCCTACAGATCCTCGACAAAATCCTCGGCTCCCCTGCTCTCCTTTTTACTCCCGCGATTCCTTCGTAATCCTCCCCCCCCCCCCAACTCCTCTCCCGAACCAGACTTTGCGCTCGCACTAGTGCGCTTGCTTCCTTCATTTGTTTGTATACGCTTGCAGTCTGTTCCCTCTCATGTTCGTTTCCTTATCTGTTCATAAAAAAGTTATTAATTCTACCAATAGGGCTGGGCTCGCTCCTGTCACCGAATCATTCAACTTTTACCTCTTCTAAAAAATATTTAGTCCACAATAGAGTTTTCGTTTCTTTTTAATGACTGCTTGTTTAATTCCAGTTTGACAAAATATTCCTTGCACTTTTCAGTTTTTATTAAAGATGTCCTCAAGTTTCTTAAGTCTTCGACAAAAGAATCGGACCACTCATGAGGAGCTAATCCGGGCAGGTATTTTGTCGTAGAGCATGTGCAGTAACTCCTGAGAATTTGCATCAATACCGGTTTTTTTGAAGTGACTGAAGCTCTTTAAGGTAGTTCGAGCGAGATAGTTCCCTAGTCATAATAGAGACCATATTCGAATTATACGTTTTAATTTCACCAGCAGTAACTTTCTACGCACAGCAGCCGCCAGAATTCAAGTTTGAAATTTAAAATTTGTATTTTCTGCTGAATATTTTTACTGATCATTTTTCTCAAAATTCTCTAATTATTTTCTCTCCAATTAAAGTTTAGATCTAATGAGTTATTTATATTTTTTAAAACATTTATGGATGTGTTTGAGTTGGAATTTAGATTGCTAAATTGAATAAGACGAAGATAACATTAACCTTCACTCACTAGATATTAGGACAATTGCTTTCTTTGTCAGTTTTGGTGGCAATGGGATTAACTGCTTCCTTAGAAACCTCCCTATTTCGTCAGGTTATACATATCAAGTGAATATGGAGAGGAAAAAGATACTGATCTATAACTAAAACTGCGAAATATTTTCTCGCATGAGTGTAGTGAATGTAGGCCATAAAGTTCAGTAGAAGTTGGGTATTACCCAAAGAATTTCAAAGAATTTGGAATATAATATATGTGTGGATTTTATTCAAAGAATTATGCCCTAATCGGTATCTTTTATTATAATTTTCAATAAATTCCCCTGCTAAACTAACTCTTTGACTGGTTTTAATCAAAGTGTCAAGGCTTGGGCAACAAGTATGAATACTTTTCCCTACGTGAGAGCCTGTATCGCAGTAATTTTAATTCCTTAAGCCATTGTTTCAAGTTTGGCCCACGCCCTCAGGTAAGAAACAGAATCATGAGAATTAAATTATGAAAAGATGAACACAAACTTCTCTCTATCTAAGTCTCAAGATTAAGGATTGTGTAGTTTTTGTACTAGTATATAAAACAATTGAACACATGTTACATTCATATTGAACACAATTAACATCCATTAATGTGATTTTTGTTATAAATATAAGCGTTATATAGGAGTGACATTGATTTATAAATACCGCCGTTTTCCCAATGTTACTCATCGGAAATAAGTTCACCCTTTCTTAGTGACTGTTCCATGTGTAATTTGCTACTCAATATTTTCTTTTTTCTCAATGTCTAGCAAAATAACGGCTCCCATTAGTTTTCATTATTTTACATTAAAATGGCTCTGCTTTACTTCTTACATTTTTGGAGTGTCTCCATTAATGCTAACAATTGAAAATATCAATTAATTTAACCACCCATGCTCTCGAGTGATTAGATATTTTTGGATACAGATATTCTACAATAGTCATTTACATTAATTTAAATATATAGTGTTACTTTTGATGAATTAATTTATAATTTATTTCCGTTTTACTCGCCTAAAGCTTTTGCTTCGTGAATTTTTTCCCACGTTATCAAATATCAATCACTGTCAAACAGTCAAATTTTCCGTATATTCATTGATTTATGCTGTTTTTCCATCTCTATTATGTATTTCTTTGGAATATTTGTTTCGATTTGAGCCTTCATCATTCAAATTTCCGATGAGGTGGGTGTGAAAAAAACTTTTACTGAAAAGTTTTACCCGATAAACTACCAAATGACGGAAATAAATGTCGCCTCTTAGTCATTCTTCGAACGCCTACGGACCAAACACTCATATGTCTCTATCCATCACTTTCTTCGGCCAACAATGGAACCTGTAGCATTACACAGCATATCCATTCGCTCAGCTACGCGTGTGTTCTTATCGCGCGATCACTCATGTGGAAAAGCCACTGGCATTTGTCACGCATGCGCTGCGATTTGAACGATTCTGAGTAAAATTTTCTCATTACAGCCAGCCAGTAGCCATCGCTTTCCCTCTGCCGTGCCAGGCCCGTCCACTTTTCGCCCGCCTCTCATCCTCGGACAACTCCAACCTCACTTGCCGACAACTTTCGACTCTGTCGGTTAGATCAATTATTTCCCTCTCGCCATCTTCTCCCGCCGAAATGAAGTCGTTAATGTACGTTTAAAAAAAATTGGCTCGGAGGCCCTACTCTGGCTGTGATGAGGTTGCCGATTTTGACACGAGAAATAGGTTGACGAATGTCTGGTCTTTGATTCAGCGCGAGCCGTATTAATTTAAGATCAATTATTCTTGCTGTCCGTATCCAAGAGGACTTCCCTTGAAAATATGACATTATTTCTCAGGATCAGCTGTTGCGTAGGCAGTAAGTATTTATCTTTCCTCAATATTACCCGTTGAAAACATGGCATTTAAGAAAATCATCATAAATAAAAAGCTCCTAAGGATCTCCTAGAACTATCTCTGCAGGAATTACTGGGTCAGTACCTTTCAATAAATACAAATGAAATGTACAGGCAATAGTGGTAGTTGCCTTGAAAACAACACATGGGAGGTTGGAGGATTTAAGGAGGTTGGATCGAAAAATGAAAGATATGTCATTTTCTTCATATTTGGGGTACTTATAAAACAAACAGTCCTCCATCTATATCAGTCAAAAGATACCCCTCATGTCGTACTACTTTTTCCATAAATTGCAGTTGAAATTACATGTGCTTGTTGGGGAAAATGGGAGTCGCCTTGGAAAAACCTCTGTTTTCATATCGCAAACATATGTCATTTTTTCAAAAAAACTGATATTAGGTGGGTATTTTTCCGGGAAATAAAGTGTTTATCTTACAAAGGCACTGATCTAGGTTACTTTTTAAGATATTAACGTTATTTTGCAGCTATTGCAGACGCAATGCTTTACAAAGTTTAAAATGGCGCTGCAGTCGGCAGAGGATTTAGCAACACTGCAATCCGCGGCTAGTTTTTAATACTCGGTTACCTTCAATGTATTTTCACAGAGTTAAATTATAAGTTGTCTCACTTAAACTCAATCATACTCAATCACTTATGTCCCTAAAGGAAAATGGACTGTCGCACAGATTGCACCACATTTCCTCTCCCATGTGATGGATACTCACAATCCTCCTGCCAATGCTTTCCGGCGTGGTGTTGTCGGAGGCATTCAATCTCCTTTCCTCTCTATTTACTTTCACCACATTTTCTTTCCGTACCTTCTCCTTAGCGGAGATAAACATCCCTTTAGCAAATTTCGGTAGAGGCATTTAAGTGCAAAACGCTGGCTACGCCAATAAAAAACAATATCACTTCGACAAAAAACAAGACGGTAGCTCTAAAGCTGTTCGAAACCAGTAAAAATACAATTATTGTCCGAATAAAAGTACCCGAAACGTGAACAAACAGAAAATAAAAGAAATATTTATGAAACCGTGAAACGAATACAGCACACCTCAACGAAGACAACTTCCATTTTCGATGCTCAAACAAGGCGCTTACATCGAGGGCTTACTTCGGCGTTGACAGATTGGTTTAAAAATAATAAAAGTAATAGCAAAAGAGGTGTTTAAATGGATGCGAAATAATATTATAATTTAACTTTAATTTGTAATATTTACATAATTACTGAAAGTTTCAGTATAATATAAATTCATTTATACCTTTAGTATAAACACTATTTTGACTCAATTTCCAGGCTGAGAAAAGTATTTATTTTAACTCTTTTCCGTAACTACTATGGATCTCTAGTGCATTACTTTACCTTTCGATAGCTTATTCATTTTTTAAGAGTTCTTCTTAAGCTATTCCTTTAACAGCGTACAAGCATATCAAAATTAGTAAAGTTTCTCTGCGGTTTTGACTCACTCAATCTCGAGCCAACCTCCTTAAGCAAAGCGGAAGTGGTTTGAAGGTGCCATGGAGGAAGTTGTCAAGAAGGAGGGCCAAGGGCAATAATTGAACTCTTTGACTTTGCCTGCCCGAAATGAAATGGCGTAATTGGTTTGCGTTCATGCATACTGGAACAATTTATGCCAAGTAAATCGGCTTCGATCAGAAGTTCCTGTAAATGTGGGTGGGAAGTCATCATTGGGGTTTTTAGTGTATGCTAGACATTGGATCTTTATTCTCAAAGCTTACAATTATGGGACGAATCTTATATTGTTTGTAGTAAAATATTATTGACATATTTGTTTGTGCTTCATTTCCTATTAATAATATGTATTTTCATCAACTCAATTAATTTTGTTAATTTATTTTAAGTAGACCTTTAATGTTGATTAAACTTTTTTGTTAAATGTATGTAACTTTTTCTTATTTTATTTCGTTTATAAAAACTCTTTTAATGGTTGATTTACTGTTTATGATTAATTTTCTTATTATTATTTATTTTATTTTCTTGAGTTATCTTTGCTTTATTTATTTATTGATCTTTATTATAATTGTTCCTTTATATGTATATTTACTTTCTTGGCAAGCAGTGATGGTTTTTTTTGGGATAACCAACGTCAAGATTTAAAAAACCAAACGTTTCTTCTGCTTTTCCGGAGACCTCATCAGGGCTATTTTTAAGGGACCAGGGACAAAAAATAAGTGAATCATGGCTTCCAGTAATTTCTAGAATGAAGAGCGACGCCCAGAAGACTCTCCACCAACACCCACCCTCTCCCCCTCTTGCACCACCGTGACGATATAAATTGATGCACAATAAAGACAATTAAGTCATTCAGTCCTGATGAGGTCTCCGGCAGAGGATAAGAAACGTTGGCTTTTTTTAAATCTTGACGCGGGTTATCTAAAAAAAACATCACTGCTTGCCGAACATGGACCGCGAAAGTTTTAATAATATTTACTTTCTTATTATTTATTTATTTTTATTCTCTTATTACTTCTTTAGTAATTTTTAACTTTACAGTCATGTATAAATACTCTTTTTATTTTTATTATTATTTCATGCATTTTTTTGTGTCAAATTAGCTTAATCTGTCTGTAGGTTTTCGTAGGAATTTTACGCTCCTCTTCATGTGTGGGTGTTTTCCTGCAGTGGGTTTTTTCGTCATGGATATTCTCTTCCTTACTTTCTTACGTTTTTCCCACAAATGTACATAACTTTCTTCACATATATTTAATGTATTTATCTGAATAGGTGTTATATGGAAGAAGGGACTGCCTTAGCCTCAATCTCGCCCCGATAAAGACGCCTTATTATTATAATTGTTACTTGAGTATCGTTCCCCTCAGAGTCCTCGGCAAGCATCGGGTTCTATTACCGTCATAATGGCCGAAGACTCGAGAGGGGTTGGGCAGTACTCGCTGCCACGTCCGACGCCCATCGGGTGTATGGTTACGCTGCAGTTGGGTCGTGCGTGAGTAGTAGACGGAGGGTACCAAGGAATACAGCCTTCTGCATGCGAGCTGCAAGTGACTCCGTCGGTCCCACGCAGGATGGATTTCACTCTCTGTTATCCAGCAGCGAGCCCTTAACTACTCCAAGCACGTCTATGATGAGGACTACCAATTGAACAGTGCCCTTGGTACATTCCCCGTTGAATGGCTTCGACGTTTCATAGATGTCCTTCCAGAAACGTTCGACCTCTTGAATGGGTGGCAAAGATTCGACGACAGACTAAGGTGGTCGAGAGAGGTGGGACGGATTAAGGAGGTAGGTTGAGTTCTTCCTCACGGCCTTACTCCTCTTGAGCAGCTTTTTCCGGGCCGTGGTGAGTTTCCGAACTCTATCAACCGCGTGCTGATTAATGGCAAGCAGCTAGTTTTTCAGTGTAAGATGGTGAAATCTGAGGCTGCGTGCTATGCGCCGGACTTTGGGTGTGAGATCCCGCCCATGTGTGATGTATTCCATCGCACACTGAGTCCTCGAAGCCTGTCGTCGCGCCATCGTGATCTTGGCCTCCAACTGTTCCAGCTGTTTTGCCGCTTTGTCCTCCCAAGAAGTGGGCTTTTGGGAGTGAGCCATTATTTTGGCAGCGGTGTATAACACGCAGTGGATAGTTCAGAGGTCCGACGTGTCTGTAAGGATTTTGTAGGTAAAGCCATTCAACCTTAATAGTATAATTACCCTTTTTTCATGTAGTTTTCTTCAGGGCTCCAACACCCCCTTCCCCTAAATGGCCTCTAGTCCCGCCGTCTGGTCGTACTCAAAGAAACTTAATGAACACAATTTACGACCCTCCGCTGCTTCGATCATAGAATGTAGCACTTGGCTCTAACTTTAATTTACAGTGCGGAACAGGTAGTATGTGTGAACCGTTCATTTACTGATCAGTTAATTTCTCGGAACTGTTACAATTGAACTGCTCAGTTCGTTTTGTCCCACCTCAGGTACAATAGTTCACGAATTCATGAATGGATAAAAAAAAGTTACCATGGGACACGAGCTTAGTGTGTTTCACCTCATGAATAACTTGCGCTCTCCACTTTTAATTTTCGACTATTTTTATTTATATTTAACTACTTTTATTTAATATAGCGTAAATTACAACATATTTCTACTTCAACCATACTGTCAAGCAAATATATACATACCAGTCTATCTATATCTATAATAATTATTATAATAGTTATATCTATAAAAGCTATGTAGAAAAAAGGTAATAATGTATTATTAATAATATTTATGCGGATATATTGTAAAATTTCACAAAATATTTTTAAAAATAATTATTCTTCAAATTTTCATCAATACGGTTATTTAGACAGTGCGCAACCACTGACAAGCCAGTAGCCCTCTCAACTCATTATGGTTTAAAGACTTGTTTAAAGGATTATATGTCGTTTTGGCAAAAATTAGACAAATGCTACCGTCCTAATTTTACATTTTTAGCTCGAACACAAATTTTGTTCGTTCATACTTTCTAATTTTCCTTCAGTTTTAATCAACCTGACCGAAACATGTTATCCTGAGGATCGAACGCACGTCAGTGGACATAAAACCGCTCTAGTCCCAAGAAATCGAGAAAATTTCAATTTAAATGGAAATATAACCATCCACTCGGCTACGTTCTTTTTTAAGTTCGCACCTATTTCTTCCTGCGTATTCTGAGACTCTCCACTGTGCCTCATCTACGTTCTTTTTTTGTTGGGCAGAACTCTGGAGCAAAATAAAACCTAGGGAAACCACGCTCAGCCGGGCAGCTGAGCGGACATACGAGGCTGGCAATTTGAAGGGGAAAAGTTGACGAAAAGAACTATGTGGCAGCGAAAATCAATCCAAAACGCATCTGCTGGAACAATTTGTCAGTACTCTTTCGAATGTAGGACTTGGCATTAAAATCCAAGTCGCGCCGTGCCGCCGCCGTTAAAATAACCGGTGAAAACGGTGGGGGGGTTTTGAACCTGATAATTTAGGTGTACGACCTAAGCCTGGCATTGGGCATTCCGAGACGGGTTTACGAATGAATAAGTGGGCGTTACTCACTTGCTGCACATCCACACCTGTAAGTCGCCGCGAGAGTGTGCTGCTGATGTTAGGACCCCAGCCAAAGAAATGGAAGAGAATGGATGGAAAGTGAGAGAAAAACGCCGAAATGGCTTGCATGTTAACGAAGTTTCTTAGTGTATCGCTCGTTCTTTTCTGGTCAATAACGAGGTGTCACAAAAAATTTTATCTATCAGTTCGTTTATGTATTTGTTTTATTTCAAGAATTATTTTCTAGAGATACACTGTGGATCAAAATACTATCCTTTTTTTTCATTTTGTCCTCCAAGTTTTGAATACCCATAGACTAATTTTGAGATGATAAGGATTGGTATAAGATAGGTCGTCGAGTTGTTTTAGGCCAATTCAGCCATCGTCTTCGTGAGAACATGGGAAAGTAATAATGCTAGAAATAATGGATGCCGAATTTTTTTCAGGTTCTTGACATGATTGATTGAGCCATTGTTTCTGGTCGGTATGCAAATATATAAGTGGGATATGCGGCGCAGCTCCGATTTTTTTTACGAGAGCTCACGCGGGGAAATCGTTCCCGAAATGTAAATTCACCAGTTTATTCACCAGAAGTAGTTTCATCTCACAGCCCTGCCGCGAGGGAGATGTTGCTTGGAAGCATTACTGCCGCGGAGGAAACGCTGCGATCCAAAGACCGTTTCACACGATGCTAAGTCAGCACTGAATTTGGTGCTAAAGTCACTGCCGAAAACTCGTAATTCTCTTATCTATACGATGTAAATTTAAAAATACAATTTCTTATATAAGATACGGATCCAAAAAAACGGATGGGTAATAAGTATTGTATCTATTTTACTTTATATTTACTGACATTCAAATTCGATTCCGCGATCGGATGCGATGGCATCCTTCACATGGTAGGATTTCAAGCCAGCCGAGTTTAGATCAATTTTTAATTGTTGTTGTTGTTGAAAGTTGTGAAATAAGCGTCGAGTAAGGCCTTAGGCCAAGAAGGTCTTTGTAGGGTTCCAAATGAGAGGTGATGTGCCCCAGAGGAATTAACAAATTTACTAAACTTACCGGTTTGTTTGGCGCCACTGTGGTCTTGCTCTTGGAGAAAATACAGTTGGAGGAACATTCTCATCGGGAATCTCCATGGCTTCATTATCGCTTAGTTCTTCTCTGATTCTCTCTTGCAAACCCTCATCGAACGGATCCTCATCATCCAAGTCGATGCCCGAGTGATTTGGGTCAATTTCGTTCAAAATGTTTTCAATTTCATTAACATTTTGATCTGTTACGAAGAAAATCAAGACTAATATTTGGGAAACAGTATAGCCCATTAATCCAGTAATTAAAATAAAATTCAATGTTATGACCTAAAAAGCACGAAATTTGGACATTTTTGCTACATTCTGCATTGTGCAGAAGATAGTGAGTGAATAATCTCAGCTTGAATAGAGTAAGTACCTGATGTAGCATGTATGCTACGCGGAATTTAAAACCTTGGCTACCACACTACTTCACAATTATGATTAAATAGTCTTCACATAACATCTTTTGGATGAATTAAGATTGCATAAATGTGAAGAAGAAAAACATTTGTCTTAAAGTATATTATATTTACTTCTTCTTCTTGCACTCATGATGTTGCCGTCTGAAACACGACTTTTCGGCTCGTTTCGAGTCTCGTCGACGACTGTCAGCTGGGATCACAAACCACACGCATTAAAAGGAACACGCCGAGTGTGGAGAATACATTGTCACCGACAACGATGAAATTCGATACATACTAAGCGCGAAAAAAATAATGATACAATGTAGCACATATGCTACACCGGGACTGAAGAGGTTAGGCATCGTTGACCATCGCCGCACAGTGGAGTATTTGACCTCAGAAGCTGGCCAAAATTGAAGATCTCATTTCATTTGTTTCAAACGTGGTACTTGAAGGTTTCTGTTACCGCTGAATTCAAATTTGATGTCACAACTTTGATATTTAAAATGGAGTAACCAATATGGCGTCAAAATTTTAAAATATTTGTTGATTTTTACAAACTTGGTACAAATGGGTTTTGGATAAGATAAATTCAAATTTGATGTCAAAACTACGAAATTCTGAATGAAGTATCCAATATTGCGTCCAAATTTTTTAAAATGTTGCTAGATTTTTATCATAAGTAGTACAGAAACTAAATCCTTTTTTATACTTGAATAGAAATTTTAATGCCAATACAATAAGCAACTTTTAACGAAATAAGACTATCCATTGCCCGACAAGGCCCGACACTTTAAAAAATCAGTGCTGTGTACTTAGTTCAAAACGTATCCTGTTCGACACTAAACTTAAGGCAGTCGTCTCTAATGGAAAATTGATTTTTTCGAAAAGGGGCAGGATTTTTTTGTTTCAACTATACGATAACTATTACTTAATACGAAATAAGATTAGCTTATCGACGATTGCCCGACAAGACACGACACACTTAAAAAAGAGTGCTGTATAATTATTTTTTGAAATTTTTTATTCATTTTCAAATATTTATGCACAAATAAAGCTATATCATACGGCATAGTTTCATTTTAACGCATGCAATAGCGGTATAAACACTGTTTTCTCAAAATACCTAATATAGCAACTATTTAGTGCTTATTTTTTGTTTAAAAAATTAATGAATCATAACTTGCAATTGTGAAAATTTTACTAGTCTACCATTACATAGCAGAGTTTCGACTGACTTCCAGTTGTCTTGGAAGTGACCGCGGTGGTTGTAATAGTATTCATGGGATGTATTATCTTCATAATTAACTGAAAATAACTTTTGAAAAACTATCCACGAATTTTGATTTTTCGATTTTTGTCCAGCATTTGAGGTCGTATACTCCACTGTGCGGGTTGTCATTCTGGGCGAGGGACGCCGGGGTAGTCGAGATGACAATTGATGGAAGGGAGCCGGAGAGAGGAGATGGAGATGGTGAGGGGGGGGGGGAGAAAGTGGACCGCTGCCGGTCGCTCGGAAAGGGAAGTGATTGGGGCCATTTTGGGTGGTTTGCCTAGGGAAGTGTTATGCTTTATTATCAGCTTTTAAACACAAACATACGTTATGCTTTATTGGCAGTGAAAAATTATTTGATGGAATCCTTTTGAGAGGCATATTAAAATTACTCGGTGATAGATAACAACCATTGAATTCGATTGAAAGCATTACTACAATTGAAACGTGTGAAGTGCAAGCATGATAAAGCACCAATTTATGGAGAAAATAGGTCAATCAAATGCCAGTAGAAAAAAACATTCCTCTTAGAATGTTTCAGAGATCACTTCTGTCAAAAATTATTATTTTTAAGTTTCATACGTATTCTATTGGTTACTAAAGTATGTTTCAATGGAATTTTAAAATATGTCGGATATCATTTGTCTTCTCCTTTCGCAGCAAGGTTGTAGACTAAGGGAAGGGTTCTCAGCGATACAATGGGCAAAATGAAAAGGAAATTGAAATATCTTAGAGGATAATGACTCAGCGGCCGTAAATTCAAATTTCTATGGTAAAATAATGATGTTGCATAACATATAAGATAAAAAACGGTTAGTATGTGTATTACCGCTAGTTATGATAGTAATTTTCTGCTTTTTATCATGGGTACCTGATTGGTTTAAATATTTGTTAAATCAGTGACAGCCGTTGATGTAATGGAGGCTTACATGTAGACCATTCAGAGTGAGGGTTGGAGGAGGAGGGAATGGTAGTCCATCCAGTGTTTACTCCAGGAATATCAATTCTCGGGTAATGATAGGGAGGGTTTGGGGTTTCAATCGGTGATTAGGGAAACGGGTTCTGAAGCACTGAGAGTAATTCTCTTACTAGCACGAATGATGGTGACAAGAGTAGTCAGGGGTGAGTGTCAAACGTTAAGTGTTTTCCCGAAGCATAACTGACCGGCGTAAAGTTGTTTTCCCTCCGAAAAGGAAATAATCAGTTCTATAATATTTGACTTATTCAGGGCCATTTTAAAACTGAAGTTTGTCACTGGTTAAAACCTGTAAAAAGAGGAAAAAATATTACTATACGTAAGCTACAAGGGATCGAAGCAATCACGTTATTACTTTCTAATGACCCTGTTGGCAGTAAGTCGCAAAAAAATTTATATAATTCATAGAATGAAGAGTTGGGGATATGGAGCATTTTGAACTTTCTAATAGCATAAAATAAGTACCTTGTGGCTATTAACGGGGCCTATGAATAAAAAATGATCTCGGAGAGTTGGGGCTTATGAAGACTTTAGCTTTGATTTTCGTTTAATTACAACAGAGTCCTTAAATTTACTTTGATGGCAGATTGGCAAGGTTGGGTTTCTCTCATTCCTGGGAAGACTTTTTTCCGTTGAGTTCAGTTGGTTTAATACTTAGGGTACTCTATGACAACCCAAGAGTGGCCCATTGATATGATACAAAGGACTAGAATACCCCGAGGGAAGCTAAAAGAATACTAATTGTACATATTTGGACTGAGCGATGTAAATGTATTCAATATTCTCTCATTTGCTTGCTATCTTTCCTTTTTGGAATATGTATTTTCATAAACTCAATTCATTTTTTTAATTATTTTGAAAAATATACTTTTAATTTTTATTAAACTTTTTTGTCAAATGTAACTTTTTCTAATCATATTTCGTTTATGGAGACTAACTTTTTAATTTTCGATTTACTGTTTATGATTCATTTATTATTATTTATTCATATTTATTTTATTTTCTTGAGTTATCTGTGTTTTATTTATTTATTGATCTTTACTTTATTTGTTCATTTAATTAATTTTTATTTATTTTTTTATTCTCTTATTACTTATTTAGATGTTTAACTTTGTAGTTATGCATAAATAACCATTTTTATTATTATTATCATTGATGTGTAATTTATGTTTTTATGTATTGTTTTTTTCTTTCTGTTACATTAGCTTAATCTTTCTGTAGGTTTTCGCAGGATTTTCACGCTCCCCTTCATTTGTGGGAGTTTTCCTGCAGTGGGTTTTTTCGTCAAGGATGTTCTCTTCCTTACTTCCTTACGTTTTTCCCACAAATGTATATATTTTTCATTACACTTATTTCATGTATTTATCTAACAAAGGGTTAGGTGGAAGAAGGTACTGCTTTTGTCTCAATCTCCCCCCAATAAAGACGCCTTATTATTATCATTATTCACAGTTACTCGGAGCGTTCGGATATGCTTCCGGTTGCTCCGGTGTACTCCAGGTCATTTGTTACCTAGTCAAGTAAAGCATATGGAGCTGAGCATAAAAAGTGCATGTGACTTTAAGTAACCAGAGAAAAAAAGTATTTATGATACAATAAGTTTGCTAGAAAGTGGTAAGTACAATTGTTACATGCAAAAATAACATCATGGCTCTGTGTTTTACGTGCCGAAAGTCTACCCGCAACACAGTGAGTGTCTTTCGCATACTGAGAGTGCAAGAGGAATTAACAAGGGGCATTGCGTCGAGCAGATGCCGACGAAGGAAGACATCAACGTAATAGTGGCTAGTGGAAAAACCTGGAAGTGCGCAAAATCTGATGTAGTTCGAGAAAACAGGGACGGCTAATTTACAAACAAGTGAGTGCGACAGCGGACGGTGAGGCAAACGCCGTGGAATATTCCGATTTATATCGTCTCTTCCAAGAATTAAAGCGTAAATTCAAAGAGGTTGAAAAAATATGAGCAATGCAACTAATAAGCCATTTGAGAAGCTAGACGAAAGTGTTAACGTTATTAGGGCGCAGGGCAAACAAAGAAATCAATGCAATGAAGAAATAGAATCCCTAAGAAACTAAAACCTGCCTCTAAAATAGCAAGATCTCGAGTGCCAAAATAATTCACATTAGCAGAATCAACGCATGCTCGCAAATAATATCGAGATTAATTGTTTCATTTAGTGCTAAGGAAAATCTACCATTGGTCGCGGAAAAAATTGGTGCTGCACTGGGCGTCCAGTTGCCTAAAAATTGTGTTGACTATTCCTAACGTACTGCACTGGAGTCAAACGATAAGCCAGGAGTGATTCATGTAAGGCTTCATAGCAATCAGGTCAAAGAAAACTTCTTCTCAAAACGCCGAGTCAATAGGAATCTCTCGACTGGGCACCTGACCCTCGACAATGTTTACCTATCTGATGTACCTATCTACACCAATGAGGCCTTGAGTCGGGGAAGGCGGATAGTCCTCAACGCTGCACAGGACCTGATTAAGGCGAAGAACTAGCCGTTTCTATGATTCGGAGGTGGGAAAATACTGGTGAAGAAACTGCAAAAGGGGTCTGTTTTACCTTACGTAACCTATATGTGACCCATACAAACTTGACGCATAGTATTCATTTAACCGACATGAGTTCTTCTAATTCATCCGCATAAAATTTTGGAAAATGTAATTTACTGCATCAAACATTTGAAGTATAAGTTTAAATTTTGATAACTTTGTATTATATTTAAGCAGTACGCAAGAAAAACATAATATCATAGTTCTATCGGAAATTTGGGTTAATGATTGTAAATTAATGGCGTATCAACTCGTTGGATATATGACTTTCAGCAAATGTAGCAATGGAAAAGAGCTGGTGGTGTTTTTTTGTGTATATAGCTGATACGTTTACTTGTATCATAAGTAATCTTAACTTTTTTAGTCAGCTGAATGTATCAAAGTAACTATTGGACTCAACTTCTGTCTGTAGGTTTAAAAGAAAAATAGAGGTACCATTTTCTTCCAATCGAACTATTCATACATGGTTTTCCAGCAAGTCCTTGGTAATTTATGTGAAAGGAACCTCATCGTGGTAGGTGATAACTCACAGATGTTTCAAGACAATAGCATTGCCAATTGCCAATGTATAAGAAACCACGATGGCGAGCCGTGGACTTGACCAGATTATTGAAAGTCCGACCATATTCTAAGAAAGTAGCAAAATATGAATCGATCACATATTTTGTAGAAGCAGAGAAAATTTTTCTTATACTCGTAGCAAAATTGATGCAGGTTTAACCGATCACCTTCTGACTTTGCGCCAAATTAATACCAACATTGCGTTAGAAAATGTTTGGCTCTTTAGTGCTGTAGAGCGAGCGAGATACATATTAGTATTGTCACTCACGAAATAAAGTATTCTTTTCCTATTTTATTGCCAAAGATAAGGTACATTATGGTTAACTAAGTTGCCTTCCGAAAGCGTATCAGTGTAGTTCTCTCGGTCCTTTCGTTCCTTTCGAACGATAAGATTATCACAACCGAATTCGGTCCATCCCATTCTTTCCGAACGGGCGCAACACTACCACACAGCAGATTTCCATTTCGAAACATTTTATTCTGGTGCTCAAACAAGAAGATGCCGTTTTTCCTAATAAAAACAAAAGTTATCCCGAAGAAAACATTTTCATTTTCTTCTAAGCACTCCAAAAGGAAAGGTTTTCAGCGGTCCTTCAAAAAATAGTTTTCATTCGGTTTTCGTTCTGCAAACAAAATTATATTCAGAACTCTTCCTCGCAAGCGGTGAACAAAATGATTCCGAATGGTTTAAAAATGTATTTGCAGGTCTCATACATCTCGTGAATGGTCTCTTGCTTGGAAATTCAAAGTACTGCTCTATCTCGCTGAGTTTTACCCTTGCATCTCAATAGTAGCTTTAAATCTAGTAGTTTACATTAAGTAATTATTTATTATCGTTTTACTGACAGGAAGCAATCAATGGTCGTTGACTTGGCCCGATATAGTTACAATAATAAGGAGTAGATGAGGAAAGGACCATATGGAACACCATATAGAAAAGTAGAACTATATGTATTGGACACATTTTCAGGCACAATTGATTCGTGAAGTACGTAAATGAAGGTTGAATAGAGGAAAAGTCCCCAGAGGAAGACTCAGTTAGGAGGTCATGGACCAAACGAAGAGGAAAGTACATAGGAAGATATGCCAGTAGGTAAGGGAACTATATTAGCTTGGGAAGGGTGGAGGGCTGCAGTCAACCAATCTTAGGATTGAAAGACCAATGATGATAAATGTATCACAGTAATGATTGGAATTAAGGCTTTATATACTTATGAATAAGCTAGCAAAATGGGTGGAGTTGGATGATATTATATATCCTTATGACGATAATTGCTTGCGTTCATCTTCCGTTGTGGCTAAAATATCGATTTTAAGTGGGATATAATGCCTTAATTGAGCTGAATTCTCTTCAGTCTGTAGAATATATCTTTGGATCTCATCTGGAGAGAGTAAACGCCGCTGAGCATTAAGAGGCGACCGAGCGTTGTGTTCTTCGGGACAAAAACGTCGTCCACCTACAAGCTCAAGATTCCATGAGGGTGAAGCTGGAGGGTGGACTCAGAAAGTGATGCTGGCGGGCTGGGGAGGTGAAAGGGGTGGTGGATGGGACTATGGCGTGGGCATCCTGGAATGGAGCTCGAGCTCGTCTGCATTTTTTGTCATTTTTTTGGTTCTCTAAAATGGCTCTGGGGGTGGGTGGGATGGGCCGCGGAAAAGATAGGAGAGGTTGGCCGAGAAAATGGTCGGAGGAAAGACGCATCATAATAACAGACTCCTGAGTTTGGTCATCCATCTCGGAGCCGACAGACTGGGAGCGATCTCGTAAATACATGTCGCCATCAATTACGCCCGTTGCTGCTATGCAACGGGTCGAGGATGGGAAGCGGTGGGTGGCGGTGGCAGGAAGATCAAGGGATGGAGAGGAGGAAATGATGACGCTGGCGAGGCGAGGGAATCGGTCCGATGGAAGATAAATGAGAGAGAGTGAAAGGTTGAGTAGAAGTTATAAGAGAGTGGTGTGAAGCGAGGAATTACTTTCCAAATTTGGAGGTTTCTGACTCTTACTCCCAGCTTTACCCATTTTGCACACCATACACCCCTTTACAAATCCAGTAGATTCAAATTAGTGAAGTGCTAGCGGAGTAATGTAATTCACCCAGGATTGCAGCGCTACTTTAGCAGTGCAAATATTTAAATAAGTCACGACTTTCGTTGAGGTATATCTTTTATTTAATTCGTCAGTTTCATATGAGTGACAGTATTTTATTTTGTTTAATTGGAGGATTTAGAGGCTAGAGTTGAAGGTTTTCCATCCTCAGAGAACCTGGTCCAATTCTGGCTGAGGACGACATTTTTCTGCGGATCCCCGATCCTTGCATGGGTCTCTTGCGGGGAACACTTAAAATGTAGTGCCTTTTGTCGTATGAAACATTGAAATGTGGTTCCCTTGACGTCTTTCGTTTTTATTTGTAACTGTGGACGCCAGGTTTCTCTCCACCCTTTCCTAATTCCGAATAAATATTTTCCTTATCCTCCCATCAACTCACCATTCGTTGTTCAAATGTCTTCGACTATGAGTATCTTCCCCCTGATAATCAGCCTTCATTCATAAAAGTCAAAATCTAGATTTAAAAAAAATTCATACGATAATTTTAACTGCCGTGAAAACATGTACTCTTTATAAGAAAACGCTTCTCTCGTGAATCCCCATGTAATGAGCTTCACTACTGCCAGCGTTGCGAAAAGCAACTTGATCTCCATCTTCAGTGTTTCTGAATGCCGTTAAATTTAGCTGCTATTCATTTCAATCAATAGGAATCAGGCGTTTTCAGATTGGTTCGTTTTTCTGAAATGCCGTTGATTAATTTTCCTCTAATCTCTTACGTATCTCTTTAATGCTTGTTACAACAGGTTTCCAGGCTCTAATTAATTGAAAGCCTATGTCTTGGTTTAAATTTCCAGTCTCAATACGGATCTCGACGGCCTCTTTGATCATGCGATCCCAATAGCCATGCGTGTATGGGGCCAAGAATTTTAGCATATTCCCTTTCCGTATGGCAAATGTCTCCGGTGATGTGAAGCTCCGCATAACTTACTTCACTAATTTGTATCTACAAACACTCCTGAGGTTGCGCCAATCTGAAATGCCCTCAATGTTCTTTTTGCATGGTCTCCATTGTTCGATTATTGTCCGCTACATAGCTTTTACCCCAATCGAAGTGGATTTGATAAACCTCTGGCGCGACAGTTTCAGGGATAACTTTGTGGAATAACTTAATAATTATACATTGAAACACTTTGTTATTTCCACATTAGAATTTAGTTTTCACGACCTAGATTTCATCGATGTGCGATATCATCAGATCTTGAAACTAATAATAAAAATCTCACGTGGAAATTACAAAGTGTTTTAATCTATAATCAACCTCTGGCGCCTTAAGACGGTGAATCCTACTCGAGATGGTGGAAAAATAGTGGAGGAACGCTTTGAACTACAGTCGTACACAGTGCTCACCTATGCAGCTCCCTTGTGTCGCGATGGACTCTCTTTAAAGGACTTTTAAAGTCTATTTTTTGCTATAGCCATTCTGAAAAAATATCTTTTTAGGTGGTCCAGTTCAGCTGAAATGATCTTTTCATCAATTTTGGGCTTCATTCTGTGAACAAATGTTCATAGCCCTACGCCTTTTCGTGATGGATGGTGGCGATTCTGTCCGTCCGTTGAGGTTTTGGGTGGCATGAGTAGGCTTCTGGTAAATGCTATGCCCTAGGCTTTCACATCTTTTACTACGGAATAGAATGTCAAGGAAAGAAAGCTGGCCATTTCCCTCCTTCTTCTTCGGAAACGAGTCACTTCGATGCTGGCTATCCATGTGATCTAGAAAATATTCTAATGTGTCCGTTTCATGTGACCAAGGCAACCGAATTAAACTTGTTTCCAAGGGCGTGCCCAGTCATATACTTCCTCCATTTCTGTTTTTTTCTGATTTCCGTGATGAGCCTTTTATTTTTAATACTTCTAAATTTACAGCGATGTTTGTATTTTTTCTGAGAAAGTTGCTTAATATTCCTCAGGAATATCTCTCTATACCTTTGACAAGTAGAAGAGTATTAGATATGTAGAGAAGTATTATTCGAATTGACAGTTGATCGTCTAGTGATTCTCTTGTCAACGTGTCTACTTATAACTTTTGTAACACTCACTTGCTGCTTTAATTAAGAAATTGAGTCGTAAATTAATTACTTAAATGTTAGGGTGGTTCGACAAAAGGCTTTTCTCACAAATCGTTTCCCGAGGGGTGCCAAACCTAATCATTTGCTATGACTAGAAAGTAAGTGCAAGATTATTGCGCAGGGTTGAGGATTTTCACTCTAACCTGACAAAAAAATGAGTTTATACGCGCATTTTCAGGAATTAACAACTTTTTAAGGGTTTTTCCTCCATATTTCTTGAAATATTTTTTTTTAATGTTTACTCTCACTAGTATTAGTAGAAAATAGTTCATTTAACGGTATTCAGTTGATATTTATGGATTATGTGATGTAAAAAATTTATTTCAGAGTTTTTAAGGTCGATTTTTAGCTCATTTTAAAGTATTTTTCATGAGCTTTCAAAATTCTGCCAAAATTGTGTTTTTTATCAAAATAAAGTCTACTACCTCTCGGTTGTTCTCTTTAAAAGCAGCTTCAATAATAAATTTGGACCATTAAAATCTATAGATTGGGAAAAAACTAATAGAAAATATAAGGCCACTTTTTCGTTTATGGTTAAATTCATCAAATGCGCGCGTATACTTTTATGGTCATATACTGAAACGCACCAGTCGATCATAAAACTAACCTTAATTACCGACAGCAATCAGCTGTGTAAATTCAAAGCAGAATTCAAGTAAAAAGTTTCAAAAATTTATAAAATTCATCAACTGCGATTAATGCGATTGCGTGAAACTACGTGCCATGCGTAGCTATGGTGAATATTAAAGGGATCAATTTCGACAGTTTTCACACTTTTATTTCAAATTTATTATTGAAGCTGCTTTTAAAGAGAACAATCGAGAGGTGGTAGACCGTATTTTGATAAAAAAACAAAATTTTGGCAGAATTTCGAAAACTCATGAAAAATGCTTTAAAATGAGTGAAAAATCGACCTTCAATTCTTTGTTTGAAGTTTCATTCTTATCTTACTGACCGTCGACAAGCTGTGAGGGACACTTGCGGGAACCTTTCCAGCTGGGCCACAGTCCGCTGTGGAGTGCCGCAGGGTTCTGTACTTGGTCCCCTGCTCTTTTCTATTTTCGTTAATGACCTTCCACATAACTTAAAAACACGAAATACATGCTTTACGCTGACGACCTGCAGATATATCGTCACTTTTTCCCCAGTGAAATTGCCGACGCAGTCAAAAAAATTAATGAGGATATAATAGCCATTTCTGCTTGGTCCCAGCAAAATAACTTTGTTCTTAACACAAATAAGACCGAAGCAATAATTATTGGCAGCCCCAACATCAAAAATTGCTTCCATCATGGAAATATATCTCAAGTCTGTGTTGATGGCACCTTCATTCCCTACTCTGATTCAGTTCGAAATCTTGGGATAACTATCAGCTCAAGTCTGTCTTGGAGTAACCACGTTAATTATATATCTCGTAAAATCAACACCATTCTATATCAACTTAAAGTGCATTCTAATTTTCTTCCTCAAGACACTAGGAAAATGCTCATTTCATCGTTGGTTTTTCCCGTTATTGATTACTGTTGTCTAGTTTACAACGACTTAAATGAAGAAGATAACACCACACTGCACCGTGCTCTAAATTCATGCATTAGGTTTATTTTTAAACTTCGCAGAGGTGTCCACATGACCCCCCACTACAATGAACTTAGATGGCTCGATGTTAAAACCCGAAGGAAATATTTCCTCGGATTCTACTTGTATTGCTTATTTCAAGAAAAATCCTCTGAATATTTATTCGACATGTTTTCCGTGAAACCTTCCACTAGGGATATGTGCACTAGATGTGATCCTGAGTATCTTTACTTTCCTAATCACCGCACAACGAAGTTCCAAAATTCTTTCTTGGTCACTGAGTGTCATCTCTGGAACACCCTGCCCAAAAACATAAAAAATTGTTCTTCTGTTGCTAGTTTTAAGATGAAATATTATAATATGTTACTTTCTGACCACTAAATGTTATTATTTTGCATATTGTTGTAATTTTGCATATTGTTGTAATTAATGTAAATCCAGAAATGTATGCAGATGAATTTGTTATATGATATGATTTCCAAAAAACTTTGCATTCAGCATTGTAAAATGGTATAAATTTATACTTAATTTTTTCATTATGTTACTGCCCAAATTGTTGATTTTGCTCTTTATGTTGCTCAAAAAAATGTAAATTGCTTTTGTTCTTAAGGAGTATATCCCCAGGACAATTAATAAATTATTCATTCATTCATTCATTCAATCCTCTGAAATAAATTTTTTTACATCACATATTTCATAAATATCAATTGAATAGTGTTAAATGAACTATTTATACCAATACTAGTGAGAGTAAACATTTAAAAAAATATTTCAAGAAATATGGAGGAAAAACCCTTAAAAAGTCGATAATTCCTGAAAATGCGCGTAAAAACTCATTTTTTTGTCTAGTTAGAGTGGAAAGCCTCAACCCTGCGCAATAACCTTGCACGTACTTTCTAGTCATAGCAAATGATTATGTTTGGCACCCCTCGGGAAACGATTTGCGAGAAAAGCCTTTTTTCGAACCACCCTATTAAATATAGAGTGAAAAGATATTAATTAAACTCGTTCACGCTTTAAAATATATCTCAAGCCTATAAATTTAATTTTTTATTCAAGTGAGGGGGAAATTTTGGATGAAAATTTATAAGAAGAAAGATATTCTAACGATGCTAAAGAGAGGTGGGACGTGATATGACAACGAGGTCAAAACGACTGATAGTGATCACGCTTAATGGCGAGGCCTTCAGAAGTAGTACTGTTGTTAACGCGTCGCGACGCCCGGCATAGTATCTCGAAGGATTGCATTCAGTGTTGAACAGGAACGTTGTGTATAACTGTGTATCACACCTTTGGTTGTTGCTTTGCGTAAAATCACATTATTATTGATTCCTCTAAGAGGCAATGGGATGCTTTAAAGGCGCGGGGGAACTTTTATTGGGAGAGAAGGGAAGGTGAGAAAAGGATGAATCGAGACCATTATTAACGGTAAAAGTGTGTAAAATACGTCCCTCCCAACCGCTTTTCAAATTCACCAAAATCTGCCTGCCAATGGCAGAATTCATACCTATGGGAAAAGTAGGCACAAGACCAGGGGAGCACGGGAAGGTATTTTTGCCAAGTAGGCGTGCAGGCGTTGCCCTCAGTGTGCAGGACATTCTATTTTGTGTGGTTGCTGTCAAAGATTTGATAAAATTCAAGCCTTTTCACCATAGTTGTGGGAAAAAAGACCAAGAAAGTGCATATTTCATCGGTCTAATGACTTGGAGGGAATATTTACTCAAATTCTGTGACCCAGTGTGCATCATGAAAAATGAAAAAAATATAATTATACTTATTCAGTTAACCATCTTCTTTCATCGAAAAAAATCTCAGGTCATTAAAACGTATTCAGAAGGAAAAAATATGAATATTGGTCCACAAAAGTTTTGGTATCACTTTTTCTATCTTAGAAAGCTGGAGTTGGCGGCATACATTTACTTTCTGTCCACCAAACTGAGCATGTAGCAATACGCTACCAGTATACTACGAAGCTAACTGTGGTAAATTTGTGCAATTCCATTTTAAGTGGATTTATTATAATAACTTTTACAATCCACTGTGGCCAAAAGAAATATGTACGATCCGGATTTCGAATGCTAAAGCATGATCATCAGGTGCTAAATGACAAAGAAGGAAAAAGTATTGCGCCCTTATATACGATTTTGGATAGGGGAGGGGGAAAGGATTCCGCGAGGGAGGTTGGGGCTACGTGGAGAAGGGGGATGGGCTCAAGGTCCGTCATGGTGTGTTTTTGCGAAGAACTGCTGGAAGTCGGGAGAGGGGGAGGGAGGAAAGAGCATTCTTGAATGGGGGCTAATTGCTTAGGGAAGCTCGGTCAAGGTTTTTAGGATGGGGGAAGAGGCTGGAAATAAACATTCATTGATGACAATACAGTTCGGGTCACGCAATCTTTTTAAAATTTCGAGTTGCTCTTAGGATTCCAACTCACGTCTATTGTTACTGAATGCTAAAATTTTTACATTAAAATCACATTTATGCCCATGGATTAAAAGATGCTTTGAAAAATTACTTCTGTCTTCTTGATTGTTTTTAAAAGCACTTAGTATTTCTGCAGGTCTGTCCCACATATTCCCCGGCACAGTCACCACACTGGGTTGCATAGATAGCATCGTGCATGTTGCTATTGACCACAGTGGATTGTAAAAGTTATTATAATAAATCCATAAACCCATTTACAAGCATAGTAACAGATAAGAATGTTTGTCATCTTAATTTATTTTTAATTTCCCGTTTTGAGAAAATGACGCCTCCCCTCTTTCATTCCAATCTGCCATCCCTGCCACGTCCGCCCGTCCTCCACACTTACTCGTCTCTCGATCGTCTTCACTTGACTTCTCGTGTTGATGAGAAGTGTGGATGATTCCGCTGCTCCCCACTTTCTTCCTCTCTCGCTCCGCTGCGTGGTTCTCTTTCACCGCTAATTGAGAGATGGCCCGGTAGGTGGTGGTCGCGTCTCGCACGAGCGTCGTCCAATTGAACGCCGTAACTCTTCCTCGCAGCCTAATTGGCCGAGCGGAAAAAGGGTCGCGCTTACTCTTTCCCTTCTTTATCAGATCGCACCCCGACCGCGCGCGGGTCCGGGAAAATAGACGCGGGAGATAAAGTCTCGATGCTCGTTGTTACTCGGGTACAAATTGCTCTAATTTGCGTTCGCCCTGCTACATTTAAATTGAATCATCAGGATGGAATACTTACACTTTAATTGTTTATATCGATGCACTTTAGAAATTGAAGCAAGTTATAAATTAAAAAGCCTACATGTATATGCTTATGCTCCTGAAGAGTCTTCTTTTTTTCAATCTCAATTAAAATATTTTTGATCATAAGATCATTCCATTTCGATGATAAGGTTGAATTACTGTACAGTATTTATATATATAATATATATAATATTTATATATATAATATTCGTGTATTTATTTAAGTTCCTAACAACGTAGCCTAATGCATCCATTCTTTCAGATTGTTCTTCAACATATTTTCAACGTTTCTGTCATGCTTCATCATCCGACAAAATACGCTCTTAACTACGGCAAGTTTTAAATTATATCAGTGAGCGATCGATGACCATTGGATACAGTTGGGTAATATTGGGTATTTTTGGGTTCAACCTCTGGTCACTTTCAAGTAAGCAATAACTGTGTCATCTTCAGGAGACTTGATCTCTCCCGGTGGCTGCGTCTGCTCCTCATATGCGAATGTTAGCATTTGAAGATTAGCTTTGCGAAATGCTTGATAATGTCAACTCTCACAGATGAAACGCAACTTTTCACCTCCTCTGAGCTGAAGATAATGATTTTCAATGAAAATTAGGTGTCCTATTGTGAAATACCTGGCTTGTGATTTAGATCAAGTGAAGTTAACTGGTGCATAAATTTCAGATATTCAGTACATTAATTTGATTCAATTTAAGATTTCCCCCCTCGTCTATATCACACAATGAGTGGGGAAGAGTTATAGTTGGTCTGAATTTATAATAATGGTTTACTCCGAGTTTAGTCAAAGGGGAAACATTTTTTACTCTTTGATAATTATCCTGACGCAACTTACCTCTGGCCTCAGCTTACAGCTGACCTCAGGAAAAGATAGGCATCTTCTGCTCAGCATTAAAAAATACCAAGGGCCACTTGGAAAATGGTAGAGAACAGTGTTGGATGTGATATTAAGAGAGGAATTCCAAAACCTTCCGCGGTATCTTTTATTCGGAAGAGAAATTCACGAGTAATTTCAGACGCATCAACCTGTTGGCTTCCGTAAAAAATCTCCAAAATGGAGGGAGGGGCGAAACCATACACTCCATCCCCCATTTGGTAATAAAATCACCTCCGTTTGTATCCAAGCCTACCACCGTCCTATCTCGCCGACTTAATTCACCTCACGGACTTCAGCGTCGCCTCTGGGGATTGTTTTGGCTGTTTGATGGTCGCCCATTCGGTGGTTTGCTTAATGGCATAGGTACGGTTCCCCTTCCATTTTCCTCCTCCTACCTGCCTTGTTACTTTGAGCCATGCGACTCATCAGGCACCGCGGTCCTCTCGTGTTTCCCTTCCGTAAAATTACGAGAGGTGGGGGAGGAGGAAGGAAAGTAAGCAACCCCTCTGGTATCATCAAAGTCAACCTTGAAGCCGAGGTAATCTTCTCTCTTTAATCGGACCCACGCTCGTCACGTGTTGACCCCCGGGCAAGTCTTTCGTGCCACAAGACGAAATAAAAAGATTGCATTTTCCCTCTTATTTCCAATCCTTCAAAAAGTTTGAAAACATTTCCATAAATGGGCGGGGATCGTGATCGACTCCCTTTCGACACAATGAAGGCGATGCTTTTTTTGTCTTCGAGTTGAGAATCTCTCAAGGGCTTCCGGGCCTCGAGCAGTACCAGCCGACACGCAACAGTTCGCGCCACTGTTCTGTATCTTCGGACGCTTATGCCTTCGTGTGTGTTTACCTGTATCTTTTACTTTGTTCTCCCGGGAGAAATCCCATTCCGTGCCATCGCCACGCGAAAAGGTGGAGTGAACACGTCATTATAATTTAATGCAAGGATGTGGGCCAGTCCCTTCCAATCCCGAAAGGGATCTCTCACCAGACGCCGTTAATGAAGGGGGACACGTGAAAAATATGCCCTAGATTTTTTTATCTTATTTTGTTCCTCAGATACTTCCCTTAAGCTGTGTACGAATTAGCCCCACCATCCTTTTACATCCATCGGTTTCCGAGAGGAGGCGGAGGGGGTGGATTTGAATCGGTAATGGCCGTCAGGAGGCGGGTACTGGGGAGGAGGCGTGGAAGCGAGAGGCGAGGAGCGGGGAATAATTCCGGGAACCCTATATGAGAACCTTAACATTTTGTTCAACGCTCGGAAATGCGCCGTCGCGGGTATTATATCTCCCCGCAGAGTGAGACTGGGACTCCCGAGGGGGCATCGCGTGACCGATGGTCCCAACCATTCCTTCTCTCTATTCCATCCCCCTCCTCCCATCCCCCAATAATTCGTCCCGTAGGCGTAAAGAACAGCTGCTGCCCCCAACAAAGTGTGGTATGGGACCCGCCACGCCTTCCTTCAGCCCTCCCGTCGCCGCGCTACGATGTCCATACTCCCACCTTGAAAAAAAAGTATATACGCCTCATTCCTGCCCTCCGTACCTGTGGTGAGTTAACCCTTACAGTCCCAGCCTATTTTAATTTCAATATATTTCGCTGAAATTCGTTTCACGTAACTACTTACGTCTCGTTATACCGATATTATTCAAGGAAACCATTTACTATTATCAAACACACTTTTACACATTTTTTTAAATAATAGACAGATATGTATTTTAATCATCATCATCTGGTGTTCTGTCTGCTGGCAGGTCCCGTACACCACTGCTGTCTCCATCCGCTTTTGTCCCAAGCTTCGATCTTTGTTTCATCATAGCCGTTGCTCTTCACCTGATCCACCAATTTAATTCTTCTCCTTCCTCTCTTTTTCTCTCCTTCAATTGAACCCTCAAGTGCCACAGTTATTATACTTTTCCCTCTCATCACATGGCCCAACCAGTTTCCTTTCCTTTTCCTTATTTCCTTTATGAGCGATCTTCCTTCTTTTACTTTGCTCAAAACCTCCTCATTTCTCATCTTATCTACCCATCTTACTTTTTCCATCCTTCTCCACACCCACATTTCATAAGCTTCTATTCTATTCCTTTCCCTCTTACCTAATGTCCACGCTTCACATCCATACATGAAAACGCTCCATGAGTAACACTTAGCTAGTCTCTTTCTCAGCTCCAGATCCAAGCTTTTACTGCATAGCAAGTTTTTCTTCTGGCTGAAGGCCTTTTTTGTCATTGCTATCCTTGCTTTTATTTCTGCAATACTTCTCCAGTCGTCTGTCACCATAGTTCCTAGGTACCGATAGCTTTTCACTTTTCCTATTACACCTTTATTTATTTTCACACTCGTATAATTTTCACAGTTGACAGGCATCATTTTTGTGTTTCCTAGGTTTATATTCATCCCATATTCCTTCATCCCTTCTTCCAAAACCTGTATAAGCCTTTGAAGTGATTGCGTATCATCTGCTAATATTACCATGTCATCTGCGAATCTTTTACTTCTTATCTTCCTACCTCCAATGCTGACTCCTTCCTCTCTCCCGTCAAAAGATTTATGGATCATGTCCTCAACATATATATTGAACAAAGTTGGCGACAGACAGCATCCCTGCCTTACTCCTCTACCAAGATCCACTCATTCTGTCATATTCTCATTTATTTTTAATGCAGCTTTTGGCCTCATATACAGCTCTATAATGAGTTTTCTCTCCTACCATACCAACCCCTTCTCTTTTAGAATTCCGAACAATTTATTCCATTCAACCCGATCAAAAGCCTTTATCAGATCAATAAAACAAAGTGCCATTCCTTTTCCTCTCTCTTTATACCTTTCTCCTTTTTAAAAATGTATTTTATGTAATGAAGATGACAGTAATGTATGTACTTGGAATTTATAATTACTATTGATATATAATAAGTGATATGTTGAAAGGAGAACACATATTTTCAAGTAATCAGTCGACCGCAATTTTTTGAAAACAGGTTGCTTGTTGGCTAAAGTTTTCATAGTAGCCTTGAAATATGAAATGGAAATTATTGCGCCCAGCGGACTCTTTTAAGGAGACTTTTAAGTAAACAGCTAGTAATATGCCAGGAAATTAACACTGGGTTTTCATTTCATATACAAAAGAAGGGCTTGGATACACATTAAAAAAATCGAGAGGTACATAACTGTACCTCTGGTACAGAGAGGGTTAAATAATATCTCCTGCTCTAGTGGCGAGAGTGAGGCCGCTGTTGACTGAAACAAGCCTCGCAAGCAACGAAGCTCCAACTACCCTCCTGGAATATCCACGAAACTCCTCACATATATTTTTCAAACAATTTTTGCTACATAAAATGTCTCACAGAAGCCTGTCAGTTGATGCAAATACCACATCGCAATCATCGGGACTAAAGTGATGAATCGGTATTTATTTATTGCGTATTGTGCCAGCTGTTTAACTAGCCGTATGTTCAATATATGGACAGTCCAAAACGTCAATTCGCCATTTTGGATTCGGATAAGGACTTATTTATCGCCAATAGTTCTGTCAATGGTTTCAAGTAAGTTCAATGTTTTAAAATAATGAAATTATGAGTACTACGCTGATTTACTTAGGAAATAGTATACTTATCTATCAATTCCACTTTTGAAAATTGCGCAACTCTGTCACTGGTTTCAGCAGTATCACGTCACATTAATGATTAGCACACCAGGCTGTATTTTTTGTCAAATATTTTAGCTCAAGGAGGACGCTACGGTCAGGGGGGAAGGAAAAAATGAGGTAATTATATAGAAATGATGAGAAGGAGGAAGATGAAAACTATGACTTAAGGTCAACTTATCTAGGAGAGGGGTAGGTATTTATAAACATGGCGATTGGCTTTTCGTACCCATGTATGTAGCAATTTCATTCTATAAACCTGGTCAAAAGATATTCTGTAGATGTTTTCCAGCAGAAATCACCCTTCGTCCCGACCTTTGAGCTTTGAAGTTCTAGAGAATGACACTGTAACAAGCGATGCAGACAAACTTGGAGTATTTAGGCATTATTTTGAGCAGTTGCATGCCAAAATTCATCGGAATTCTTCATGTGTCTACGTAGCTTGCTAGCAATTTCTAACTAACCCGAGTATAAATACTTTGTCATGCTACATTGTCCTTTTAAAACCATTCAGAATGGCTTAACAATGTATTCTTGAAGATTATTCCATATAAGCTGAAATTTGAGAAGGTTGTAAGTTTTTTGAGCAGCAAAAAATATGATTTCTGGGCCAGTTAAAAGTATCAATGCAATTTGAATATGAAGAGCCGATTTGACAGTTCTTATTTGATTCACCTCAATGAACCAAACTCATGTAATTACTTGTCGTTGCTCCATTTCTCTTTTGGTATTGTTAAATGCTATAATATATTGTCCTTGTGTTGTTGGCAAAATACTGCTATAGCATTAAAAGATTACTATTGGAAATGAAAGATGTTTTTGAAAAATATGTAGCCATTTAAAAGAAATGCTAATCATGCCTTGCTTTTAAATAGCCTTTAGCTTGGTGGAATTCCGACTCATTTTGAACCTTCAATTTTTATGTAAGTATCTTAAAACGGTCTAGCTTCGACATATGCTAATTTACCCCTTTACCGCTGCAATGCCTCGAACTCATTTTTTATTAGCTTTGTGAAGGGAAGTGGGAAGCATTCATTTTTGTATATTGTAAGAGTTCTTTTGTACTCGAAAAATAATAATTTTCCAAGAATTGTTCACGTGGATGTATCTTCAGAATTATTCAAGCCCATTATCGAAAACGCCAAATGTACCACAGTTGATTTCATAGTTTGATTTCCGGCCTTGAATTTGCAACAGCAACTGAAATTCAGCTGTTTAGAAAACGGCAAAAATAAAAGAAATCTTATTAAGTAAAAGTTAAGGGGCGATGTCATTTCTTTTCTCGCGAGACCCAACTTGGATGACGCCTCTCGCTTATGGGAACATTATGAAGTAGGTATAGTGTCAGAGATAGATCGAATGCGATGGAGAGCGGCGAAATTTATTTTTAATTGTTATTATTATAATTATGATAAACATAGCAGTGTTACCATATTATTGAAGGAATTAATATGGGAACCTCTACCTGATCAAAGGAAAAATTAAATCTTAAATCTGTTACGCAAGTTTACAGCGGATAATTTTCTCCCGGGCGTTTATCATGTTTTGCTAGAACCAAAGTATTACAGTAGAAAGGATGACAGGCATAAGATTAAGGAGATAGACTGCAGAACCGATGGATTTAAAAATTCATTTTGTTCGCGCATAATGGGGGACCATAATAGTTGCGATGGATCGTCTCTTACCTTCGTCTTGCGATGGATGAGACTCCTACCCTTACTAGGTAGAGTCAACTTTTTACTTGAGCTCATTAACTTTCAATTCTTAGTAATTACTCTGTCCACATGAAATATCCAACAAGTGCTGAATGCCTGGTGTGGAATCACCCCGTGCCACACACCCTAGTAGCGACTTGCACGGTATTTCGTAGATGTAAATCCAGAAGTATTCTTTTCTCATTTTCTTGCTTTCTCCTTTTTCCGGAGAAAAACAAACGTTACCCTCTGCCAACCCGAGGACAATAAAAGAGATTGGGGATGTGAAGCAGTTCTTAAAATTAAGGCTGTGTGCTAATTTATGCACATTTGACTCAATTGAGTGTAACAAATAATGTATCAAAAATATACACGCCAGAGCAATCAATATATTTCAAGCATAGATTAAAATTGGTTGTACGTCAGTAACCAGTCTCGTTTTCATTCTCTCGTTTACCTTCGTACCTATATCTTTACACTTTTAACATAGGATTCAACGATTGTGCGATTAGGGATCGTTGTCTCTGCAATGTGATGTTACAGTCAGAGCCATCGTGGCCTCATGTTTTCCAGTGCATCTACAGATTATGTATTTTTGGAATGACCCTTATAGTTTCCCTGATGTTTTGAATATTAATCTTTGATTGCCATCAGAGTTCCTTTTTCAACGTAAGGATCCGGTTGCAAAATGAATGATTGCACGCCACACAAACGTACATTTTCGTTTTCCGGGATTAATGAATCAACCGCAGATTTGAATACTGATGTTTAGCTCTCTTTCGTCACTGCAATGTACAGTCGGATTCAAATGTATTGCAAAGAATCAAACGCATCTACTTACGCATCTCAAGGAAATCGAGTTTCACTTATGGCACTGTTATTCTTTGCTACGCGCCGCTTCCTTTCCAGCGATTAACCATGGCAGTCATCTAAATATAAGTTCACATAAACGACAAGATATAGCACATGAACTGCACAAAATTGAACGTTTCTTCAAAGATATCAAAACCTACTTATAAATAGAAACGAAGTAATTGCATATTCACCTTACTTTTATGAACGTGGCAATGAATTATAGACTTGTGTCCGAACACCAAATACGATCAGCTCGAATAACAATGACATGCTGCAACATATTGATTAATTGACACATTAAACTTTGTTATTAAACACAGATCGTTCCTGGGCATACAAATACGGCAAATACTATTTAATAAGTATATTCATGTAGAGTGACAGTTGTGATTATTAAATTATGATTATCCATACTCAACATCTACATCTACATCTATGTAATATCCTGCGAGCCACCACGAGGGTGTGTGGCAGAGGGTGAAGATCACCAAACATTCACTAATGACATGCAACTAGGATATTTAATGGATACATGCTAGATAATAGGGTCACATGCACCTAGGTGGTTAGTATTTACATAATAAGAAAGGGATTATTGGTTGTTATCACATGCATCATGCACTACAGACTACTCTAACTATATTTCACCTACCTATCCCTTTGCTACGCTGCCTATTGTTCTCTCTTATGGTACGCGGGAAAAATGACATTTTAAATCTATCGGTACGATAATCTATCTCTCTAATCTTTTTAATCTGATCAAACCTAGCATAATACGCAGGGGTTCTTAATATATATCTAACGTCATCTGTGAACAAATCGGTTTCGAATTTACTTAAAAGGTTTAACCTAAACTTTAACCTGCGTTCTGATAGTCATTCCCATCCTAGTTCTTCTATTAAATTCGTAACACTTATACAATTATCATAACGGCCTTTAACAAATCTAGCGGATCTCCTTTGCACACGCTCAAATCTTTTATCAAACCTTCCTCGTACGGATCCCATATACTAGCGGCATATTCTAAATGAGGCCTGACAAGTGTAATATAGCTTCTTTCTCGTACTCTCTCATCGCATTTGCCTAGAAACCTTTTTACGAATTCTAATATACGGTTTGCTACACTAGTTATTTCCCTTGTGTTTTCCCCATAACGTGTCTCCAGTGATGGTGACGCCTAAGTATTTAATAGATTCTACGTTAGATATTTTCTTTTCTTTGATGCAATAATTATTCCGGGGGAAGCCATTCTTTTTCCAAAAGTTCATTATCGCGCATTTCTTCAAATTTAATTCTAGCTGCCAACTATCACACCAATCATCAATCGCATCTAAATCCTCAGCTAAAGACTGCCTGTCCTCTTCATTTCTAATTTCCTTATATACTACTGCATCATCGGCAAAATGACGGATCTTGCTATTTTTTACGGCTGTATTCAAGTCATTTACGTAGAGAAGAAATAAAATTGGACCTATCACGCTTCCCTGGGGAACACCCGATGTAACTTTTACTTCGCCTGAGCTGACACGATCTAATACCACTCTTTGAACGCGTTCATGTAAGAAGTCTCCTATCCAGCCTACTATATTACTGTCTATCCCGTATGATGATAACTTCGCGAGTAACTTACATTGGGGAACCTTGTCAAACGCTTTTCTAAAGTCAAAAAATGCTGCGTCTACCTGTACGTTACCTTCTCCGGAAACTAAAATATCATGAACAAAAGGACTTAATTGAGTTTCGAAAGACCGTCCCTTTCTGAACCTATGCTGGTTTGTTATCAATAAATCCTGGCTGTCGAGGTGTCCCATTATTGATGTAACAATTATATGCTCTATAATTTTACATGGTAGTGACGTTAATGATATTGGTCTATAATTACATGGCTGTTCCCTATCGCCGCTTTTAAAAATTGGGGTCACGTTTGCTATCTTCCAGTCTTTGGGAACCGCGTGTTCTTCGAGGGATTTATTAAATATTACTTTAAGATACGGAGCCATTTTGAGAGCTAATTCTTTATATACACAAGCTGGAGTTTTATCAGGACCTGAGGACTTGTTCGGGCTAATGTTATTTAGTAAGGCTACAATTCCGCTACGAGATAGATAGGGGCATTGGTTGCTGAAATCAGGTTGGTATGGTTTCGTGCAAACTACGCTTAGAATGATTAAAACGCTCTGAAAAAAATTATTCAACAAATTAGCATTATCTAAACTGGAAGATGCTATTTCACCTCTATCGTTTTTCAAGGAATTAACCGTTGACTTTTTAGTTCCCTGTACTTCCCTAACATATGACCAAAATGCTTCCGGATTTCCCTCTAGTTGTTCTCCGAGTACTTTTCTCATCAGTTCACTAAACGCTTGTCTAAGGGCTGTTTTTGCGGCTGCTTTACAAATTTTATAATGTGCGATGGTATTTTTTAGGTCGCTATTAGCTACATTTTTATTCATTGTTCTTAGTTTCGCGTGGCTAACTCGTTGGCGTTTTAAACATTTTCTAACCTCCGCGTTGTACCACTTTGGTTCCCTATTCTCACTCTTATACTTATGAGGTATATATCTGTTGACGAGTGACCGCGTAATTTGAAGGAACTCTTTCCATGTATTGTCTGAATCACTGTTTTTGCTGATGTTCGAGAATTTTTCAAAAGAAGTCTTTAACTCACCCCTAAATCCGTTAAAATCTGCTTTACTAAAAAGGTAAATCTTTCTTTTTAATTTAATATTTTTTCAGTACTGAGGGAAAATTTTACGTGCACTACCTTGTGGTCGCTTATTCCATCGACATTTTCAACTTTAATAACTTTTTCAGGGATGTTTGTGGCAAGTAAATCGAGAACATTCTCTCCTCTATTAGGCAAATTCACAATTTGATGTAGTGCGTATGATGCGAGCAGGTTAAGCAATAACTCGCAGATTTCTTTGTCCCTACCCCCAGACTTATGACTACATGTTTTTCCAATCTATTGATGGTGTATTGAGATCTCCACCTGCAATAATCTGTCGTTCGTTACTATGGAAATTTATGGACCTGATCTGTTTCTCGAGTTCTGATACTGAGTGTGCATCGGAATGGGGTGGTCTATAGTAGGAACAAACGTATATTACTTTGGAATAAGCACATTGAATGGAACACTATACACTTTCTACTGTATTATCGGGAATCACTTCCATTTTGCTGACTATTGTGTTCTTAACTGCGATAAATACTCCGCCTCCCGGTCGACCCTCTCGATCTTTCCTGTAAACCCTAAAATTTACTGGAAAAATTTCACTATCGGCAATATCGGTTGTTAACTAACTTTCCGTTCCTATAAATATGTCATAATTAGTACTCTCTATCAGGTGATGGAATTCAGGTATCTTGCTTATTAAACTACGACAATTTACTACCACTACTGAAAATTCCTCTATTTTAATATGTCTGCTTATTGTATTTGTGGGATTTATGTTTTCTAAATTATTGGGAAAGTTACCGTTTGGAGATTCATGGGTGTTGTTGTGATTTATGTGTTTTTCATTTTTCTGTGCTTTCTTCCGTCCCGCTAAACCTATACTGTGTTGTCTGATCAACTCGTTATTCTTTGCTATCCTGGTGAATGGCTAGTTATTTAATGGCCCACTATTTGACCTACTCACTACCCTACTCTCTGTCCTAAAAAAGGCCTACGAGTATGCTCCAATATCCTGCTCGCTACCTGCTGCGATGCCTCACACGTATAGTGGACACCTGAACGATTTAGTGGCACCCGACACGAATTCAACACCGGCCTGAGATCTAAGAACTCCGTTCCCTCGCTTCCACAGACTTCACGGAGTCTCTGGTTTATGCCTTCCACTCGGCTCCAAACCATCGAACCCCGATCCGTCCTAGGGACCAATCTCCTCAAGGTCCTAGGTACTCAAATCGTAAATACAGACAGAAGCGAAATTGCAATGACAAGTTAGCACAAAACAAGCAATTGCTCAACTATTACCATTTGAATACGTGCAATTAAACAGCTGATTTGGTAGCGTAGCAAAGAATAACAGCGCCGTAAGTGAAACTCGATTTCCTTGAGAAGCGTAAGCCGCGACCGTAACTACATGCTGTGGAAATTTCTCTCATTCCTCGAGATATTCCGCGGTTTGCAATGACTTGATACCAGTTGGAACCACCCATTCCTCCTCTTCCAACTTCCAGGTGTTTGCACCTGCACGAGCCTAATCGCCATGTCATCCAGATTTCCTTTTGTCCTTTGCAATATATCGGCGCGTGGTTTTTACCGGGGTGATGACGCAATCGCCACTCCCGTCCTCTCTCGGAGCGAAGCGGGCGATCGAGGGGAGGGATGATGCTTGGGGAGGGGGGTAGAGGGCACCCTGGGGTGGGGGGGGGGGCAGGGGGGGAGCGGAAGAGGATTTCTTCATTTGGCACCCACGCGCCGCGCGCCGACGCGACCTCCCACGCTCACCTCCGGGCGTCGCGTCTGCCGTTGGGTGTGGGTGTGGGACATTGAGTGTTTGGGCGCGATCTCCTCTATCCACCCACTGGATCGAAAGGGGCAAGAAGGCTAGGATGGAGCAGTTTTATTATCACATCTGCATCAGCATACTATTCAGGGAGCCGCCGCATGGGCGTGTGGCAGGAGGTGGTAGGAAACCAGTCGTGTAAAGGTATATAAGGGGTATGGTCGTGAATATATATTATGGATTGGGAACTCGTTGCCAAAAACTGTGATCTAGAATTCCGTAAACAAATAAATTTACGGAAAATGGTGCTGCCTAGTGATGAAAGACGGAAGTTCAAATGTAAATGCAGTCGACAGATTGTTAATAAACACGTTTTACCAGTTTTGCCATGAATTTCCAATTTCTCAAATTATTATTTGGATGAATTGGTTTTTACTTACAAGTAATCATAAGGTAGTGGATAAAAAATGTAGTACTACACGCGGGACGTAATTATACACTTATTTAATATCGTCCGGTACACAGATATATTTAACCTCTCCAAATTTAATTACACAAATGCACAACTATCTTTTTAACACTTCGTGAATATCGCTATACGGAAATTTAATAATAATGCGAGGTGACTTCATGAGTATTCCCAACGGCCATCATTGCAGTGTTGGTAAAAGAAATGCACTTACCGCCGCCATGGACAGATTCTTATTTTTCAATCCAAGTCTCCTGTTTTGGATCCTCGTAGACGCATACCCTGTTTTGCAGCCTGGTACGAAGCAAGTTCTGTTCAAGCAAGGCATTCTGAATTCTTTATTTAGAAAAAATAGGGTTAATGCATTCCAAATACAATCGGATTCTGAGAAACAACGTAGTCGGCACACGATGAACGTTTCATTAACCTCTTACTGATTTCCTGTAATAGATATTTCCTCTCTAGCATTTAAAAATAAATTTTAGGTAACAAAAATAGCTAGAAATATTCAAAGCATCAATTAATTCATATCTCCTCGATCTTCATTGAATATTCACCACAGTCTCACGTTAGCAACAATTAACTACGTCTATTTACAATAACAACAGAAAAGACTCAAATCGAAGTGGCGCCAAGGACTGGGTGAACTAAAAGGGGAAATTTAAGCAACACGTAGCCTTAGCAACAATGCCAAACATCCTAATCCATAAGATGTATTCATGGGTATGGTTTTGGGAGGTGATATGGTGAAGTGTATCGTTGGAATGTATTGATTGTACCTCATTTTTTATCATAGTCATTATCATTCTATATCAATACCATTTTCAAAAGTATAATAACGTATGGATGTGAAGTCTGGCCTGTAAAGGATCGTACCAAACCAACATTAAAAGCTACTGAAATGGATTGTTGGAGACGGGCTGCCGGACGATCAAGGACAGAACGAGTTACAAATGAAAGAATACGACAGATAATGAAAGTCGAGCACCATGACCAAGCAGCTAATCTGGTACGGGAATGTAAAGAGAATGAACGAGGATAGACTATGAAGAAAGATCTTGGAGCTAACAATCCAAGGGAAAAGAGGAAGAGGAAGACCTAGGAAGAGCTGGAAAGAGGGAGTGGACAATGAAATTAGAGCAAGAGGATTGGAAGAAGATTTATGGAAGGACAAAGAGACTTGGAGGCTAGAAATCGGAAGACGTTAGATGACGTTATGAACCGATCCCACATACATACTTATTGTGCGTGGAAAGAACGAATTTTTAAAACTTATCAGTTCCACAGTGTATCTCTCTTACTTTAGCGCTACTGTCGGTCCTAGAAATATTGTGTGGCACTAAAATTCTCTGTGTCGCTCTGAAACACCAGTTCTGAATTTATCAAGCAACCTAATCCTTGCGTGCAGCTTCAGAGTGTCTAGGGGCTCCCTACTCAGTCCCTCAGAAAGATGTAAAACACTATATGTTCGCTCGTAACGGTTTTTAACGAAGAGCGCAGCTTTCCAACGTATTTTATTTATTTATTTTATTTATTTATTTTATTTAAATATTGCTGTACACGATCCTAAATGCTCGTGGTGTATGGTGTAAGAGAGTGCTCATGATGTCACCCCCTCATATCAATAAATTTCTAGATATCACATTAAGAAGTAATTATGCGACAAATTAGTACCAAAAGAGTGGAAAATAGAAATACAAACAAAAAGAAGCCAGTTAATTACGGCCTATATTGATAATGTATTTTCCGTACTAGATTTTTGGGCAAGTAATCGGTAGTAATGTCACGTACTGGTATGCGTGTATGGTATATCCGTCCACATTGCCATGAATGATAAAAAGTTGTGGACGCCTATATAAACATATTCACAAGAAACTCATTTATTCATTGATAAATTCCCTTGAAACTGATCGAAACATAAATTCTGAATGACAGCACTTCAAAATAGTTAGAAGAATCCTCCCTGGTGCAATGGAAATCTCTCGTCGCCAGAAACCATATCGGGTGTTCCAGGTTTGCGAATCTAAATCCAATCTCCATATAGATTGTTTCTTAGCTAATGGTGCCTGGACGGTGCTGAGATATTCTTCTGAGGTTCATCTTGTCATCTATTCTGTGATTGATTGAATCAGTTGCAAAGCGTTGTTAATCCAAAATTTTGTTCGTGGAAAGCCACTCGCATCATCAATGAAGAACCCGCCTTCGTCGGATCTCTTAGGGTATCGTCACCTGATTCAAAAGAATTTCCTCGTTTTTACATCACCTGAAGTGTACTACAGGTCAACTTTTTATAGTTAAACTATGCGCCAATATCACAGAATACGCACTTTAGCCAAAATCTGCATAAGGATTACTTGATGGTATGAATGAAAATGTTTCAATGCCATGGTGTTACATGGTAATTGTACATCGGTTTCGGTAAGCGTAATTGTGATATAAGTAAATAATTGCCGGGCATAAAGCCGTAAGATACATAAATGAATAACAAAGCACTTCATGATTTAATTTCATCGGAAATTTCAGCATTGGAAATTTTCTCATTTGAAATTAATTGCACCTTGGGAAGGTACCCATCCATTCATTAATTCATGCCTTTCAGAAAGCAATTCAGCAAGTATGCCCATATAAGTAATTTCTAGTGTGAATATGTAATTTGTAAAATCACTTATTTTCCCCACTTTTTATGAATTTATTATATTCATTTTCCTCGGGAACAAAGTTGCAATCTACTCTCAATGTAAAAGACTAACAGTAAACGATATGTTTCACCTAATCCCTAACCATTGCCCATATTGACTTCTCCTCTAGGTTTAACTAAATTTCAGCTGACTAACATGTTATGCTTTTTTGGAGCGAGAACAGCATTGTGAGATGTTGCAGATAAACGTCTAGAGATCATAAATTTTCATTAGTAGAGTCAGTCTTAAATTATTGTAGCGTCAGGGGAGAACGAAAATTTTCTATTCCTTTTATTTCTCTGTGGAGGGTTTAGGCAGTAATAACAGGCAAGGAGGGGGCCGTGAATTAAATATTTACCATTTTTTACTGCAAAGGCAGCAATTTTCGCTTTTAACAATATTTTTCATTTGACCCTCATTGCTTTAAAAGACAGTTTTAAAGAGGGATATCGAAGACCCAAGAGACTTTACGTCGAGAAACAGAAACGAGTAAATGGTTCACATAATCTGAAATCAGTCGTAAACTTAACGGTTTATTACTTCTGGCATAAAATATTTCTAACTTCTATTCGAGTGCCGCAAACTCGCAATCTGTGGGCTACTTAATTATAAAGGCTGCTCGCATAAAATTATTTCACATTTTACAATGTCTGTAGAGACGGAGAAATGACATTATAAATGATTCGTGAGCTACAGCTTTGCGAAATAAGGCACATTCCTAATACCTTGCTATGCGCTCTCCAGAGTTCGCAGGGTAATTCTGGAGTTTCTGTTAGGTAACGATCCGAATATTTTTCCGCGCCTTTAATGTAAATCATATGGTTTAATTTGAAGTGATCATAGATTAATTGATATAGTGATGCCATCCTCTTGAAAAGAGAGTCGGTAACACAGCCGCATGTCAGAGGACCATCCAATAGATGGTACTCTCGCCCTATATGGGATCGATGGATGAGCAAAAATTCTACCATCACCAGGTAAGAAGGCATGGTTTAAACATCGTAGTAGTCCGATCCCCCATCAGTTGTCAGCATTCGCACAAACGGATAAATCAGACAAAACGGTGATGATGAATGAGATTTATTCTCGGAGTGGAGCTGAGCATTTGCTTGGCATAATGCGGATGATAGTAGGCGTGCCGTGGGAGGTAAAAAGGCGGGTTCACTCCTGCTCTTCTGGAGAGAGGGCGGTGGTTTCGCGAATGAAATAGCCTCCTTCCGCATGCACGGGTGTGGTGCAATTACAAATCAAATGTTAACCCTCGGGAATGGATTCCAGCGTTTCCTACTTTCCGCGTCCTTTAATCAATCAGCTCCAGGTTTTAACCCGACTCAGTGGCGTGGCATACGCCCGCATGCTGTTTGCGTGGCGTTATTATGTGAGTCAGTCGATTATGTTCCATCTCCAACACGAGCGTTGTGCCTATTGTTCATTTCAGAAGTTTTTAATGCGGATGCGTCGTCGCACATGGAGATGTATGCGCCGTAGACGACTGTATTATAGCTATGAGAAAGTCTCTTTCTTTTTCACCCTTCATTCTTTAGTCTACTCCTGCATTGCTAACACGCCCTCCTCACTCTCTCTTTTTATCTCCGCGTCTCTATTTTCATCCTTCATTACGTTGGATGACTTGACACCTAGGAACAGAGTCAATTAAATCTCGCCTCTTAGCCCGCATCTCTAAATTGCCTCATCTCTTCCCGGCAAATATTCCTCTTCCCTCTCACCTTGCTCCGAAAACAAATGTATGAGCAGTTCTTTCCCTCGGTGTAGCTCCTTATTCAAGTCTCGACACCACTGCACCCGAATGAATCATTGCTACAGGCAGTTGTTTTCTCCTTCGCAGCGGCAAGGAGACTGGTGAGAAATCTTCCAGAAAAAGTTTCTTTACCGGGCGTTGGAATCTCCCTCAGGACCAAAAATTTTGCGTTGCCTTGCTCTTTCACGACATTGGTTGGTTTGTTACTTAAGATGATTTTTGCGGTTCTTTACGCAATTTACGACACAATATAAATCATTACCTATATTTTTTGCCCTGGGTGCCACTCTTGTAGCACTTATGGCTACAAAAATATGGTCAGATGCGGTATACTCATGAAAATATTGTACACGAGTATAAATACAAAACTAATCTTCAAAACAGTATAACAGCACTAACATGGTAAAATCACACCAACTCTATATTAAGAATATACTAACATATTTTGTCTTTAAATAAATTCGTGAAACCTACAGTGTTTTTCAGATTTTAGGGCAAAGCATTCCATAGTGTGGAGGCGTAGATTAAGAATGATATTTGATCTATGGGCGGTTGTGCGATGTGTGTACGTGATGTCTTCCAATTGGCAAGATAGGCTATATGGGGTTCCTTTCTGAAATCAATGTATGTATTGGATAGGTAATAGGCTGATTGTAAGTTGGATAGGTGCGCACGTTTTTAATGGGAGGGCTATTCAAGGATCGGACCAGTTTTACCTCTAACCCAACGGACGGGTTTCTGTACGTGAGTGCTCTCTACAGCATACACAAGATGGTACCGCGGTTTATTTAAAAAATTCTCACTTAATATGTTATACTATTAATATACTAGACTGTAAATTTGGGCCTTAATGTTTGGAAGCCAGCTCTCGAGAGCTGAAACAGAAAAGAATAAAGTCTTTTCAAACTTTGTACTGATGGCGGAAACTGAAGATGTAATTGAACGGATAAGATTAGAATCGAGTAAGTGTTTATAAGAGTAAAAGTCACTATAAATTACAATCACAAAGGCTGGGTCCTGACGGATAGGCCGCACTTGGAAATACGGAGACTTTATGAAGTATCTAATGGAAGGAGAGATCCCAAGAGATCGCGGTAAAAATGCACAGGTATTGTAAACATGGATCATGAAGGAGAAAAGTCAAATTGGAAAAAAGGAGCTAGTAGAGGAGAAGGCAGAATTGATTGATGCTCGGTTAGGGTTGAATTACAAATGGTTACATTTTTATCTTATTATAAATATGAGAGTGATTGAATATTCAGCTGCACAAATATATCGATAAAGTCAAACTATACTAAGTCAATTAAAGCCCGATTGATGGTAAGCTAGTATTTATCCCTGAATTTATTTATAATAATCTAAAACGGTACTTGAGTAACTTTTTTAAAATCTAATCAAGTGCCCTGTTGCAGCGTGTATAACGAGAACGTCCATTCAATGTGGACTTAAAGGATTGAGTCTATTTTTAGATTGCCTAATTAACACTAATATTATATATACATATTGGCAATCGAGTTAACTATTTACTTTTATTAAGCGTTACACCCATAATCTATACCTTGATACCCATTTGCCGAGGAACGTGAGACTATCAGCCAAAAAATCACTCATTCAGCCATTATTCATACTTTAAGGTGTCAAGAGATAGCTGAAAGGTGTTTAAAGGAAAAAACCTCAACAGGACTTATAATTAATTTCTAAGAGCATTTTTCTCTGGTAAACATCGACGGTTTTCATTAGATGACGATAATATCCGAGAATGAATTAATCAAACGCACTTAATTATAAAAGTTGTGATGCTATCTCTCTTTTGCATAAGTAAACACGACAGTTTTTTGCATTCTTGTTCTTATGACCTCCCGAATATATAGACCGCAATATTTTAAATCGATTTATCCCCGGACAGCTCATAACTTATCAGATGCCAATTAAACCACTTTGATTTGCAGGAAGTGGCACGGGTTAAGTTAATTAAAATAAAACTCGAGTGCGCGGAAACGTCCAGTCTTATATATTTAACTCCGTGACAAGAATGAAAAGCGTAACAAAAAAATCCTCATTATGAATTCCAAAATTGAATGGAGAACAGATGGATGAGGTTTCCTAGGAGTGGTTACCACTACACGGGTATGTTATGTGGTCTCCAACATCTGCATTGAAACGGGAGGATTAAGAGTGATTAATTCGATGGTCGCTCTATCTTCTCCGCTGCGCCCACGCCTTTGGATAGTTGGGGAAGTGGCGAGGCTCATGACGCAAAAAAAGAATGGCTCCATACCACGACGACCCATATCGATGGATGGTGATAGATGTTAGAATCTCCTTACCGAACTAAATAAGTCCACTCTCGTAATCACGGAAGTAAAGGTGGGGTCAGATTTTTTTAATGGAAACGGATCGTGCATTTATTAGGCTTCTCCTGGATAGACTACCGCGTTTTGTGGGACTAATATGTTTCAGGGTGGCGCGGTGAGAAGCAGTAAGTGTGACAGGTGATAAAAGCGGACGATTTTTCCCGACTCCTTAAGTCATCCTAAACAGTGTCAATCGTTTTTATCTTCTGTCATGGTTAAATACTACTCGTCTGTAAAGCATATTTTCTGCGACCTTTTCTAATTTGACGGACTTTTTTCAGAGCCTCTTTCATTTTCACTGGTGCTAAACTTTTTTGTGATTATATTCAGTCTGACATTTATTCTATGTATCGTAAAACCCTTGGTTTAAACATAGTTAGCCTTAATAATTGATAACAATGACGAGTTTCATTATTTTCCTCAATGTAAGTTGATGAATTAAAAACACATGAAAATAATGAAAGGTATTTCTCTTAAATGGAAGTTTATAATTCAATTTTTATGTCAATTACCAATTGGCTACAGTGGTACTGTAAGCACTGTGCTCTCACGTCTATAATGATTCTATTGGATATAGAGGTAGGATAATTATTCATGAAATACCATAACAACGGGCTTTTATATCAAAGGACGATTCCATTCTTTCTTTAGTCTATCATCAGTTAGCAGTCTGTCCCACCTCTTTCCACTCCTTTTCCACAAAAGGCTATTCTTTCGCTCCCTCGTCACGTTCCTCCAGGAGCGTACCCTTAAGTACCAAGACCTCACTCACCACCCTCTCTCATTTACACGCGCTTCATTTATTTGCCTCTTTTAATTCCCTCATCACCATCCTCTCTTCACCCACTATTCCAAACACTTGGCCGCTAGTTTTCCTTTTCTTCCATTCTGCTCTCTCCATCCACATCCTTTTGCACCATTGTAGCTTTAAACTTAACTCCACATTTCTCAATTTTCAGGTTTCTGCCCCGTTAAACACTACATTAAGACTCTTTAGAATATCTACCTCAGCATTCCTAAACTTCGGAAATCTTAAATTAGATTCGCTTCATGGTTGGCTCTGTTACCCTTTTCACAAATAATATTACGTCTTACTTAGTTCTCATCTAAATTCAAAATCCACGAAGTGTTTACGGCGATAGGCCAGATGCGGGTCAATAATAACCGTTTATCGCTACCTACAAGATGACAAAGCCTTTTAAGTAAATTGGTTTCAACTGAGAGTTTGGTTTTCGTACATTGCATGATATCGGTTATGAAAATGAACACATGTTTAGTTAATAAATATATTCAATTAATATTTTTAAAACTCTTTGTTCAACACCGTGTATATGAATGATTGTATATAAGTGATTATGGTATTTACAACTCTGAAACAAATGCTGTAATTTTAAAATGGAGCGGTCGGCACCCCACCTGTCAATTTCATTCTTGGAAACAATGATAAACTATACCTTACTGGATACGGTTTTCTTGATATAAAATATGTCATTTGACGAAAATGTTATCGAATTTATCGACTTTGGCTTTCTTTCCGGAAAATATTTATTAACAAAATATTCAAATATTATAAAGTGGTTATAGAATCCAAAGACCAATTTTTTCATCTGTGTTACAATCTTGCGCCATGTGCAATACCATAAAGATAAACGTAGTTCTTTAGTTAACATTTCCTCTTGTGATTTCGCATTTAAAGTGTAATTCACCAGAATAGAATTAAGATGCTGGCAATGACGCTTCTTGTGCTATTAGTACTTAACCTAGATTGCCAGAATTGTGGGAAGGTGCTGCTATTATTAACTGCTACAGTCAAGTCCTTGTCCTAAAAAAAGCTCTAAAATAGCAATATCTTAAGAAGCAATTGAAACGTGTTCTGAGCAATACCTCAATAAATCATGGACCAATATTAAACCCATTTGTGGATCGAGGAGTAGCTCCTTACCTTTCAGGTCTTCATAATCGATGCGATAAACTGATACCAGCAATCAATCAAAAAATGTTTCTTCCGTAGCATGATGATGGGGTGAGGAACAATCATACAATTTGATGCGGGTCGAGAACAGAAACTTTCGTTTATAAAAACATTTTTCCGTATTACCGGTTTCCCCTCATTCCCCCGACTTCTCGCTCATTTAGTATAAACCGTGTCCATGACCCGTGGCATTTTTTTCTGGAAGGCAAAGGAATTTATTACTAGGAAACAAAGGGAAATTGCCCAAAAGACGGAAGACTGGGGCCGTAATTTAGGCGCGGCTGCTATGTTTTAAAAGGGAAGGCCCATAATCTCCTGTGACGTACGACTTCCTTTCAATCTTCGGAGCGGACAAGTGCCAGGGGCAGCGCAGAAAGATATTCTTCCACTGGCGATCGTCTCTCGGATCAACCCTTTCTTCTTCCAGGGGGAGCTTCACCCCTCCCAACTCCCCCTCCCCGATCGCTCTGAATTTCACTAGTTGCTGCCATTCATCCCCTCCCCCCTTTCCCGTCATCCTCTACTCTGTCAAACGGTTTTTGATCTCGCTTTGCCGGTTAAAAAAAATCTTCACACCAATAATTTCTGATCGTTCTTGGAATAAAACTATTTTCTAGTCCACCTTCTTCATCGACAATTTCGCGCTGGCTTCCAAGGGTTCTACTTTTTCTCTTGAATTTTCGTGGAAGATTCCGCTTTGGAGACCGTTAAAATGTCAGTTTTCACAGATGGCTGGACATGGGATTTTTTCCATTAATTATCTCATATTCATTTAAATCCTCCAGAACTTATAAATGAGGTAAAATTTTACAGCCAATGAATTTCAAATTTTCAAAGGGAAATTATCAAACTTATTTTTCAAATTGATTAATTTTTGTTCAGCTATCAGGGTATGCTTCAAGGATGAAGCAGCAAAGAGAATTTCGTTTTAACACCGTTCCAAGTTGTAACCTATTGCAGTTTTATTCATTTAAGATTCATGTTACGTAAATTATGGAATAGATTCAATAACTGAAAATTTAATTTTTTCCGGCGAAGAAGATAGATCGATTTGAAAAGAGATAGAAATAAGATAATTATTGATAATGGAGTGAGTTTACATCGCTTCTGGTGTGTGAAGTATGACCAGATTAACATATCTCTCTAAGTTTTAGAATTCATCGGAATTCAACTTTAGTGTCAAATGCAGAGGATATATCGTTCCTAATATGTTCTGCCAATGTTTCTGAGGGTTTCATTTTCTTTCAACGGACACCTCAAACTGAATATTTTCACGCTCTCTGCCTATCGTGATTGCATTATTTAATTCTTATTACGGAAACGTCTTTACTGACTGATCAATTTTATCGCTCATGTGTATCGCTCGTGAAAGGTTACTCGCCAGCTCTTCCGTATCTCGGTTCCTCCATCTGCTCTGGAGCTGTCTGCCATAATAATCATTTCCCGCAGCCTCACCTTCCGCTCCCGAAGGAGCACTGACCCCGTCGCTCAATTTTTTTCGGCTTCCGACTTCCCATCATCATTTCACCGTTCTCCTCCTCCTCACTCCCGCTTTCCACGCACGACTTTTTTCTCCCCATCGTGTGTCTGTGTCCTTTAATGTTGCAAACAGATGCCCTCTCTACTTCCAGGTTTCGCGTTCATGTAGGGCACTGGATCCCACGAATGTTCCACGATCAAAATATTTCACGAAACATTTTATGAAACTGGCGTCGCTGCAATGTGACCGGCTGTTTTGGAAGGAAATGGACTCAAATTAGAATTTCCTTTAAAAATATTCAGCAATTATTAATTGATGAAACTTAGTATTACTTAGTATTACTTACAGTAGAAACTTAATAGTAGTTCTTCTGATTTTTCAATCAAGGAACCAATTGCAAAGAATCAATCGACATAACTGCGACTCTTTGCTCACGATTTTAAGCAAAAATTACGACTCTGAGTCAGTTGGAGTATATTTTCTATCAATTTTGTCAATTAACATTAATTTTAAGAGCTTGGCACTAGAGAGAAAGAGATGGTTGTGTTCATTGAACCTTAGGACCTCTTCAAGTATGTACACGATGTTCCATTATTTACTCGAAATTGAGACGTATAGATTCTTTTCTTCACCGTCTCTTGAACATCGATGTAATCAAGGTGCTAAGATTGGCGTTTAAATTTATAGAACCTGGGTGAATTGCTTTCAAAACGGGACATTTTGTACACTAGAAGTTTGCTATCCCTTGCGATATATGAGAAAGCGTATTTGGGTAACTACTGGTTGTAGATTACACAGCTGAATACGATACAATAAGATATTACGGAGTAAGTGTTCCCCATAAGTCCAAAACGATTTTAAAAATCTGCAAATTTAACAAAAGGTCATCAAATCAAATTTTGACCCTGAGGAAGTGCATCACGGATAGCTAAACGCGGATGTTTTCGAGTGAGCTTCCATGATTTTATCACTCTACTTGCCTTCATGTTACTTAACCTATCGCACCTAATCAATGTCCGGACTATTTTGAGACCTTACAATAGCAAATTATTTATATTTATAAATGTATTTAGCCATAAATAATTTTATGCTTAAATTAAAAAAAATACGGTCATTAATCATTGGCCTGTCATCTACATCAGATATTGTGGAAGCACCAATGCGGCAAGGTTGCCATTCGTGATTCTTAATATTTGCTGTTGCTTTTGTTGTAATGTTTGTTTGGATATAAATATATTCTAATTTTTTATATTTTCAGTTTTAAACGAAACATCTTTACAAGCTGTGTGATTCAATTTCGAAGATAGTTGCTAGAATTCCACTCAATCAAGTAAATCAGCGATGAGAGAAATGGTAGAACATTAAGTGAATCCCGAAGTTGTGTTTTTCATGTTTGTGATGATTTTGAATGATAATATTGAATATATTTCTTACGTATATTATGCTGCTATAAATCTAGTCACACTACAAACGCAAATGGGCCCAACTTCTGGGAGAATCAGCTCAAAAAGAGCGTGGTCAAATCAACACAACAGGACGAGGGTGGGGGTCGAATACGCGTATTAATCTATTAAGTTATTACTATAGCAAGCCTGTTATGTCTTATTGTAAAAACAGTAGCTCTTGTTGAAATACATCAGAAGGAGTTATAACGCAAGAAAAGGTAGAGCATATATCTTAACCATCAACCGATATTTACTGTATTTAAAAGTATTTTAATAACTCTAGCTCTGTCCTAGTTCTTGAAAACTTTTTTCAGCCGGATTCATCTAAATTCAATGATCATATTTCATTATCCCATTTGACCATATTCCATTCTCTCATTTGTACAGTGCATTAGCTTTCCCATTAACTTCAAGGGTCCATTCCCAATTTCTATGATTTAACTAATTATTTACGTAGACATTCCATCTAAAAATTTTTTGTAAGTTCTGTGATCATATGAAAACAATAAATATATGAGGGTTTGTCAAATATGCTTTTTCAAATTGTAACCTCTAGAAATCCATCACTCGCATCCAAAAATGTTCAGGTAATTAACCATTTTTGCCTGGTTATGTCTGTTTATTCTAACGGCATCTCTCCCGTTACTTTCATGAGCAGTTGTCATTATTAGGAATTTGAAATATTGAGTCGTAGAACGACTCACTAGTTGCAATCATGGATTTCGATTACAGTAGTCAATGTTGCTAAAGGAAGCCGCTCACCGCTGATCCATAACTTATATCGAAGGCAGTCGTTTCCCTTTTCCATTCTTGAATGCAAAGGCAAAGCACATCATTCAAAGGCAAATAACACCTGAATAATGGAATAATTGCTGGCTTCATATTGGCTGCTAACACTCGAGGTTTGGGCTCAACTTCACGCGAATACAAGCGCGATGAGTGTTTCTCATCCGGACTGATTAGCAAAACGTTTTGCCACGCAGCCGCTCTTTATTGCCTCCGCTACCAGAGTCCACTTCAGCCGCGTAAGTTCGAGTGATGTCTTAGAACGCCTCAACCCGTAAAGGCAGGTGCAAGAAATCGATGATCAATGCGGGGCACGTGCTCTCGGAGGCTTATAGCCTCATGAAAGTCAAAAAGCCCAAGTCCGTTGGACTGACTGCCCGGTACGCTCGGGCGGAGCACAGACCGCCCACCTTTCCCTTGCTCTCTTTATTCCAATTCGCTCGTCGTATGTTTTTGTGCGACGTCGTTATGTCATCCGCAGGCCGCAGAGAAAAAAACAGGGGCGGTTATGAGGGTTGTGGGAGGTGCGGTTGCGTACACGCTTCTCGCGTGTGAGCGGTCACCTGCACCCGCGTGCGCGACAAGGCGAGCGCAAATGTCACGCCGGTCACGGCGTCTCGACATCCGCCCTCATGATCCCAGCAGCGGCCGGCATCCGTTTAAAAAATGAGAAGAAATTAATTTTCTTGTGAAGATTTTTCACGTGGATTGTGGCGTTGTCTACGTTGTGAATACGTACACCCTAAGGAGAGAGAATGAGAACATGCGTCTTACTCTTGAGATGTGTGAAGGATAATGGCGTACGTGCAGTGGACGGAAAATAAGGCGGACGGACGAGGAAGACCTCGACATTTTGGATTCGGAGTGAAGGTTAATGAAAATTAAGAGGTAGAGATTGCTAATGGAGAGGGTACTTAGGGGATATGAAAGGAGGGGCGTGTGCTTGGTGAGAGTGTGTGCATGAAAGGGTACAGTAGCCTCTGTGAAAATAAGGAAGAGAAGAAGGATACGAGCTAAAGAGAAGAGTTAACTCCTAGAAAGTGGAAATATCCTGCTGAGGTTAAAGACTTCAGTATATTGGTGGTTCCTCTTCTATCTAAATATACCTCGACCTTTTGATCACATGTAGACATAATTTATATGACAGTTTAATTGTTAAAATGATCCGGATGCATTTTCCCACGACGCACAGAGTGTTGCCGTGTGGTGTATTTATAGATACCTTTTTACTGTCGTAGATCTTTCCTCAGGCATCATTGTGGCTTTATCCAAATTTCATTCTAAATTCTTTAAATTTGTAACTAGTTTGCGGTGAGAATTAAAAGAACATAGAATCATTAATAATATTTTTAATAAAACGTTGTATTTACATTAGAGCTTCTTAGAGATAAACTGATAACGCATATTTAAAGCTTAAAATCGACTTTTTCCCCACGATATACGCTTAAAACGCTTTCAAAATGAAAGGCTTAATTTTGGAAGTTTAGAAAAAGTATTGAGGTAAGTGTTTGATTATTCTTAAAGGTAGTTAAAAATAGAAAATGCAAACCATTTTGTGTCCGTTACAATGTGTGTCTCAAGTATTTTTCAGCAATGTCTTCCTCATTTGCATAGCCTATGGAAAACGGCTTCAATGTTTAGGTAAATGAATATCTCGAGAGTAGAGCTGAAATAAGAGCATTAAATGTGAGCCTGATAAATTAAATGCAAGCCTGATGTATTGGTGTCATTAAATTGTTTAGATATCATTTGTACTGAGAACAAATACATTGAGTATTTCTTGTAATTATATACCGCTCGAACTACTTTTCATTTTCTTGGCTTCCTATCTTTTCATTTATATTGCGCCAGTTCTCCTCTCCCACTATTTCCCCCTCATCTTGCCCGCCTCCTCACAGCCTCCTCGATCACCGCCACTGTGTTCTATAATAATTTCCTTTCTTTATTTTTCTTCCCTTCGCTCCACTGGAGGAGTTGGGCGCTCTGTGGACACCTGTAGGGGGAGGGAGATATTAAGCAAGTGGGACTGGTATATCGAAAGGAGAAAATTCGGTGGCGGAGGTGAACGCCTCGTGTATTAAGGGGGCTTTACAGATGGAAACCGAATTCGATTAAGCTTATGAGATGCTTGCAGGTTGCGGTTTGCCAGCCTCTTATCATGAAATCCAAGAGTGAATGATTACAGCCTATCACATTAAGATTTATCTCTCTATGTGAAGCCCGAAGCAAGGTAGGACGTCTATCGGTGGACCGAACTACAATTATGCATAAAATCTGAAATACTTTAATAGTTAGATACCGTCGGAGAACAATGCCTGGGCTTTTCACAGGCTACCACCGAGTGAAGAAGCTCTTTCACATCACGGGAAGCGAAGAGACGATCAATTGCACGTTGAGTGATGAGGAGATACCGCCTACTGTCCGAATGCCCTGCAATTGCTGATACAAAGTCACTCACTGGATGCAGAAATTCCAGATCCGGAGGACAAAGAGAACATTCCCTATATAGATGTCCTGGTATTTTGCGAGGTCTCACGCCCCCCTTTGATCGAGTGATGAAGTCTGAGAGTAAATGATTACTGCCTATCACATTAAGAATTATTTCTCTATGTAAAGCCCGAGGCAAGGTAGGACTCAGGTGTAAGCTCGATAATCGAGTAATGCAAGCATTCTAGAGGCGGGAATATCGTTATTCTGTTTGATGAATTGAGAAGAATGCCAATTGTTGTTGAAACCATTACGCATATTGCGACATGGATGGGACTTTCAATTTGGCTCCCTGCTTGCTTTTCATCGATTCAATGCCATTCCTGAAGAGGACAGCACAGTGTTATGCCAGTGGTTGTGGGAATGCACGCAGATCGGTTACACTGGTGCGTACGATGGTAATGGAATCGGGACAAGAGCGATGACCTGCAAGTCGCGATACGCAGGGAAATAATGCTTCACTCGCGACTTCCATGCAAGTTGACTGCCATCTGTAAAGCCGCCTTGACACTCACCGCAGAGTGGGCAGTCCGGTTGGGCAGAGCAGTGGAGGCAACGAGGGCAGGTGGAGGACGACCCATTGAGCGGGCGATGGGTGGGGGGTGGGACGAAGACGAGGAGGGGGATTGGAAAATGGAGCAGGGAGGCGATTAGATGGAGGGTAGGGGAGGTATTTCGGAATGGTGGAGGAGGGGTAGAGCGCTTTTACACCGCCGAATACATTCTTCAAATTTCGGACTGCTCTCGACGATGGGTCTAATTTATTTTTCTCCCTTGATGAACCCTTAGTGTTGCACATGTGAGTAAAGGCGAATATTGCGGATGTAACGGAAATTAATACGCACTTTACCTAATCGGAAAGAGCTTCCCTATCCCGAAATGTGTATGAACCTCTTATGTAATGTACAAATATTTTGAGTCTCCTGACATCGATTCACCATCAAGGATTAAGAGAAAATTTTCCTGGACACGAGTGTAGTTGTTATTGATAATAAAAAATCATGGGGCACTATCAACTATTAAATATTTATATTTCTCGCCACGCAGAGGTAACCGTAGGTAATTGCAAAGGAAATATTGCCGTGTAATCGAACTAGAAATGAATGTTCTGTAGTCACGCGAAGACGTTGTCTGACCCGAGATTTAACTTTTGCTCTGCTATAGTTTTTATACATTGATGTAAGTCTGTTTACGGTCACTAATACATCAATTGAGAAGGGAAACTGCAGAATAATTACTTCATACGTAATTCTAGGACTACGACATGAATCACGGACATTCTAGTGTCAATCTCGTCGACCTCTCTTCCCCATGGGGTCACCTTCGATATATCAAAGGAGAGGGAGCTCTGATTTTTCAAAGCAAAACCGCATTTCGCCGAGAAAAGTTCCTGTTTAATTTATTCCTCGGAGGAGCTACTTTTTTTGCGATGCGCATAAATTTAATTTGAGTTTTTGACGCCTCTGATAAAATGCTTTGAAATCAGGTGTCCAGCATCAAACTGCCATAGTAATAACCACAGGTACTTGTAAATATGTAGGTGTCAGGGGTTTTTTGCACTTTCAATGTTTTTTCTGTCTTCCGAAACCGGTTTCTTACTGATATGAACACTGCCAATGCAGCTTACGCTTAATCTTTTCGCGCCCATCTATGAGCTAAGGAGAAAATCGCCACGAATTAATGATGGTTTCTAAGGAAAATTATCTTTGAATCGGGAAAACAAAGCGACTTCCATTACTTTTTGGTGAACATTCAAATTTTTCATAACTTTTTGTTGATATAGTTATGGTAAGATGATCGTATAGTTCTTTGGAGGATATTCGGGCTTCCCACCGGGTCAAACTCTCCATCTCGGCCGACGTTTCGAAAAACGAGTCGTACATCGTCATCAGGACATGTTTTGCATCGTCAACTGGTCCGGCTCATATACCATTTGGCATATGGTCAGATGTCTCGTGATTGGTCACGAGCCACCTAATCAATTGACCAAACCTGGGCCTTCCACGACTTCCTTCCACGCAACCTTCAACGACTACATACGCCGGGAAAGCCTTAAACCTGATCGTATAATTTATTACGCCACGGATATATTTTTATTTACTGTTTTTTGTCTTGCTCCAAGCTTGCATTCATTAACTGCCTCTTCTCTGGTTTTCTAACTCTTTGTTATTATTTTTACCGTTTTTCATTGATGAATGCGATCAGATAAATAATTCTTCATTTCTTTCGAGATGAATGACTTCATTTGAGAGAAATACTGACTCTTAGGACCTCTCTTCTTTAACAACTTCAGGTTCGTTCCATTATGCTCATAATCTATAGTCCAACACAATTGTCACACCATTCACACCTCCGGCGTGCCTTAATCGACCGCAGGCAGCGTAATGCAAGTTTGCCTTTTATCCTATTCTCGCAAACTTTTAGCGCTGCGAAGAAATATGTTGAAACTGACGGTTGAATATTTCCTTAAAAACGTGAATTGCCTTAAGAGTTTACATTGTTCATTATTGATTGATAGTATCGACTAACTTCACTAGGTTCGGCCTGAAAGAGATATTTTTATTGATCACAAGTTAGGGTAGCATTTTTTAATGCGTTTAAGTCATAATAGTTTAAAAATGTAATGGCGCTATCTATCAGTGGTGATTTATTAGGAGTCGTTCAATTTTCGACATTGAGCAATTGTCATACGATGTCATTTTTTTCTCATAATCATGAACCATTCGTTTTTTATCGATTTCATTATCTGCTTGGAAATAATATACACCCCAGGTCGATGCCATTTATTGAAAAAAAAAGTTTTTTTTTAAAAGCACATCGGGTTCCTTTTTCATTATTACTTATCTTCAACCTTGAGAAGGAGTATATGATGGGATACTTTTAACTTGAAAAAAAGTATGAATATGAGCATCTGCAAAAGAGGCTCTTAATTATAACAAAATTTTCCTTCTTCTTTGCATTTGGTCATAAATCTTTTTTAAGCAGATTAATGTTTATCATTTTTGAAGTCATTGATGCCATATTTCTGCTCTCGTATTTTACTTCAGAGTGAACAATAATGTAGGTAATTGCTTAATCACTAGAGCTATGCTGTTCTAAAGAATTTATTTACCTTAAGCCATCCCGCTCGATAGCATCAACATGAAGGAACTTATATGCATGGTTTTTAAGAGAAAATAAATTCAGAAATATATGGTCACCGTCAAATATTTATGAGCTCCATTGTGAAGCTAGCCATATATCCAAATGCTATGGTTTCCATTATTTCCCTGTTGTACTCTTTTACTGCTTAAATCTAGCACCCTGCTGGCTTATTATCATTATGTTCTTAACTGCTATGTATTTCTGCTATGTATATCTGCTGCTTAACTACTAATAATACATGGTATTAACATGGATCAATTAAATGGAATGTACCATGGCCCTATAATGACAGACTTAACCCTAAACTCATCAGTGACAACATTGCAAACTACCTTGCCAAATTGTCAAGCACCGCATGTTCGAGTTCATTCTGTCGATACAGAGACGCTATATTTAATTTAATAAGATTTGTGCCACCTCGGTAGTTTTCTCGGCCAAAAAGCATCAAATACATCAGAGACACCATCTGGATGGAGATAGCAATCCGTCAATTGACGGTCAGCTAAAACCAAAAGTTAAATGATGAGCCTCGGCTCGTGGAGCATAATTCGCACAAAGACAATTTTAATTGCATTCAGCTTTTATGGCGGGGAAAATTAGCCGAGATTTTGAGCTCATCATGCACAGCGCCTTTTTATTGCTAACATCGCAGGCATGCCGGGATGTTCAAAACCGTCCTTTTCATTTCGGCTCCCGACCGCGTTTTTTTTTGTCCACGCGGCGAGGTGGGGCGTGAATAGCGATAACGGGGTGTGAGGGAGATAATGGGAGAAAGTGGTGAGAAGGAAGAGAGGGAGCGTTTCGAAACTGGAGAGGGAAGAGTGACGTAGTAAGTGTGTGATGGCCAGCTGAGAAACCAAAAACATTATTTGAGATGAGAGAGATTTTGAATAAGAGAAGTAGACATGTTCGCTGGCGTAATAAAAAAAATTAAACGCGAAGGTTTTTAGGCCTTGTACGCACCGAGCTAGAAAATCCAGGGGAAATCAAGGGCATTGGACGCAAGATTGGATGGTCCAGTGTCGTTTCTCGACTCGACTTGTAATCGTTTGAAATCGACCATCTCCACATTTTTCTCCGACGTATCTTCGTCGAAATACTATTCCATTTCCCCGCACTCCCTTCTATGCGAGAGTTTGAAATAGACTTGGAGCGTTTTCTTGAGTTCGAGTTTTCTCTCTTTTGCGTCCTTGACGAACGGGCTGAGTAGCCATCAATTGCCACTGCCGGCCCCTGTCCGGATAAAGGAGGACAATTGGGCTGTAGGGTTTGGTTAGCTTGCCTTGCCCGACATAAAAAAAAGAAAAAAAAAACACCCATAGTACAAAAATAGAAGCCTCGGAACCCAATGGGACCGAATAAGGAACGAAAAGATCCGTAAAAACTGTAACGTGCAAGATATTGTATGGTAGTACAGAAAGAGAATATACTTTTGGAAAGACCATATGTATAGAATGGATGACTAAAAGGTTCCACAGATTGTGTTTCGTGGAATAACAGTCGGTCAACGTCTGCCAGGAAGACCAGCTAAGAGTTGGAGCACAAGACCTCTCCACCTAAGGGTTAGGTGTAGAAGAAAGTATTTCTAAAAAAAATTAGATCTAAGATCTATTAAATGGAAAATAAGAAGAAGATACAGAAACTCCAGCGCCTGTAAAACAACTTTGCAACTCGGCTGGATTTTTTCAAAATTTATAATGCAACAACTGGAGGCTTGGGAGCGGAATTCGTAGAACTTCGACCGGTGCTCAGATCGTGCCGGGCTCCCTTTAACCGTTCTGTGGTGCATTACTCCGCTCAGTTGTCAAAACGGATGACACGTAGGGATTTTTTTGCATTATAGGTATTTTTCAGGCAAGAGAGTAGTTCAAGCAGTGGGATTCAGAAGTATAGACCCGAAAACAACAGATCATAGAACAAGTATTGAAGATTGTGCTTCGCCTAAAATATTCGGCAAGAAGATAAAGGAAAAAACTTAAGGGAAGCTCTAATAAATAAATGTCACTACCATAGCGAAAAAAAATACAACACGAGCTCTCAAGATAGCTGCAAAACTTGAAAGAAAAACTCGCTTCTCAGTGGTTTCAGAGAACAGCAAAAATATAACACACAGAAGTACAGAAAGCCGCGAACCGACATTCATCAAGCTAAATGCGATATAAATTTAGTAATAGCAAATTTCCATAACGTAAAAAACAAACATTACGCAGTTGAGCATGTATTTCAAAACACAAATACAGTAATTAGAACAGAGAGCTAGCATGAGGAGAATATTTACGATAGCAAAGTTTTTCCGACAGGATAGAATATCAGTAGATGCAATCGACCAGATAGGACTGGCGGCGGAGTATTCATCGCAGTTAGGTGGTATTTGACTAGTACCGCACACACATTATATGACGGAAGATAGAGCGTTTAGTATAACATTAAGGAAAAAAATAGAAATATGTATATGTGCTCATTTTACAGACCACCAGACTTCAAAATCGACGCTTTGTACGAATTAGACACTCAATTACCATCATTTACCTCGAAACAAAAAAGGCGTGATAATTATCGGAGGAGATTTCAACTTCCCGGCTATAAATTGGAAAACCAATAGCGTTGAACCAAGTTTAAGGAAGCGTCATATAAGCGAGGGCTTAATTAATACACTTTCACATCACTTTCTTACTCAAGTAGTAAACGAACCTACTATAGGTCATAAAATATTAGACCTTTTAGCTGCTCGTCATCCTACAAAATTTAAACACGTCGATATCCTCTCGAAAAATATTCCTGATCATCAAGAAATTTTTTCGACTGTGAAAACAACATTAGATTTCACTGTAAAACCCATATGTAAAGTCTACTTATTTGTAAAATTTGGAGAGACATTAGAAGCTTCATTCACGAAATTCGTAGCCACACCGAAGAATCTGGGAGATATTTTTTGGAAATACTACGTAAAGGAATCGATGAATATATTTAAAAAAAATAAAACGGGAGAGTAAAGAACCTCGTTGGTATAACCACGAAATTAGACGGAAGCTCAGGAGACAAAGGCAACTACAAAATCTATATAAAAATTCTATTAAGTCAAAAACCAAAATAACGGAGCTTGCGCTGAAAGAAATAGGCGATGGTAAACGCTCAAAAATGAAGAAAATAATGCGCACTAATGTACGAAACTTTAAGAAAAAATTCTCGGTGAATTACTAGATGAAAACCCCAAGTCATTCTGGGTCTTACGCGAGAAACCTCCAGGGCGAATCTTCGACAATAGAGTCTTAATTGCACACAAAAGGCAAATTGGTCACCAACAGTATCGAGAAAGCCAATTTATTAAACCACTACTTCGAAAAAATCAAACCACTATTCAGTAAGGATGACCAAATACAGAATTTAGACATTCATGACTTTAACGAGCCGATAGCTGACATAACAATTCAGCGTGATGGAATAATTAAACAACTGCGTTCGATTAAAAGTAACAAGTCCCCAGGTCGAGATGGAATACCTGTACGCGTGCTCAAGGAGTTTGCGCCACAGATTGCACTATTCTTAGATGTTATATTTAGCAAATCATTAACCAAAGGAATGGTGCCCCAAGACTAAAAAATAGCCAACGTCAACCCGATATTTAAAAAAGGTAATAAAAGTGACCTAGGAAATTATCGGCCCATATCGATAATATCACTTTTATGCGAGACCCTCGAACATATTTTCATTCGTAATATCCTGACATTCCTGGATAATCGTAACTTCTTACATAGCAGTCAGCACAGCTTCCTTAAAGGCAGGTCCTGAGAAACACAGCTTGTGCTCTTCTTTCATGATATCCTAAATTCAGGTGAATCGAAAAACCAAGTCGACGCGACATTCGTTGATTTTAAAAAGGCATTTGAGATGGATCCTCACGAATAGCTCATATATAAATTGCAATTGTGCGGAGTTCACAGATAAATTGTGAATTCGGTAAGGGACTTTCTCAGTGAGGGAAAAAAAGTAGTCATTGACGGTTTTAGCTCTGATATGGTCGAAGTCACACCCGGTGTTTCTCAAGGATGCGTTATCGACCCTCTTTTATTCAGTATTTATATTAATGACCTAAGTTCGCGAGTTAGCAGCAAATTAAGATTATTTGCAGACGATACAGTTAACTACTGTGAAATAACCGAAGACGCGGACTTGGAAGTTCTGTCATCTGACCTTAACAAAGTTCATTCGTGGTGCCAGGAGTGGGGGCTTGAATTTGATCTTAGTAAATGCACCACAGTTCACTTCCTGCGAAAGTCATCACAAATATTCCATACCTATACTGTGGGTGGACTTTCAAAAATTCTTCAGATACAGTAAAACATCTTGGAATTACCTTAACTTCCGATATATCGTGGGGATTACATATACAAAACATATTTGGCATGGCATTAAAACTAGATTTTGTTAAGTATATAATAGGAAGGTCATCAGATGAAAAAGTCAAAGAGAGATGCTACTTTGCTTTGGTTAGGCCACACCTCGAATACCCCGCGAGCATTTGGGACCCTGGTCAAATAGATTTAACCAAATAATTAATAAAACATAAAGAAAAGCACCTCACCACCTAGCAACTTCTACTAACCCAGTCGTCAACATTCATTATATTAGGGGTGAATCAGATGTAGAAGAGAGCCACCATAACAGACTTAGATCAAGAGCCATTAAGTCGTAAAAGCTAAAACTACTGTTCATCATGGAATATGGGTTTCACAGACTTTCCTATTTTGATGAGCCAATGTTTGTCAACAGACAAACAATGGTTACAAATTACATCCATGGTTCCACCGGATACAATGATAGACTCAGTGTTTCACAATTTGAACAACACCAAATCTGTGAGGCAAGGAATCCGACACATGGCATCCGATTATTAATTTCGATCTGCACCAGCAATGGAAACAAAAGCAGGGAAAGACCAAGGTATCACGAATTTCCTTCCCGCCATGGGGATGTGTATTGCTTGAGCGAATAAACATAGTGTTTCACAACTGTTAGAGGGATTAAGGTGGGAGCCCCCAGAGACTCGGAGGCTGCACGCTAGGTTTAGGTTGCTTGGGAAATTCAGAACTGATATTTTTCAGAGCTACACTAAGAATTTTATCATGACTCCTCACTCAAATCTAGTCTGACAGATGCGATAAATTAGGAGAGATACACTGCCGAAAAGATAGGTACAAAAACTCGTTCTATCCGCGAACAATAAGCGACCGCAATAAAAATTGAGCTCCACTATATAAACTCTATAATACATGTCATTATTTAATCTCCCAAAAACCTTTACACGGCAGGTGACCTAACCCCCCATGGCACACGCCCATGCGGCGGCTGGCAGGGTATTATGTAAAGGTAGATTATCTTATGCAACTTTGGTCGTTCACAGAAAACGTTTAGTGGAGTTCACAAGGTCGCTTAAGTTTTATATTTTTCTCGTAAATTAACCTGAGGGTCAATTCTGTACGTCCTGGGACTTTCTGAGTCTCAAAAATGACGACATTTTGACGTCAGAGCCACATAAAATGCAAAGGAGAGCATTCAAATTTTTCGCATATATTCGGAGACTTAGACGTCACATTCACGTATCTACCGTGGTTCGACCGTATCGATTTCTTATAGAATAAGGCCTCTGCAGAGATTTGGAGAAATTCGGCTAAGGGACTTGCTCTTTACACTGTGAATTTAATTTTTCATCCAATTTTGTTAAAGATTTCTCAACTACATGAATACATTAGATAGCGTGTCACAAATTGAGCGATGTATAAAAAACAGGTTAAATGACTTTTTTGTTGATTTTTTCGGTGGTTCGTCCACCAACTTTGGCGAAGATTTACTGAGTTTTAACTTTGCTTAGCCTTTGTTTTGATAAAGATGATGGTTGCGTGCCCAAATAAATCATCTAAATTTGCATTGTCACTGGTTTTTTTGTGCCCTAATATTTGCAACGCATAAATAACTGAGCCCCTACCATCGGTGATCGAAAAATTTAACTGCAATCGAAGGTTTCAATTTTCTTAACTCTTGCAGAAAGCACGGCGAATAAATATGTTCATGCAAATTGACGAGGAATAAAAATCCATGTGATCTGGAACACGTACCATGGGCATATGACTTGCGGAACCAATGCGTCCAGAACTTCGAAATATCGAAATTCGATCCAGATTTCAATAGCTGTCTAAATGTAAAGAGACCTAATGTTTGTTCGCTGCTATCAATCTATATCAATACTCCTAGATCTAAATATATTTTACTCCAAATAAGGTTCAAGCGCTGGGAGTAATGGTTGACGCAGTGCTCTTCAACCCTCAACCAGTGTATTTATGAGAGGATGAGGGAGAGTGCAGCAATTCTTTCTTTTCATCTACATAATACACTGCGAGCCGCCGCATGGGCTTGTGGCAGGGGGTGTTAGGTCACCAGCCGTGTAAAGGTGTAAGTTTTTGGAGATGGAATGGTGACATTTATTAAAGGAATGTACATATTTAGTGGAGCTCACTTTTTATTGTGGTCGCTTATTGTTCGCGGAAAGAACGAGTTCTTCTACCTACCTGTTTGGTAGTATATCTCTCTTATTTTATCGCATCTGTCAATCCTAGAGATGTAGTGAGGAGTCATGATAATATTCTTAGTTTCGATCTGAAAAATATCAGTTCCATCTTCGCGTACTTAGCACTCAGCAAAGGTGAAGTGTACTGCAGGTATCTTTGATTCACGTGCGCATAGCATACTGTTTTAAATGTTAATTTCGCCGCACTCCATCAAATCTCCGGTAGATAATGTAATAATCCATGTAACGAGAAGGGATTTTTTTCAAATTACATTGTTCCATTGGAGGATATTTGAGTCGATCGGCGGAGTGATTCTCAGACCGTTGTGTTCGATCATTAACCTATTTGGTCCACATTATTTGCCGTTTTTAACAGAACCAAATACACACACACCTATTTCAAAGTGATATTATAAGGAAAAGAAGTATTTCAGTCCGCATAAAAGGCAGTACTGTGGGAACCGCAGTTGGCTATTATGAAATAACGAGCCGATTATTAAGAACCGATTTCAATTAGAAGTTATCACTGCAACATTATTCATTTAAGGCACTTTATTTTTAAATTCATTGCAATTTATTTATAACCTGTATAGGAAAAATATATATGTATATATAAAGTTTTGTTTATTTTCTTTGGTTTTTACCTTCGAGGGGCGATATAGTGGCGAAGTGGCATTTGGTAACACGTCCCGGACGGGTGATGGAAGGCATTGACTGGAACCCATGATGCTATTTTGCTGTGTTTGTCACAGAAGCGAAGGAATTAATTATCTGATATATCGACCCTAGAGCCACTCAAAGCATTAGTAATACTGGTTACAGTAGTAGTAACGACATCATCTACGTTAAATTTGGTATTTTGTGGAAGGGCTGTGTAAACTAAATGTATAAATTAAACTTTTGTGTGCTCAAGTGACCGTCGGTAATGACAGCCAGTGATAGGACTCACTTTCACTTATAATAAGACACGGAGATGAATTTCCATTCACTATTCAGTGATCAGGTACGTAACTTGTGTAAATGCGCAGAGATCTTGAGGTTCTAAGGACATAACTGCTTCGAGTGATCCCTGGTCGAATAGCTTAAAAGCCTTATATTTAACATTCATACACGTTTTTAAATTGGGAACTTTTTTACATAGGGTGCGGAGTGACTAATCGCTTACGATTATCAGAGTTTCTCAGCAGGCATTTAATAGTTGGCATATTTTACGCGAAGTATGTTTCTCTTCAAATGTGCTGTATTTTGCATTGGCAAATTTATTGCCTCCTCTGCCATGGGTTCGAGGATAAATTGAGTGTTTGGATGCAATAATAATAAAATTTATTGGCTCTAGGAATGATTTCCTTTGGAGCAGGAATTAGTAATTACAACTCAGGCAAAAATAATAACAATCACATTCAACACATGTTATTCATTTACAAAAATGTTATCAAATCGCGGTACTTGTTCACGACAAAATTTGCAGTATCATGCTCAATACATTGTAGCAATCAAAGAGATAGTATATTCATGAATTTACTTATTCAATTCAAGATGTTTACCATAATATTAAGTCTTAAAATCATTAAGACTAAAAGGCAACAAATATTTTTCAAATCTTTCTGTAGACTTGATATTTTCAACTCTTGCGAAATCGAATTCTATGCAATACATGATTTTACATAAAAAGAACTTTGTTACATAGTGGCTCTGTGAGAGGGTACAATTAATTTGTTTTTATTTCTGGTATTTTATGTTTTTTTTTAAACCAAATTATCTAAATACGGCTGAAAAATGTAGAAAGGAGTTTCAATTTTTAATAGTTTGTGCATCAATACACCCATTTGCAATTTTCTTCTATGTTCAAATTTAAGAATTTTTAATGCATTGTAATACGGTGAGATATGCTCATTATACGATACATCGCACACATAACGTATTGCACAGTTTTTGAATGTTTTGCAGCTTGGATAACTAAGATTATGAAATATTTGACATTACCAAAGAACATTACTCAATATGAGGGATCAATAAGGCATTAATTAGTTTCCGGTATTAAACTAGGCATTACGGGGAACGTGCACGGTTCTGGTTGGACTGGAATGAGTGCTGCATGCCTGGTGTGGAATCACCCCGTGCCAAACACCCTGGTGGTGGCTTGCACGGTATTATGTAGATGCAATGTAAGAGAGGGAGGGGAGTGAGGCAGCCAAGTGGGCTGGGAGGCGACTCCGAGGGCGGGGGAGGGGTGGGGGAAGATAGGGGAAGTAGTGGTGGGGGTGAGTTATCTCTCCCCCAACGAGTGTCCCTCATCCCGCGCAGGCGCCTGCCCCGCCACGCCACTCTCCTTATTTGGCACATTCCGATCGAGGGGGAGGTCGGAGGGGCCGCCTCCTTCTTCCCACACCCTCCCGCCCCTGCCCCCCCCCTGCCAACCCCCGCAAGGCCGAGACCCACCCCCCGCCGCGTCCAGCCTCTCGCCCCCACTCCCTTTACGGCCGCCCATTTCCACACTCCTCCCCCCGACACCCCTCCCCGCTGCCTCCGCCGCCAACGTTCGTTCCACTCTCTCCCAACGCGACCCTTAATTGCAGATGTAATTGCCCCCACAATCCCTCTTCCCCCCACTTTGACCCCTCCTCCCCCCGGCCCCGATTCGATGCCGACACCTACTCTCTCCGTCCCGCCCTCTTCCTTCCCCTCCTCTCTCTTACGTTACAAGCCTCCCCCTGCCCCTCCTGCCTGCCGCCCTCGCTAGCGAGACCCACTTCCTCAATGCCCCCTCCTCCTCCCCCCCTCCCAGCCCTACTGCTGCGCTCTCCGCGCACACGAACCTACCCCACCCCACCCCCTTCTTAATGCCCTCCCCCCCCTTTTCTCTCATCGAGAGAATGGGAAGGGAAGGAGGAAGAAAGTCTTGTGCCATTGGCTCCGCCCACGCCTCCCGTGTTGATGGTGTGGCGGCACCGCAGTTATTTTCCCTCCCACTCCTCTCCTCCCCCCCTTCTCTCTTCGCCTTACCCCCATTCTCTCCTCGTACCTGGAAACCTTCTAAAGTCTGACACTGATGCCCCGAGGCCGAAAATTCCTCTTATGGTATTCCGAGCGAGATAGTTCCCTAGTCGTAATAGAGACCATATTCGAATTATATGTTTTAATTTCACCAGCTGCAGTACACATCAATTATATATTGCATTATTAATGGTGCTGGTGTCCCGAGGCTGAAAATTCCTCTTAAGGTAGTCCGAGCGAGACAGTTCCCTATTTTTTTATAGAGATCATATTCGAATTAGGTATATGATTTAATTTCACCTGCTGTAGGACACATCAATTAAATATTGCATTATAAATGGTGCTATAATATAGTTTTATATGACAGAAATGGTAAGTGATTAAGTGAAAATATCTGAATAAGTCTTTAACTTGACTCTTTTTTTTTTGGCGTTGTGCGTTTCAAAACGGAAGTTTCTTCAAAAACCTATTGTGGAGACGGTTCGATTAATTTTCAAATATAGTTGAGAAAACACACATACTAACCGCTCTTAGTTTTTTAAGACATCTGAGTGTACGAAATTGCTCATTTTGTAAATAATCTGGATTGCATACAAGTACCATTTCCCATGTAAAAGCGCTGGTGTTTTCTGTCAAATATCTCGGAAAGTAATGTGGAAAGATATTTCGCTCAAACTACCTTAAAAGTTTTGTCCAGTCCGCAAATTTATCGATTATTTTTTTTTAAGTAGGAGAAGACATTTTTGTTCGCTCATAGATTTGATTACACTTTGCTCACGCGTACCTACTTATTCGTCGGATGGATTGATGAAAGTGAAAAATATTGCATGCCACCCATTTGGTTGCAGGGCAGTTTATTGCTATTTCATAGGGTAGTATTATTGCACGCGAAAAAATATTCACAAGAATACGCTTCAAATTATTAAATTGTTGGCTAACAAATATCAAGGTATCATGCTTAGTAAAAAAACATGTATTTAAACGTGACATTCGTACGTAAATTTCCGATTCCGCGCGCAAAATAAACCCAAGTCATAGCGATTCTTTAATTAAAGCGAGAATTTTTGAATGTGAGAAATGATATTTTGAATTGAATCATTTATATTCCTTCATTCTTCGTGATTTCCTTTAAATAAACAGGTGTAGATACTTAAGTGATATTTGGTCCAAGAGTTTTATTCGATTTATGTTGGCAGTTATTAAAATGTATTCTCCATGACTCACTATTACATCTCCTGCGAATTTAAAGGGTGAACTTCTTGTCCCCGCGTTGTCGCTCTTCTTGTTGTCAAATATCAAAAAGCGAGTGAAAAGGTAAATAAATGAATGAATTCCGTCCAAATTAAGCGAATAATTTTGCAGTTTCTCGGCCTCGGCTCATTCTTTGAAGTACCCCTTCTATTTCTTCCAGTTTAAGGCGGAAGAAATAGAAAGGGTACTTCAAAGAATGTTCCGAGGCCGAGAGTCTGCGAAATCATTCGCTGAATTTTGACGGAATTCACTCGCTGCATGTTCATGGGTGATGATTTTGTTTCACCATCATTTATTAGTTATTATATAGAAGTAATTGAGTGCTTTTGTATGATGGGTGACCGCCGTCAATGTGCAGGTTTGAAACCTTTTGTGTGAAGTACTAAAACTTGGCATGAGAAATGTTAAGTCGCATTGGGTAATTTCAGTAAGTTTTGACAAATTCCACTCATTCGCTGGGGTCATTGAAGTAAAGAAACTACAAATATTGAAATTGTTCCCGTTCTATCAATTTGTTTAGCAACCCTGAGAAATATTTAATTTGCGATTTGGAGGTGATGTGGTGACAATTTACAAAAGGCCTAGGTTTAGAAAAAGAGAATTTGAGCTAAAATATTTTTATATCAGATAAACGAAGTAATATGAAGTTAAATCATAATACAAAGAAGGAGAAGTCAGTGTGACCTACTTTGTTGAGGCTCACGTAGAACAGTAAACTCAAAAAAAGTAAGATCATAACAGAAATCTTTTGACTCTTCGAACGCAATCGTCAACCATTTCTTTTCTTTCTTGAGGAGAATTGAGAGAATAGTTAACTTCAGGTATTCCTTGGGAGTATAAGCAACTGAGTACTTGACTGAAAAGTTCTTGTTTGTAACACTGCAGTCGGAAATCGAGTCAATATGCCATTAAAAGCAAAATAGTAGCAAAAGAAAAGATTTCATTTGGCGCACAAACGGTAATTATGTTTATGGAAGCTAGCATTGAGTGAATTCTTTCCACGGTCCATAGCTGCAACCTCTGGTCTCTGCTTCACTTTTTTTGCTCTATTTTTTATGATTACGAGATAACTTTTATTCGAGACTCAAAAAACCGGCACAAAACACGGCATAAATTGATTTAAGAAGCATAATGTTCGGGAGTGAGAGTGGAGATCCCCATTTCCTACCAATCTCCTCTTGCTTGCTATGCTTGCAAAGTTAATACCTCTGCCACGCGACGGGCGATTTCTGTAAATCATGCTTCTTATTGATGCTGCCACTCAGCAAGTGGTGTTGCCAATATTTTGCGTTGCTGAGTGGGAAAAAATTCAAACGTCTGTGTATTGTATACAATACGCCAGGACCGAGGAGGTTAAGTAAGTACCGTTTTGAAATAAATACAAAACAAGCATACTTTTCGTAAAAACTTTATTTTTAAAAGAAAACCTGTACCTCAATCTACTTTTCTGCATAGTTTTTACTAATACTTAGGCAATTATCGTAGAGTCAGCTTTTGAATTCCATCCTCATAGAAGTCTGCCGCCTGATTTGACAACCACTGCAACACGGTCATTTTGACCTCATCATCGTGACCTTGTCGTCGTGGTGCTGACCACAAAGATGCATCTTCAAATGCAAAAACAGGCGGTAGTCATTGGGCGCTAGATCGGGATTTTTTGGAGGGTGATCAAGTTGTTCCCAGCCAAATGATCCGATGAGATCTTGAGTTTGATTAGCCGTAAGTGGACGGGCATTGTCATGGAGCTAAACGATCCCCTTACTCAGCGTGCCACGCCTTCTGTTTTGGATTCTCTAAAAACTTCAACTCATTTACGGACCATTCCATCGTTCTTAATGTTCTTTCCATTATATTCTCTGATCTGACGATGAATTTCAGACGCTTTAACCTCTTTAGCACTAAGAAAACGAATCACAGCGCGTATTTCACTGTCGGCGGGATTCTCAATCGGCGGAGGCATTTCAAATACTCAAAGACAAACGTAAACACAATCGAATGTTTCCGTAATGGCGTCTGTGGCTTCCTAACAGATGTAGATGCAAAGCGCTCATGCGCCACGTGCCAACAGCAGCATTGAAGTGGCCGAATTTCAAAACGGTACTTACTTAAAAAACATGCCTCGTACATCACGTTCCCTCAGAATTTGACGAGGAGTTCAAATAATTATTATTTTATTCGAATTTATTGTGTCATTGGTTGCTCCTAAATTTGGATTAAAAATGCTGACCGTGAGACTTCAATTTGGGCAACAATTGTTCCCCTTCGACTCCTTTGTTTTCTTTCTCAATTTACATTTGATTCCCTTTATTCTATTATTTGCTTTCCGAGTTTTCGACATGCATCACCGGTCAAAATGTTGACAGTGTGTTCATTGCTGGCCACAATCCACTTGTTGGGAAATAATTTTCTTTCCGCTAAGATTTTACGCGAAGGTGACCTGTAGGACATAATCGCATGCATACATCAGATGTACGTGTCATTCAAACGTATCTTTTTCAGCTTCGCTTTCAGCTTATTTTTTGCACCGAAGGGACTCTCCTTTTCCTTGTCTCCGTTGTCCTCGGTCCATTTGGCTTTTGGTGAAACAACCTTCAGATGAATTTTGATGAACCAAAATGGTGCATGAATTTCGTGATTGACCTGAAATTTCTCTGGTGAATGGTTTCTTTCTCTCCAATTTTCTATTATTCATTATATGTTAATTTTTATAATCCTCTCCTCTCTTAGTTTTGGTTTGCGTTTTCACTTTTCTCCATTACATTTTGGCGATATTACGACTTTACTACGAGAAAAATCAGAGCTAATATGTCCTTAAGATTAACTCATTTAACGCTCCAATGTCCGATGTATTGAAAGCCCATTTAGGATGGACTCGTAAGTGCTATCTCCGGGTTGACAAGGAAGGACTCGTAACTGCGTGCCGGGTTGACACCACCACATCGCGGTTGGCAAATCCAACAAGTTGGATCGGGTCAGTCGATACTTTGTGAAAAAGTGACATGATAAAATAAAACTTGAACGATGTATTTATCACACTTTATTTGGAATAGCAAACCCTACCGGTTTCGACACTCTCATGTCATTTTCAAGGGTAAAATTGACATTCTCCCAGTGGCGAGCCCATATTAATGTGATTAAATAGAATTAGGAAACGTGTTGAAGGTCAGGATTATGGGGGAGTGCTTTTTAAAGGCGGGACAGGTAAATGATAAAGTGGGGACAGATTAAACGGTACCATTTCATTTAACAATTTCGGTACCGAAGCCTTAGATGCTGATATGATCTCAAAGTTTTCTAAAAAATTCCGCTTTGCACCTTTGTCATGAACATTTAAAATCTCTACTCTAAAATCCGACGTGTGATTATATTATATATAGTATATGGGCTCGCCACTGGGTGAAAGTCAGAATACCCTTGAAAATGACACGAGATTGTCGAAACCGGTAGGGTTTGGATTTCCAAATAAAGTGTGAAAAATACATCGTTTAAGTTTTACATTATCATGGCAAATCCTAATTGATCGAAGAAAATTATCTCCATCCTTGCTTAAACCTGCGTCGCGGCAAATCGACGAATATGGCAGCACTACTGCCTCCGTAATGAGGAGTCGTTGAATTTGAGAAAAATAACAGTTAACTGAGAACCCTTTGGCACAATTCAGTCGAGAGAACTGGCACTATGAATATTCTAAAACGTTTCATTATCGTGACTATTTTTAATTACTTTTTTCATTACCTTTTGCCATTAGTTTTATCAATTCGAAGATTCAAGCGTAATTGAGTGACATTTTTGCTCAATGAAACAATAAATCGAGCAATTTTCCACAAAAATATTATTAAATTTGTCCGTGGGTATCGATGTTGATGCACATGAAGATTATGAATCAAGTAAGATATCAACATTGAACCCATGACTAGAGTAAATTTCAATTTAGTGAAAAATTGATCTATTAATTATTTCAAAGTTATTTATATTTATTATCAATAGATTTCTTTCTCCCGTCCAATAGATTTCGAACTGTCCGAGAAAAGAGAGACAATTTTGTTTTACAGATAAGATTTTTATTTTATTGAAATTGTCTCACTGGCCTATTGATTGAAGTTAAGGTCTTTTTAATGAAAACCTGGGAGACAAAAGTCGCTTGAGCTCAATAATATTCAGGAAACATTGGTGAAAGTAAGCATCGCGGGGGTAATAATGGGAAACCGTGTTTGAATGGAATAATGTAGTGACAGAGGGAAGAAGAAGAGTACCTGTATCTTACAATACCCAAAATACGCCTGTGTTCATGATTATTACATGTCCGTAAGTTATCAACGGGAGGGATGAGAGTAAGAAATATTATAGTTATCTTGTTACAAAATAGAGCGTAACCTCCAGTTTTCATTCTTTATTTTTTCACTTTTAGAAAAAAAAACCGTTTAGGCGCTTAAGCTCATTCGTGGAAATGTATCCGTAAAAATATAAATTGACTGCCGACTTTGCATGATTGTTGATTACAATTAAATTTTGCCACAGATCTTGTGCATGCAAGTGGCGGAACGATCCACACCTATATTAATTGTGGTATCACATTGACACGGTCTTTGAGGTGGAATTGGGCAGACAGCCATATAACAATAAATTTTCATGCATTGTTACAGACAACTATCATGTAGTCTTTCAAGATAAAGGGCCCACGTGTCTTCAATCGTTCGGAGACTCAATTAAAAGCAGTATTTGGGGATTTATGAGCCCATTAGAACCCATAACATCTCTCATGAGCTGGTCAAAGACTGAAATTTTTTTCATATTATTTTTTTTCATATTAAGTACCTATTGACTTTATTCATACATTATAATTATTCATACATCGTAATTACACATACAAATATTAATAGCCAAACGCACAAAAACTTAATACACACTGAGTCATAAATTATAACATTCCTAAACATAAATTATATCATTCATAAATTATAATAAATGTTTTTCATGCTATCCCCGTTAAGTCCATAGGACTTGTCAGCAGGTATTTACCATTTAAAAACTTGGTTAATTTGGAAATTCTACTTTTTTCTTGTTGGATCATTTTTGTTCTTCAATTAGCCACTTTTTAGTTTTTACCTTAACCTCTCTGATTTTTGTTAGTTCACTTATATTATGTGGTTTAACATTGAATTAATTTGGCACAACAACCTAAAATGTACCACTACCGTACTTTGTATAATGCAGTGGTACCATGTAATTTCTTTTTTATCTAAAAATTTCAATCTTTTTCGATGCACGTGTTTTTTTAATAGTTATTACAAAAATATTTATCTAATATTATGATATACCTGTATAATTGATCCAACCTAAGAATGCCTGTTTATACATATCTTCCAATTTTGTATCTTTTTTCTAATTGTATTATACATAATTTTAATAAACTTATTTTGTGTTTTTTTTATAAGAAGGAAATGATATAAGCTATTTACATTCCCCCAAATAGTGAGATCATAACGCATTAGCTTTTCAACTAAACCATGGTAAAATAATTTTAAGAAAGTAAAAGAAGTTAACTTATTTATGTAATAAAATTGGTATAAAAGTCTTGTACTGAGAGCAATAAAGTGGTCCTTAAATTTAAAAGCATCATCAATTTTCACCCCTCGATATTTATATTTTCTTACTTGCTCTAATATTCTACAATTACATTTTATTGAAGCTGCATGTAAACAGCCATTTGACTGCTTAGCAATTTTTACAATTTTTTTGTGAGCTGTTAGGTACCACATGCATGACCTTTGATTTCTTTTCATTAACAGCTAACTAAATATCATGTGTCTAGCATAGAAAAATTAAAAAATCTTTTCCCAACATTTCTTGTGCATTTCCAAAATTTACATGAGTGGAGATCTGCAAAGCATCATCTGCATACGACAATGATTTACAATGATTCACAATCTGAAATATATCATTTATATAAATTATAAATAATAATAATGGACCTACAATTGATCGTGATGAGCACCTGTATTTATATTGAAAGATTCACTGATTTACTCATCTTTTATTTTTACTCTAATTTTAATGTTCACTAATTAACTGGAGAACCAACAGAAAACGCCACCTCTTATACCCATATTATACCGTATATGTAAGAGTATACTATGATCAACTTCATCGAAAGCTTTATTAAGATCAATAAATAGTAGAATCACATTTATCCTCTTATCTAATGCATTTCTTACAGTTTCTGAAAGTTTTTCCAATGCCAATTTAGTTCCTTTAGATTCCTGAAATCCATACTGATCCTTTGCAATTACACTACTATATTAGGAATAATAGGTGTAGTATCCTGGGACAATAACTGTGCGCAAGATTCTACGTAACAATCGATAAACTTACCGAAGGGCAAGTGATGTTTCGTGCATAAGTAATGGTCCCTAATTATAAGAATTATGTGACGAGCTTCATGCAGATACTATATTAAAAAAACCGTCAAGGGCACCACCGTCTAGGGCTAAAACATACTTAGTGCAAATGAATATCGAGGCTTAAGATTTAATTTAGTCGGACTACCAATCATAAACACATTCATGAAATTTGTCGAGTTTTCCGGAAATTATATTGAATTTATTTGCATAAATGTACTTGGAAGTATTTATTTATTTATATGTAATCACCAACTTCGTCGTAAGTGGTACAAACATTAAAATGGACTTGACCACTGTAGAAATTTGTTTTGCTGAGGACGAAATCCCGGAGTGAAGCTCGAAATTACAGTTTCCTTCTTCCTCCGTCTCTAAGAAGCTGAATACATTTCTTTTCTACATCTACATCAATCTACATAAAACCCGCAAGCCGCCGCACTTGTGTATGGCAGGGGGTATTAGGTCACCATCCATGTAAAGATGTAGTTTTTTGGAGGGGAAATGGTGACATGTATTATGGGAGTGTATTTAGTGGAGCTCAGTTTTTATTGTGGCCGCTAATTGTGCGCCGAAAGAACGAATTTTTGTACCTATCTGTTCGGCAGTGTATCTCTCTTATTTCATTGCATCTGTAAAACCTAGAGGTATAGTGGGGATCGGGTTGGTGTGGTGGCTGGAGTATTGGCTAACCACATGGACAGCCAGGGTTCAAATCCCTGCAGTGGAGAATGTTTTTCAGAGGAAACCCGATCCCTACTCGAGTGTCTTGGGGAGGGCACTTCAAATACAAGTTTTGCGTCTGCTGGATGAGACGCTAAACCGTCGTCCCCTTGGCGCCTTTCGTTAAGAGCAGGCTAATGCCGACGCCGAGTTTCTATCCACCCTTCCTCCCTTACCCTATGGCGCAAATGACCTTAGCCGTCGGTCGTCCTCCCCAAATATCCAATCCAATCCTAGAGATATAGTGAGGAGTTATGATATTATTCTCTGTGTCACTCTGAAAAACTTCAGTTCTGAATTTCCAAGCAACCTAAGCCTAGCATGTAGCCTCTAAGTCTCTAGGGGCTCCCACCTTAATTCCTCTAAAAATTGTGAGACACTATACGTTCGCTCGTAGCAGTTTTTAACGAAGCACGATGCCATGAGGTGTGGCCTACCCAGAGCGAAGTAGCATCTCACTTTTACTTTTTCATCCGAGGACCTTCCTATTTTTGGACCACTTTACAAAGCCTAGTTTCTATAATGCTGTACCGCATATGTTTTGTATGAGTAATTCCCATGATATATCAGAAGTTAAGGAAATTACAAGATATTTTACTATATTTGAAGATTTTATGTACACTCCACCCACAGTAAAGGTAAGGCATTTGTGAGATGACTTCCGCAGGAAGTGAACTGTGGTGCAATTCCTGATAGATAACTCTAACCCCTACTCCTGGCACCATGAATGAACGCTGCTAAGGTCAGATGACAGAACTTCTAAGCCCGCGTCTTCGTTTATTTCACGGTAGATAACTGTATCGTCTACTAATAATTTTAATTTGCTGCTAACTCGCGGACTTGGGTCATTAATATAAATAATGAGTAAAATGGGGCCCATCACGCTTCCTTGAGGAACACCGGATGTGACTTCAACCATATCAGAGCTAAAACCGTCAATAACTACTTTTTGTTTCGATCACTTAGAAAGTCACTTATCCAGTTCCCAATATTTTTATTAACTCGGCATGATTGCAATTTGTATATGAGTTTTTTGAGAGGAACCTTGTCGAATTCCTTCTTGAATTCAAGGAATATTGCGTCGACTTTTTCGATTCACCTGATTTTAGAATACCATGAAAGAAGAGCTCAAGCTGTGTTTCGCAGGACCTGCCCTTATGGAAGCCATGCTGACTGCTGTGTAAGAGGTTACGATTATCCAGGGATATCATAATATTGCTAACTACAATATGTTCGAGGATCTTGCATGAAAGTGATATTAACGATATAAGCCGTTAATTTCCTGGATCACTTCTATTTTCTTATTTGAATATCGGAGTGGCGTTGGCTATTTTCCAGTCTTTGGGCACCTTGCCTTTGGATAATGATTTGCTAAATATAATTTCTAGAAATGGTGCAATCTGTGGCGCTAACTCCTTGAGCACGCGTCCAGGTATTCCTGAGGACTTGTTTCTTTTAATCAAACGCAGTTGTTTAATTATTCCATCCTTTGAAAATTCACGTTTTCCGGTGTTTTTATCGATGTATTTTAACATTGTAGCACAAAACATTATGTCTTCCTTAGATCTCATTGCAAAGGCGCACTTAATAACAGGAAAATATCCAAGAGGAATTTTGTCGCGCTTGATTCCACCGTAAGCTGAGAAAACATTTGGGTCTAAATGGAAACAGCAAAAACGACGTCACATATCATTCGGTTGTTTTTCAGCGTGCTCGGGAACTTTTGTAACCTTCAACTTTATTTTGCTCTTTTAAACTCATGTAATAAAATTTGACGAGAAAATTGTCTGAGAAAAATTTAAGAGAAAGTTTAAGGTAATCTGGAATTTTTCCTCCGACTTTATTGGTTAAATATTAAACTGGATTAATACAGTCCTTTAGAAAATAGCAATATAGCAGAAGACGCATGATAGAAAATTTTAGTAACATTTTCCATGATTCTCCTACTTTTCTCTGATTACTGAAATAGGTTCTTTTACAAAACGCAAAACACCCCAAGGATTTTGGTGAGAGATAGGGATCTCCACTCTCACTCGCAAACAAACAAGGTTTTAAGTCAGTTGGAGCATGTTTTTGCAGGGTTTTCGAGTGAAGAATAAAATTTACCACGTTATCTCTTCCTTTTGCGGCGCTTTCCTCCAAGAATTTTGGCCTCTTCGACAGCTATTGCCCATCGTTTTCTATCTCTTTTACTTCTCTCCAGCTAATTACACACTGTCTTCGTAGATCTGTGGCATCATCTCTCCATAATCTCCATAGTCCTCCTCAGGGTCTCTCTACTTCTATCTGGTCTCCATAAAATTATCCTTTAATATCGTCCTCATACCTGCCATGCGTGCAGCCTGAACCAACTATTGGATTCTTTTTCGTAGTGTACAGCGTAACGTTACGGTATTTTAAATGAGATACCGTTGGCAGACATGTCAAATTCTGCTCCCGAATTTTATAATGTAGTTCAATTCAGGAGTAGGGTCAAATCTTTCAAGGAAAACTTGTGCGCGTGGAACATTGGCTTAACCTTTTGTGACTTGCTTGTGAATTTCCTCATCCGGTCGTTCATGCATGCAACGAGGAAGAGAAGATCCCAGAGGAGTTAACGTAGGAATACCCAAGGAACTCACGAGACCGTGAGCCGACATTACAATTTTTGGCAAATTTGACCAAAAGGGTTTGGATATCGAGTGAAAGGCAGAATTTGAAGTTATTGGAACTTAACTGAAATGAATTTAATTGATAAAAATGCCTTGGAATCTAATCTTATTTTCTTTAAATTATGCTGTGACGCACTATGTAAATCCGCAAGCCCAGTTTTTTGGTCTCAAATGATACCATGTACTCAGTAAAAGGAATGATTACGAATTACTTACGCTGATGAGCACTGCGAGTTTACCGCATTCCTTTTTTTATATGCATCAGATATGAAGTTATAATACTGCTGGAGACCTCTAAGGTAGATACAATAAAAAGTCAATGAAAACCACTTGGAGTAAGAAATAGTCTTTTTTCAAGCTGTCTAAAAAAAGAAAAAATACCACACATGAGCTAATGTAATCTCTGAAATTCCCTTGCCACTCTCCGTGATACGCTCCTGTAATTGGTTGCGAGGCAATACGTCAATACCGTATTTCACCGCATAATCGTCGCACCCTACTTTTTCAGTCCAAAAATTGGTTCACAACTTTTCATCGCGTAATCGTCGCATGTTAATTCTGTTTGTCACTACACTTGCTGTAAAAGGAAAAATTTGTCTAATACACTCTACCTGACATAAATTTCGACCTGTCATTCACAAATACAGAGTAGTAGTATGTACTAGTACTGTACTAGTACTAATAATGTGTTAACTTTTCATTTCAGGCCGGAAAAAGTACGGCATACGCTAAATAGGAAGAAAATAGTGTCGATTTTTAGTCTAAAATTTCAATAATAATAATAATAATGTTTATTGATCATTCAGCCAACATTATGTGGAATAGATCTCGTCAAAAGCATGTGAAAAATATGAGTACAAAATTTAAATGGCAGTAATCAAAAACAAGTAAAAAATGAGTACATCTCTGCAAAATATAGACGACAAACTTAGACACATTCATAGGCACAAAACAGATTTTAATGTAATGTTTAATAGAGACAGGTACAAAATAAAAACAGCAATACAAAACCTTAAAACATTTACAAGTGATGGTAAAAACATTAAAAGGTCAGATCTGATATATTTGAGCTGAAAAATTCTTTAATGCTGTAAAGTGGGTGGTGCTGAAGCCACCTTTTTATACCCCTTTTGAAGTGGGCTTCATTTGCTAATCTTGCTTCATAAGCTAATACATTGAACATTCCTAAATCTAAAACATTGAAATTTTGTTTAGTCTTTTCGATTCTGCAAAAGGGCACATCAAGTCCCTCTTTCTTTCGGGTGGTATGACTATGATCATCTGCTTTTATGGGCAGGTTTGATAGATTTCTTTTTACATAGGAAAGAACTTCAAATACATACAGAGAGTAAACAGTCATTATTTTATATTGAATGAAATAAGGCTTACAATGCTCATCATTTTTTAAGCCAAATAGAGCTTTAATGGCTTTTTTCAGTAGTAGAAGCACATTTTTCGTATGACTTTCGTGTGTGCCCATAGAATTATACCATAAAGTATATACTCATAAAGTATGGCTCTGAAAATATGCATAATATACATTCATCATCACCCGTGTCGAGACCACTGGCCTAATTTTTCTGATTAAATATAACACTCTGCTAAGTTTTATACGTACACTCTTTACATGGCTATCCCAGGATAATTTTTTGTCAAGGAGAAAGCCTAGAAGTTAACTTGACTTACTCGAATTGTTTCCTTCTCTAAGTCCAAAAGAGAACTTATTTGTATTTTAAGTCATTGATTAATAATTAATTATCATTAAACCACTCCTTGGACATCCTCAATATCCCTTCTGCAATAATCCAGGTCTCATTGTAGTTGTCATGGGTGTGAATTAGAGTGGTGTCATCTGCATATAAAATAGATGTACGCTTCAAATGGTATGGTAAGTCATTAATATATATGACAAAAAGAAGAGGACCCAAGATTGACCCCTGAGGAACACCATATTTTAGGGGTCGAGTGTTTAATTTTCTGTTACCCCAGAATACTTGCTGTTGCCTATTTGTTAAGTAGCTGGACAACAACTTTATTACGGGACCTCTCAAGCCATATCTGTGCAACTTTTGCTTCAGGATATCATGCGAAACTGTATCAAAGGCTTTAATTAGGTCGCATGTAATCATGACCGCATGTTTATTTTTTTCAAAAGCTTTATTAATAATATTAATTACTGCCTCAACAGCATTGATGATAGAGGACCCTGGTCTGTAACCATACTGAATAGAGGCAGAAGTTTTGACAAAACGGGTTTCAAGTTGACCTTTTATTAAATATTCAAGTATTTTAGATATGATGGCAATAACAGCAAAAGGTCGATAATTTTCAACTTCCTCCTTGTATCCTTTCTTGAATACAGGGACTACTTTTGAAGTCTTCAGAATATTAGGAAATGTGCCTTCAATTAACAACCTATTGATGAGGTCACGGAGTGGGACCGCTAGAAATTCCACTATTTCTTTCATTAGAATATTAAAGAAGCCAAAAATGTCACGACTAGTGGAAGATTTCAGGTTTCTAACGATTTTTATTATTTTGTTAGGTGTAGTGAGTTTCCATTCTGACAAAAGTACTTCATGTTTTATTTCACCCATGTGTTGAATAGGGTTCTTAGTTTGTGAAAAATGTTCCTTAATTTCATCCACAGCGGTAGGAAAATAATTATTAAAGCCTTTAGGATGTAGATGATTTTCAACCTGGCTATCGTTAATCATACAGGTTTCATTTTCAATGATTCGCCATGCGGCCTTACGTTTGTTATTAGCCTGTTCCATGAACATATTGTTTACATCCTTTTTTGCTTCCAAAATTTCTGATCTACATTGTTTTTTGCATTGCATTTAATGCATTGTATTTAATGTTGGCCTACCATTCATGAGATCCTAGCTTTGCAATAAAGGCAGTTAAGTACGTAATTAATAACCTAGGTGTGTATAACTAATACCGGCGCAATTTTATTTTTTTAAATTTCTTCTCATAATGGTCGCATCCTACTTAATAGCTAAAAAAAAGTTGGCATAAAACCTGCAACGATTATGAGGTAAAATACGGAATATTGATTTTTCACCTCAGATAAAATGAAAAAGATGAAGTATTATTGATTGATATATTCAGCTTTCATTCAATATATTATCTAATCAAGGAATTATTGATGCTCCTATCGTGAGGCGGTATGTACCTCTTATCACGAGTTTTTAAATTGAAAAAAAGCGGAAAATTGTCATAGATTTCGGAAGCTTCATGAGAGAGGGGAGGGCCGTTGAGACGCGGATGATGGAGAGGGAGAGGGTGGATCGGAGTGCTGGGATTGAGAATAGAACGGGAGGGGTGTGGTAAGCTAAGAGATGAGCAGGAGGGAAAGTGGATGGCAGTCATGATATTATGGCCCTAATGAGTCGGGAGCAATCCTACGGAACGTTTTCATTGACCTTGCCAGTTATAAGTTGCGTGTCGAGCCACTTAACTCGTGAGAGATTGTAGCCATATGGTGATTGGAGCAAGTTCAAGAACAGAAAAACGATTATTATTAGAGCAGGGATCAGGACTAGAAAAAAATAAGTAAAAAAATGGAGCGGAAAAAAAAGAAAGTATCTCTGTTTTGAATTACCAAGCAACGATTTTGTGTATTAAGGACTGAGGACATCGCTCGTAAACATTGAGGTGAGGATTCACTTCCATCTTACCTTACGTTGACTGCGTTGACAGCGATGGCCTTGACACTGGGCAGGGAGGGATTTCTTCCCCCTTCCTATCCATTCCACCTTCCCCCTCCCGCATAAAAGCGAAGCCTAAGACCGCAATTGCGTCTTGATCGTCATCTATTGAGAAACAAGTTGGACGTTAAGACCAAAAGTTCCTCTCTATCGACCACTACTATTTTAAAGAGGGTGAGTGATGCTTTGCACTTACTACCGGCAGCTAATTGACCCACCGGCAAAAACCAAATAGAGCCTAATGCCGTAACCGAGTCGCGACCGAGGAAGGACGGAGTTAATTATGCCCATGTCACTGGCGGCCAGGCTTTCGGAAAACACACGAATTCCAACCCTGCGAGTTCGTCAAAAACCTTCTACTCGACTAAATATAGTGGAACTCCAAAATCAAGTTTTGCCATTCCACCAAGGAAGATTTCTCCGAAGCCAACAGGGGCTTAAAATAAACCGGAATAGTCTTACAAGGCATTGAGGATACCGCTCTTCACGACGATGTACTCTGCGCCGTGGGAGATGCGATAGGGGGCTGCGAGAACATAACACATGAGTCTAAAATACCTGCCCACAGAATAGCCATTCACGTTATAAATGAACAACTAGTCCAACATTTGATGGATGATTTCGAAGGAGTTACGATAAAAAATCAATTTGTCGAAGCTCGCACTGTGACTGCAAGAGTAGAAAAGTTAATTCTATTCAATGTCACACTACAAGTGTAGGATGCTGATTTGATCAACATCATACGACAGGCAGTGACCGTATGCGGCCCAATTTAACCTTTCACTATATGAGCAAAGAGAGAAGATTTTGACCACATTCTCTAATACCGAAGATTAATGCCAGTTTTAAGACGGTCAAATACTGTTCTGCAGGGAATAGAAAATGTGTTCACGAGAATATGTCTCACCTTTCCGGGTCCGATTCCCCGACTACTTCTCTCAATGCGCGAAAACTCACTTTCCTTTCCAAACATCAACTCATATCTAGAGTTAGTTCAATGACATTCAAATTGTGTAATTTTTCATCACTTGATAATTAATTTTAGATCGAAGTTTTGGGATGCGTCCACGTATTTTGTGTTGAACATAAGCATACTGGTAATCATCAACATGCGGACAATGAATAATTTATCGTGATGACAATAAAAGGGTAACGAAATTTGATTTTTTTTGCTTTAAGAAGGTGAAAAAAATAGTGTTGCTACATCTCTTAGGTTCGTTCCAAGACTCAGCAAGAGATTCGGCAACACTAATTCAACTCCGTTCATCCGCTTCTCTTGCTACGACAATCGAATCGAATCAGCTCAGTCGGTGCTATGAAAAATGTCACCATTCTGCTCCAATCTCCCTTTTATATCGCTGCAGCCCACGAAAGCTGCCTTGAAGAAGGATCTACCGCGAATGGAGGAAAAAAATAACGCGGTGTCGTTTTTGTGAGGAACCAGTTGCCTGAAAAGGTAGTGCTTTTAAGAGAGAGAATGGTCTCGGTTCAAAATCGACTTCTGAAAGATAATTCCCCTCGGAAAGGAAAAAATAAAGGGATTTAGGCTTATTGCGGTTGAAAAGGAGTGAGGTTGGCGAATCAATAACTTAGCAGATATGTCTTTATCATTGTGTACGAAATTACATATACTCTCTCGATTTTTTTATCACCATGATCTCTGCTCCGCTGTTCCGAATCTCTTTCTTACGGACTTGTTCGACGGGCGCTCCGTTACATTTTGTTTTCATTGCTGGATCAGAAAGTAGAAATTATTTGCACTGCAACTGTAGCGTAAAATGGTAACAATCTTGTCTCTTGGTGAACCCTGCACGCGAGCAATAAGGAGAAATAACAGATTTCGTTTTATTGAGGAACTATTTTTTTCTTCTTGAGGAACATGCATATAAACGAGAGGAAAGGAGAAGAATGTTAACCAGTTTATGGTTCTTTTCAGGTATTCTCGTCGCGTGTTCAGTTTTTCTGACAACAGTTTCTCCCCTCTTCCTGGGGGCGTCTTCAGGTCCGTTGGACGTTTTGTAGTTATAACAACAATGAATCAATGATTACGAAATGTCCAACGGACCTGAAGACGCCCCCAGGAAGAGGGGAGAAACTGTTGTCAGAAAAACTAAACACGCGACGAGACTACCTGAAAAGAGCAATATTAACAAGTATATGAGTCGCGGAAGCCTTCAAAGAAGTTTATGGTTCATTGGCGGTATTCCGATTTGTGGACGGAAATATGCAAAATGTTGGAAGGAGTCGTGGAGATGAGTGGTCTTACATTTCGTGAAAATGCTTCACCTAAAGGAGCGACGCTCAAGAATGACGGTCATTCCTTGAAATGGGAGATATATTTATTTATTTACACAGATCAGTACGAATTGACAAAGGTCAGGTGGCACTGTAAGGTTACGTCAAAACATACCATGTGAGGCGATATAAAAACAAAATCATGGATAATCAAATATATCGTGAGACATAAACAAAGATATTAATATCACTGATCAAATTGCATAAATGGTGCACATCAAAGTCTTTGCATGCATTTATTTTTTTCTTTTTAAATGCCTTAATGTTAGAAGGTAAGGGTTAAATAACTCTCCAGGAAACTGATTCCATTAAATAATTTTCCCGTTGAGGAATGAAAATTTTTTAACGTTTGTTTTTTGGGATCTCTGTTTTACTTTGAACATATGGTCATTCTTGCTGATAAAGGCTGGCTCTTCGAGTTCTGTTAGAAGCTCGCCCCATGCTGTTTCGTTCTTAATTATTCTATACGACCCGCAAATTCTACTTATTTTCCGCTTGTTCAGTAGACTCTCCCATCCTAAGACTCTTATCATCTCTGTCACGCTTTCAGTACTCTTATGCCTATTCAGAGAGTACCTCGCGGCCTTCCTGTTCTTTTCATTTCTCTTTCGTTTGTCATTCATTTCATGCCTGTTGTCATTTTATATAGCTCCGGAAAAGTAGCTACCAGATTGAGTCCTGTGGAGAAAATTGACTCTTAATCCTTTGAGTAATTTCATTCGGTATGAGAATTAAGTATTCTAAATCTGCATCGGGGGATATTTAATTAATAAAGAATTATAAGAAGACGGGAACTGTCCTCTTTGCGATACCTTTCGCAGACAGACTAATTTCTTAATGAAGGAAAGTCTCTGCCCCCACTATTTCGATCAAAATTTTACAAAATATTAAAATCCTTAAATTTTACAAAATATAGGCGTTGAATGAGTCGAAAACACATTTTATGTGGACTCTTTCGAATTATATATCCCAACGCGTTAATTATTATTGACTTGTTAGGTTGCGTAAGTGATAATTTCATTATCAACTCATTAAATGATAAATTCAAAATACGTACTTTTTCACAGTTTTTTATTCCAAGTCGACCTGTTTCGTCTCATAGGCGATATCATCAGTCTATGCGACGAAACTGCCGTCTTGGAATAAATAACTGCGAAAAAAGTACCATATTTTTTTCGAATTCATTAGAATGAATTTTCACAAAGCGAAGCCCGAAACCATCGAGTTTATCATTAAACGATGCTTCGAAAAAAATTCCGAACAGAATTCATTATTATGATCCCCTTTCATATGAAGGGATTGCTTTCCGATGGGAATGTAAAATTACAGCTCAGTATTGATATCCGTATTTCTGTACATACTGGTATTTTAATGAGTGTGTACCAGTGTGTGTATCAGTGTTGTTGTGTGTACAATAGTCAATCAATAATCAGTGTGTAATGGTGAAGATGAATATTTATTTTGCATCTTTGTATTCACCTAAAGTATTTGATATCATTAGGAAAAACTCTGAGTGTTTTTTCACATCCTAAGCGGTTCTGGAATGTGCGAGCCATAAAACAGAAATAGGCACGACGCTCTTTATGAACGCCGCACTAGGGAAACCCCGCGAGGGTAAACCAAAAAGGAATTCTTGGAATAGCTTCTCCCTCTCACTTATCCTAGTGTTCACGAGTGTCTTCGGAGATAATTCTATTCCACCTCCTCTTTTGAACTCCAAAATGCTTTCCACAACATTGTGGTAAAACATCCAATGATTTCCACGTTAAAGTATCTCTTTACTACTCTTTATTTTCTCTCTCGATTAGTGCTAAACTGTGCCTGTGAAATACCAGACGCTAAATTCAATAATCCTTATCGCTGAAAAATACCACAGTTTTTGCGCTTCTTGCGTTATTCGCGAGTTAACTGCGATCTTATATTCTGAAAATTCAAAATACCATAAGACTGAGGTAAAAACTACATAGATGCAAAACTTAATCTTTTCGTGAATTATCTGTTGGTACAATTTTCCTACTATTAACCGATATTTGGAAGGTCTTCTTGATTCATCAGGACTGCAGTAAATATTTGTCACGAGATATCCATTAAATTCCTCACCTTTTCAAGTCTGTTAAGGAGTTTTGCCGGCGATTACCGAAGATAGAAATTTGTCCCCAAATGGGTTCAGCAGGAAGCTCTTCGCTAGTCACAAGAGTAACCCATAGTTTTGTCACTAGGGTTCACTGCGAATGGAAACTTATCTATTCTGCTTTTCCCTTTGTGAGACATTCTTTTGCTAGGAGCTCAACATCCCTTCACCTTTCCACCTCATTATACTCTTTCATGTTGGCTACCTATTCCCTTGTATCACTGGCAATTTTTTGTCATTTTTACACCGAGCTGTCACGAACCAGCATTTTATATTTTCCAGGCATAATTGCCTATTCAGGCCAACGTGTGGGTCAGGCCATATTGTCTCTTTCTCTTCTCAATTCGCATTTCAAATCCGTTGTCGCAATATCCCACACCGTATTCCCTCGTCTCTCCTCTCCGAAATTCCTTCAGCGTCCTCTACCCTTTGATTTGGGAGACTCGACCACGGCGCCCTCTTTCCATTCCCTCGGGGCAATTTTATGGCCTTTTCTCTTTAAGCGAATTCCGCCACAAGTCTCTCTCTCTCTCTCTCCCCGCCCCCCCAGCCCCCCCCCCAAAAATAAAAAAAAATTCCCTCGCCCCTCCCTGCTCGCGCGCCCTCCCATATCCCCACACCGTGGCGTTCCGTCTCTAACTAAACCACGTCTCGGATACACCGAAATTCCTCCTTATCCCCACCCAAAACTCCTACCATATTCTTCCTTCCCCCTTTCTTTCGTGCTCTGGTTTCACATTTATTTCTGAAATATTTTTATGCATTAGAACCCCAGACATTGTACACAATCCGTTCCAGGATATATTTTGAATTTAGAATGAAATGTCTTGAAATGAAAAAATAATGAATAAATGCGTTTCTGATCCTCAAAAGGACCCCATATGTTGCATCATATTGAAGAGCATTTGTTATTAAATACCGTGTGATATAGTTGAATTGTTGCGTTGCACTTAAGTCCTAGATAATAGAAAAACTGTTCCGAACTTTGCCTTGGCTCCGTGGTAATGACACATCGTGCAAGTGGATGAAGGATATTCCTATTTGGAGTAACTTTCTTTTCCTCTGAATCCCCTAAGGTTAGAGCGGAGGCTTGCTATCCCGATCATTACATATCCTAAGAGCCCTCTCTTTGGAATACATTTAGCCCTGATCGTGTCGTGGGGATTTAGAGTCCCATTACTGTTGACTTAATTTGACTATTTGTGTTGTGACCGTGAAAAGTGTAAACAATTTAAAACTTTGATGAAGGTTGACCACTGGTGCGGCACTAGCATAGCAATTGTTTGGTCAAGATCAATTCCTAATTAACCGATGATATGGTTTTAGATAGCTAGAAATCACTCAGTTGCTAAAAACACCTCCCAGCAGTTGTAAGGCTGCTGTGCATTCCAATGCCACCGTCACAGCACCTATATTCTCGTTTCAAGAGAAGTTTCCTCCAGCTCGGCGCCACTTCGGAGACCGCCGCGTCTTCTCCACACCTCATACAACCGACGCACGGCACCTCTTGCTGGCCTCATATGCATCCGCTCCATGGAAGGGCACTAATATTTAAGAGAGTCAAACAGATACTCTGTCGAATTTACAACGAGGTTAATTGAAGGAGACGGTGAAATGGAGTCTTCCCCGGAGGGAGAGAAAAAAGGGAACCCGAAGGTGAATGCGTAAATTGGTTCGGAACACGCGATTGAGAGAATAAGAGGAGAGACGAATCCGGACCGACATTACTAAATTCTGCTGCTTTGCATTACCATTCACCTGATCGGGATTTCTACAAAATATGCGTGACCGTTTCTCAAAGTGAAATGTGAAAATTCTCCTCAAAGCCTGGGGTATCCGCTCGGTGTAGACCTTCATCCATGTTCAAAGTTATTTTGTCGTTCAAACCGCTGGCTTTAGTGGATGTCTCTAAAAATATGTATCGATTAAAAAAATAAACTTTTTTATTCAATCGCCACATGCTTACCATTCTTATGGATTCATAGTCGGATTTGGACCTTGATACGTCGAATTTTTTAAAAAAATATGACTTGAAAAGTGCTCGGTCGAATGGTAAATCACTTCTTAATTTATACCTATAAGAACGCCTGATCATTCATGTTCTACTAGTAAAACGGGGACTACGCAGTATTTTTCAGCAAAAACAATGTACAAGGTAAATAATAAAGTACCTGTAAAGGTACAAAGTATACAAGTCTCTCACATTATTGTTTTACACGTGAGGTAAGAAAATTAATCGTCTGAGAGGACTCAAAACATTTTCTTTAAGCTGAATGTAACGCTCCAGTCACTGAAAAAAGTGAATACATGTGTGTGTGTGTGTATTTTTTTATGATTATTATTAATTGTTGCTTTAGTAACATTCCCCTCCGAGTCTTCGGCAAGCTGTTTCATTGCCGTCATAATGGCCCAGGACTCGAGAGGGGTTGGCAGGACTCGCAGCCACGTCCAACGCCCATCGGATTGGTGACTACGCTGCCGTTGGGTCGTGCGTGCGGAGTAGACGGAGGGACCCAAGTATAACGGCCTTCTGCATGCGAACTGCAAGTCACTTCGCCTGTGCCACGCAGGACGGAATGCACTTGATGCTCTCCAGCAGCGAGCCCTTAACTCCACCGAGCACACCTATGATAAGGACTACCAGTTTAACAGAATATCCTGGGTACATTTGCCGAAGCTCAAAAAGCAGATCTTGATATTTTGTCCGTTTCTCCGCCTCCTATGCATCCATGTTCGTTTCAGTCGGGCCGAAAACTCTATCACGAACATGGAGCGTGAGAGGTGGTCTAGGAGAACGAAATCAGGCTTGGTCGCCTCCAACGGCCAGATGGTAGAAAAAGAGAAATTCCACCAGATGGTACATTTATCGTTCTCCACGACGAAATCAATATCTCCAGGGGAATGTGGCAGCACAGGAGTATTGTCGATGCATAAATGGTGTCGCAGATGAAAATATGACACCCGCAGGGCCGCATTGTGCCTAGCAATGTACGCTGACTTGGCGTAATAGCTACAACTGGAGAGAAGGTGGCTCAAAGTCTCCGGCTGGGCTTGGCACGCCCTTTATTTCGTGTCCGCAACCTCCGTCTTGAATGTAATGTGGCGGTACACGATTGTGTTAATGACACCATTCTGGCATGCGAGGACGAAACTCTCTCGGTATCTGACTTTAGACCAGCTGAGCGGAGGAAGGCAAACGTCAGCTCCTTCGATAGCCCATGCTTCTGCATGTTTCGATAGACACATCCATACATGGGCTTCGCCTTGAGCAAGGTTTTCTGCTCGGCCTTTTTAATGTCGAGCTTTAGGACGTCTGCCTTCAACGACAAGATGGAATTGCCGTCGTCGCTACCGTCTGATGTCAGGTCATAGTCCATACCGGTTTCGTCCGCTGCCCTCTTCGCCGCCTGGAAGAGGAGCGCCCCTACTCCAGCACTTTCGTGTTCTCTTACGAGACTTGGCAGGGGGTCTCTGCTTTTGAGCACTTGGCATGCTGTGCCCAGGACAACTCTATTGTAGAGACACACCAGTCTCAACAGACCTCTACCACCTACACTGCGAGAGAGATACAATCTGGCGACGGAATATTTTGGATGAAGATTTCTGTAGATGGTCATCATCTTCCTCATTCCCCTATCGAGAGTCTGCAAATCGTTGACGTTTCATTTCATGCATCCGAAGGTGTACAGCAATGTGGAAACCTTGTTCTTGCCAGACAGCTCAGAACTCTAGATTTTCCTGAGAGTCTATCTGTACTTGGCGGTGACTCTTTCCTTCACTGCTGCAATCTCCTGAATTTGGCTTTGTCGCACGCCGTGGTATTTGAAGCTGTCATAGCCATCGAGGTGGCGAATGACGCTCCCGTTTATGAAGTGCACGTCTTCCTTGTTCTTCAAAAATTTTTCTCTCACCAGTGCCATGGATGCACACTTATCCAATCCGAACTCCATCCCTATAGCCTCACTGTACTCCAGTTTTGTGTCGGGGCCACGCGAAGGTCTTTTGTGTTGGAAGCGTAGAGCTTCAGGTCATTCATATAAAATAAATGAGTAACCTTATGCTTCCTGTCACCTGGCACACCGCACACGTATCCTTTCCCTTTCCGCAGCCTTAGAGAGAGAGGTAGGAGGGAAATACGGAACAGTAAGGGGCTCAAGCGCCATAGTGGTATATAACTAACTCTATCGAATCCGACCGCTTGCCTGCGGTCAGGACGAAGCGCGTTCTCCATAATTGTAAGGGCGTTGTATGCAGGACACAACTCTGGGTGGACTTTCAACTTCAACGTGGCTATAATGGGCACATGTGAAGTGGTGTCAAATGCCTTCTTGTAGTCCAACTAGGCCATTGATAGGCTACACTTTCGCTGGATGGCCTACTGGCATATGCGCCTATCAATGAGCAGGTTGTCCTTACATCCAGCAATTCCACGCTTTTAGCCCCTCTGCTCGCACACCTCCTTCAATTCCGGCTGGACGAGGTGGAGGATAAGGTCGCTCAAGATTGAGGCGAACGCCTTATGTACAGTGTTGAGGCAGGTTATAGGTCGGTAGTTCTATAGTATACTTATTGTAAATATGCATTAAATTTATTGACCCCCCCAGCCCCGGAAGCAATCTATCATTAGGCTCTTGGTACTGTGGGCCCTTTTTTTACAGCCCTTTTTTACAGCCCTTTTTTCTACGTGCTATCATGGGCCTGAAGGAAAATGTGATATTTTAATGCTAGAGGCGTCTAAATCTCTGGCTGTCAAGAAAATAAGCTATTGTTGATTTCAAAGAAAAATGTGAGATTCTTTTGCTAAATACATGATTTTCAGACACATGCAAAGCGTAAGGGAAGATCGATTGAAAGAACTAGAAACTTCGTTTTCTCAACTATCCGATAAAAAAAATTCAGCTCTCTATCTTGAGTAAAAGTACTTTCAAAAAGCAAAAAATACCATTGCACCAAATCCAACCAACCGAACCCGTTCCTCCACCACCTCTTACTTGAGTTAGTATGAAAGGTTTGTCTTGAAAATAACGCTATGGACGACGAAAACGGTAGACAGTAGCACTGTAATTAATTTTGGGGATAAATAGAGAGAGCTAATCAACTTTCAAAGTTATCACTTTGATGATTTTTTTTCTCCTATGTGATGCAGCAAAGTTGGTGGGTTGTACGAGGCATCGTTTTTTATGAAATATTGAGGGGGTAACTCTCTGCTGACTTAGAACGTGTGGAAGCGAGACTAACCACTGAGCATTACTAGGTGGTACATTCCAAACATCTCCCGTACGTGGTAGCGATCTTTCTTTAGAAGTTTGTCTCCGCACATACCTGTGCATTTGATGTTCTGTTTGATATATTGCGCCCAATGAGACATTAATACGACGCGGCAAGACTAATAGGTGTTACGAGTAATAGCGATTACTGCGTAGTGGAAATGAATCATGGCCACGAATGCGGATGACTATGAACAGCAGAAAGGGAGATTTCTAATCTTGGAGATGAATGTTCAGGATTTCATCACCCTTTAAAAAAGTACCTCTAAAAAGTACCTAGCTTATAAAAAGTACCTCAAACTTGTGTGATAGGAGTCAGAACGGATGGTGACTAAAACTGACGCCAAATTCAGCTGAAAATGGGTTGCAATCGAGGGTTGGTAGGTTTTTCTGGTGGATGGAAGATCAAAAAATTATAGTGCGGCTGCGTTGTCATTGGCCTCCCATAAACGAGATTGTACAATCCAATTGCACCAATAAATTTCCAATTATTTATTTACTTCCCCATTTTTTTCATGCAAATATTCGTAATCCGATCCCTAAGTCACGTAAGTTAAGAGAAGAAGATGATCTATAAAAGTATTAGAAGGAACTACGAGAGCAATAGGTCAGTAATCGTAATTGGAGGGAGAGAATTTGAGACAGCCGTGCAAATCTTAAATAAAATAGGGATTATGGATGAAGTAAAATAAAGTTAAAGAGAGGTCAAACTAATAAAGCAGTCTCTTTGTTTACTCGGCGGTATGTTTCAATAGACATATTTAATGATAACTTTTACTTAACCACAAAAAACACGCACATAATAACACGACCCGGGTTTCAATACATAAGCATCATCTTCAGGTGCATAACAAATTCGGGAACTTCTCTTATATTCTGGGGGAAAAGGGAAAGGTTCCCCAATATATTATAGAGTTCCCGAATTTGTTATGCACCTGAAGATGATACTTATGTATTGAAACCCGGGCCGTGTTTTTATGTGTGTTTTTTGTGGTTAAGCAAAAGTTATCATTAAAAATGTCTAGAGGTCAAACTAAGCAAGAAAAACGGATGAAGAACAGAATTAGAACGAATAATGGCTGGTGGGCGTTACTCAAGTAGAGCGCCGCGGAAAAACGTTAATCAACCGAGTAATTATGGTGTTTTGTGATATTTAGACGACTAGTGACATTCCGCACATGATACCTGCTACTGACAGATAGAGGCAATGGCATGGTATGAATAGGAGAATCGTCTTCCTAATTTGAGCCCAATAACGCTTAACTTCAGCGACTGATTAGGAACCGTTCTCACTATGGATGGCCGTTGCCCATCAACAGAGAATATACTCGCCGTATAACATAAAGCGGTGGAATATCGCAAATGACAATGACCCACATTTCATTTACGGCACATAATTATTCGCAATTATGCGCGTGTTTCTGACTCGCTCAATATCCATGGTACTGTGACCACCGCATTCCTTTCGTAAAATTTAAAAAAATATTCTGGCATGGGATTATAGAGTCACCCGCAAATGGTGCTATTTCTTCAGATATTTCCGGGTTCAAAAATATTTGGGTGCCGAAATAAATTATCCATTACGGGACATGAAGTTTAAACTGATATTATTTATGTTTCTAAACTGACACAAACCTTAAAGCCTCTCTTCCGGGGCTATTTTCTATCAAAAATTATGTCCCGGTCGGAGGCGTCGTCCGGGAAATCTCTCGCAGTGTGCATGCATATGCATAAACGTTCTTCAGTGAGACAGGAGTGGTGTGATAAATGAGTTGGGAAAATATCCTAAGCGGAATGGGTGGAGGCGGGAGGGAGGGGCTGGGTGGACATGAATTGAGAGGTATAGACGGGAGGAGGGGGAGTGGAAGAGCGAGAGATGAAGGAGGAGTCGGAGGACGAGGAGGTGTAGTGAGAAGATGAACGCTCGATCAGAGGACTGGCGCCTTTGGAAATGAAGCCGACTTGACGCCCGCTTTATGTGGAATATAGCGTTAATGGAATAATCACTCTCTTAACTATCTTCGCCTTGATAAGCCGTATCTCGCATTTTTAGGGACTATTTTCTCTAATGAAAATTCATTGTTCAGCAACGCTCACAAAATCGTTTTTGGTGGGAAGTAACACATTGCTGCCGAATGCGCGGAGATTAATCACATGGAAATTCCAGAGGAAAAAATCTGCATTTCTCGGAAACTGAACTTGGGCCAGTGCGATGACCACTACGCTACTCCGGCTTCATAATTGCATGACAATTACAGACCATACAAGGGAGTTGATTGCATGCTCTTACGATTCATCATTGATGGCAACGCGAGTGATTAGAGGACTTCAACGAAGGTACGACCCAAGTTGGTACCCAACTCATATGCCAACTTTGGCCACGATTTCTGGTCGAGCTTGATGGTTCCTCATGGCAGTTTCTACGTAATTCATCGCATTGGGTGCTTTTAAGTCGCATAAATGCCCGGCTAACCTTGCGCCACAACACTGTAATGGCTTTTCATATGTTACAGATGCTGCACACTAGGCAGCGCTCTTTCAACCAGATGAGTATCAGTTAAATTGACACGCACCACTGTGCATTTGAGAACTGAATGTGAATAATAGCTTCCCAAGTAGTTTTACTTCTGTCTTTTTTCACAGGTGTCAAATAAGGATTCCATTTGGTTGATTGAAATCTTTCCTTTTTAAGTATATAGATTTCAGTATGTATACGATATTCCACAGAGAAAAAAATCATCCCCCTTGACCGGGATTCGAACCCGGATCTCTCGATTTCCGAACGAATGCTTTAGCTAGTTAAACCACCAAGGCATCCTGTTATCCTGTAGATTTTAGTTTTTTTCTTAGTTTTCTTAGTTTCTCAGTTTTACTTTTCTCTGTGGAATATCGCACAATTGTGCATTGCGGGTGACTCCGTAAAAGTGGAACTCCGTGGCTAGTCCCGGATAGCTTAAAATCTGTTAAGTATGTACAATGATTGTTGGAGTGTGCTACAGTCGTCGTTAGTCATGTTTATTCGAAAAAAGTTGATATCTTATCGCATTCTGATTCATAAGACAAATATACAACAAAAATGTTTCTTAAGACATATCCGCGGAACCTAATGAATGGGAATTCTCCGCTACCCATTCACTACGCAAGTTCAGAAGTTACCCTCCTCGTCCGTTTAAGTTTATCTCATGGTTGGCCGCCATGTCTTCATGTCACTTCATAGGCATCCTTTCGATCACAGATTAGAAATTTAATCAAATATACTCGAATTGCATGGTAAAGTATTCTTTAGTACTATTTTTCATTTTAAATATTAGTGTTATTCTTGTTTCAATGTTGCGACCCCTGTTTGGACATGCAGATATTCAGTTATCTCCCGCAATGTTAAACCTGGACATTTTTGTTAGCTGAGGCATAATACTTGCATCGCAGTTTTTATGCATTGGGAGAATTGTGTCATCCCTGTGCACAGGGTTTCTTTTAATTAAATCTTTTGCTTATGTAGATCCACAATATACAGCAATCCCAGAGCAATGAACGGAAAATGTTTACAAGTATTATATGCGCAAGTTTAATTTTATTATTTTTTGCTTTAAGTTAGTGAGCTTATACGGTATAACTTTTTTTTTCATCTTTGTGGGCCGAAGAAATTCGCAGATCTGAACTAAAAATCTCGATTATATTAGGAAATTGGCGTTTGGCTTTCAGTGGGACAGTTATCTATCACATGATCTGCTAATGCCTTAGTGGTAGTTTATTTCACTCTATTGGTGTGCCATAGGAGTGCCGATCAAGCTTGCAAGTACCTTTATTATATGATCTCCATTGTCAGATTCGTAGCAGGTGTCACATGCACAAATATACACTGAAATAAACGTAGTAACTAAAAACATTGGCACTAGATAAGTAGCTGCCTTCCTCGCTAAGAGTTTGCTCTTTAACACATTTAAGGAGTGCACTACATTCCATTTCTTTGAATTATATTATTTATTTTCACCATGTAATATTTAACATACCTTTTATATTTTCTCTCAGGTATTGAGCCAATCTTATTTGAAGTAATATGGACACATACTTTTCCTTGAGGATTTTGGTCGATTAATTCATTAATTATTATTGTCAGATCCTTCAAAAATTGAAGATGCATTGTAGACTGGAATCTTGATATCCTAATGATTTAACTCTTCCGGCTCAATTGAGCGAAGTTTTTTATTTTAATGACGACAAGAAATAAATTGAGTAGTGCCTTCAAATATTAAGAGAAAGATGGGACGTAAGAGCGCTGAATAAATATGCCGCTCCCTATCTGACTCCCGAACGGCGTGCCCTTTTCTTCTAAACTAGTTAGGTGGTAGTTATTTTCTGTCGTCGCCGCGAAGACGAGCCCAGTTGGCATGGACGTTGATCGCCTCATGCGGAGGAGGAGGCAATAAAAAGAGTGGGATTCGAGAAATGAGCTGAGGAGTAGGAAAGGAAAATAATCAATATAAGATGTTGAAAAGAGGGCGGAGTTGAGAGTGGCGGAGAAGAGGCGAAAGCATAAACACTTGAGAGATTGGACCGTCACAGCGGGAGCGAGGGAGAATTAGGCGGTCGTTTGAGAGGGAAGGAGTGAGGGCCTCGGTGAGAATGGCCCCCCAGAGATGTCCGAGGCATGCTATGCGGTAACGAGGAGAAATAGATATCAAAGTGGAGGAGTCTTCGGAAAGGGGAGTGTGCGACGACGTGCAATGTGGAAAATCGTGTTCGAGCAGCAAGTTTCTCTTTTGGTAGGGAATATGACGGTATTATCCGCAAACTATTCTTATTAGACCGTTCTGCAGGGTATAACCTGTTTACAGGAGCATGACGAAACGGGAGCGATCAGTTTGCTTTCAAAAATAATGAATCATTTCATCGCTTACCCTGGAAAATTGGTTCACATGAAGAAAGTTTTGCAAAATTAAACTATATACCCTGGTCATACGGAATATTTTGAATCTTGAGGACTAATGGAAACTCTGGAGGTGATGAATTCCATTTGTAATTTATCTCACGGAATGAAGTTTGCACAAATCTTTCTTTGGGATTGACGGCATATTTTGTTTTTTTTGCCTGCCAATTTAAGCCTTATCTTGGTTTATTTTTTATAGACCGTTCTACAGGGTATAACCTGTTTACAGGAGCATGATGAAACGGGAGCGATCAGTTTCCTTGCAAAAACAATGAGTAATTTTATAGTTTACCCTGGAAAATAGGTTCACATGAAGAAAAAAGAAAGTTTTGCAAAATTAAACTAGATACCCTGGTCGTAGAGTATATTTTGAATCTTGAGGACTAATGGAAACTCTGGAGGTGATGAATTCCATTTGTAATCTATCTCACGAAATGAAGTTTGAACAAATTTTTCTTTGGAATTGACGGCATATTTTATATTTTTGACCGCCAATTTTAGCCTTATCTTGGTTAATTTTTTATAGATCTTATTGCATTAAATATATACATACTTACCACGTTCAACAAGTTCCAACAGTATATTCGTCTTTCTTCTTCTTTTCCCTTTCCGCTGCTCTTTCTTTCCCTCCAGTCTTGTAAGCGATGACATTTGTTTCCGTGCGCGAAAAAGTTAATAACATAGATTACGAAGCCGCACAAAGGTGTATTTTATCCATTGACCTCGTGTTTCCGAAGTTTTCACTGATTGCTATCGTACTTTTCCCATAACTTTTTTATCTCTCCAACTTAAATTTGAAATGCGTCAACTAAGTACTGCATTCGGATCCCATAGTTTGATGATCGCGTCAGTTAAAAATAAAATTGCAGAAGCATTCGTAGGTTTTTATTCATCCAAAACGATGTACGGGATATGAATAAAATTAACTCCCTCAATGGTGCTGCCACCCTATAAAATGCTGACCCCTACGATACTGTATGATCGCCGGAGAGATCCGGGTTAAAATTTACCTCTTACTTACAAAAATCCTAATAACTAATAAATAATGATGATTAAGCTAAAACATTTGACGTTTATTCCTTTTGTATAGTCATGAAAAAAGGGATTACGGTGAAACAGTACACGCTTGTTTGGAAGATATACACTGCTGAATAACTTCTGATATTTTATCATTTGATACACTTTAATAAGAGCTTCCGTAACTAGTAGTTGCAGGTAACTTTCTGTGGAAACATTACTGTACTCCTAATCCTTGTGCATTACTCAGGCTATTAAGAGCACTTGAAACGGCCGTATATTTCCTAATGAGTGAGCTCAGATTTCATTTCCAGGGGATATATGCATAAAATGTTTCACATATTATCTTTATGTTAACTAATAAGTAGCAATTATACATTTATAAGATTTTCTATGTGAGGTAAAAAAGCGACAGTATAGTTTCGAGCGGATTTCCATGCCTTTAACATGAGTGTCATTCATTTTAAATACAACAAAACATTATTCAAATCCCCGTAAAGCAATATTTAGGTTTCAATTTTATTTACTGCATCAGAATAAAATTATTCCATTATCATTAAAATATTTGCTGGGAATGGAAGATGAAAATCAGACACAACAGGAAAAACCCTAGGAGATCATCAAAACGGAATGCTATTTATGCCGATAGTGGTCATGAGTAAGTTAACTCGCATACCTTTATACGAGAAATTTCACTTGAATGTAATACTCAAGACTTCCATCTCAGTTATATTTCTTCTTTAACGAGTGGTGTGGACAAACTGAGCAAATATTTGCGTTCATTTTGTAAAAAGATATGGATTTATAGGTGGCGTCTCGCACGAGGAGGGCGACGCGGTAGTCAGGGCCACGCCATCGCCGAGCGCCACTTTTCGGAGAAGAGGTGATGCGGCTTGAAGGAAGAGATGAAGAGGAGTAATGAAGAGAGTGATGAACGGCACGAGAGGACAGTTTGTAAGGCGAAGGGTGTTTCCCTCTATCTTCACCACGGGTGTCCTCTCCAGAATACATTCACAAACAAAGCATAAATCGTCATCCGCGGTGATCTCTTTGTAACTGTTAGGCAATGCCTTAATGTTTTATATTTTTATATTATTCTACCCCGCATTGAAGGCTCATAATATCCACATTTTCCTTCATCAAATATGTGGTGTTTTTTCAGTGCCATCTCTTTTTTCTCAGGTTATGTACCAATCCATTTGACGAATCGCGAGAACCGATTGCATTCTATGATTGCTGGCAAGTTTGGCAAAATAGGTGGGTGATAATATGATGCTTCCAAGCTCTTTTAAAATTTATCATTTTTTTAAACTTACGGCTTCAGGCATCTTTTTATGGAACTGTTCCATAGTAGCAAGAGTAAAAATATAAAAAACTGTATTTTTATCGACCAAGGTTTCATTTGATGACAGTAAAATTTAAGGTTGAAAATGACGGAAAACCGTTGAAACCTTGGTCGGTAGCAGTATATCTGTGTGGAAGAATGCTATTTATAGGTTCCAGTTTCTTGTTACTCATTATTTATTTTAACCGCCAAAATTCCTAAATTATTGCATCACATGGATCAAATGAGTCTTACCATTCCTACCTTTTTTAAATGTGTCCTTTCTCACTATTCATTAATAGTTGTGCGTAATCATACAATGTACAGTCTTCTCCTTAAGACATTATTTTCACATTTTCGTGAATGCAGGATCGTTTGCAATTATGGTTGGCGACTAGGGAAGGTGAAAGAGGACTAGACATTTGTATTACGAAGCACAGGAGAGCAGGAATTCAAGAAAAAATTCCTTTGGTAAAGGAAAGGGCGGAGAGAAACCTAGCGAAGACAATATCCTATTCTTAATTGAAAGTGCCAAAAGGTCCGCAATTTTTACATCCTGTCCGACGGACAAATTGCCTTCCAATCTTGAAGATTTTTCCCCAAATCACTCAAATAATGATGGGAAAATTCTCCAACACTGAAAAAATCGCTCCATGGCTGAAAAAGCGTAAAGGAATAGCTTTTATCTACGCAGTAGAATTTTGATTCACCAAAGAATTGTCATTCCGCACTTCAGTGTACGTCAGAAATAGTAATCCTATATGTACAAAATAAGTTTGTTCAAGAACAAAACACGTTGCTTTAACTGCGTACAAAAAAGTAATATCCAACATGTTGGAGCTTTCACAAAATGCTTCTTTACAAAATATAAATTTTCAGCCATGCCTTTGCCAAAAAGGATTTAGGAATTCTTGCTATCTCCATAGTCATCTCAGTACTCTCAGCACAGGTCGTTCCAGTCGAACTTCAAAGCCGATTTAAAACTTTCCTCATGGGATTCGGACGCCCGGTTCTACTCTCCACATTTCAAGTGATTGTGCTGCCTTGCCGTGGAAATGAAAGTTATATTTATTCGTATTGGACCAGGTCATAACTCATGACAAAAAAAATGAACGGGGCTTCTTTTTATTTTCCCACGTTTCCAATCATATAATACTCTCGAGGTCTCAATCGAGGCATTGATCTTGAATCCTTCAGCGCGGACGGTTCTTCGGGAGTGAAGTCATTTTCGAACGGTGGGCATTGGTGCACGCTTATGCGAGATCTTTAAATAAATCCACGAACCTTAAATTGTTCACGGGCGAAAGAGAAACGTGCTTCGAGCCGCCGGCTATAACTTAAATCCTATATAAATAGATAAATAACTCTTCCTTCCACACTCGGGCCATTATATTTTTCCGCATCACCCCCATCTCTTCCTCTGCCATCCTTATCCCCGCCCCTTTTAGCTCCCCGCGTGAACCACCCGCTGTCTCCCTAAACCCTCTCTCGTTTTCTCTACTTGCCTCCTCCTCCTCGTCGAGATCCTTACCCCCACCCCCCCTTATCCTTCCCAATCGCTGTCGGACACCCCGCTTCTCTCCGGAAAACGAACTGGCGATGAGGTCGCCCGGGCATATATCACTTTCCAAAGGGAAACACTCGACTGTTTCCTCCACCTTCGACTTCGCCCCTCCTCGCACCCGTAAAATACCACACCCTCGGCCGTAATGTCCTCCTCCTCCTCTTCCGTCCATCCTTCCTCACAATACCTTTCCCTATTTATGTCTATTCCTCGCTGTAAAATATATACCCACCGGTCGGTAATTTCTCATCTGGTATTGGGCTCAGCGTAAGAAATGATTCAGGACCGTTTAAAAAAATTCGTAATTTTGCCCGCTTAGTTAGCATAAGCTTCATAATAATGTATATTTTGATCTATGTAATGTGTGAGGGCCAAGAGATGAATGATTCGCTTGTGAGGAGTTACTTGAAACGGTGAAAAACATTATTCCATTATCATCTAGATTGTCCAATATTTTGGAATGTATTTGGGTGTTACCTATGAACAGCAGAAAGGGAGATTTCTAATCTTGGAGATGAATGCTCAGGATTTCATCACCCTTTAAAAAAGTACCTCTAAAAAGTACCTAGCTTTTAAAAAGTACCTCAAACTTGTGTGATAGGAGTCAGAACGGATGGTGACTAAAACTGACGCCAAATTCAGCTGAAAATGGGTTGCAATCGATGGTTGGTAGGTTTTTCTGTTGGATGGAAGATCAAAAAATTATAGTGCGGCTGCGTTGTCATTGACCTCCCATAAACGAGATTGTACAATCCAATTGCACCAATAAATGTCCAATTATTTATTTACTTCCCCATTTTTCTCATGCAAATATTCGTAATCCGATCCCTAAGTCACGTACTCATCCTCTATTGCGATGTCATGTATTGTGATTCCCTCGTATTAAATTTGGTATTCATAGCCAAGTTCCTTTTACCCTCTTTATACACTTTGATACCCCCAAGCCATGAGCAATTCCTAAAATTTTCTTTCTTCTAGGCATTTATCTGAATTCTTCCTTTTATAACATACTTCAGCAAATTTTTCCTCTGATTTTTAAAATTAGATTTTTATTCCATATTCCATAGATATTCCCCACTCATATAGGATATTTTTCTCAGTTCCTCAAAATTTAATTCTCCTCTCATTTTTATTCTCTATTTCAAACTTACTTACCCGATCCATCAAAAAAAACTCCATAAGTAAAGCCTTCGTTGTCTCCATCAACAATAGGTGCTACGATCTATTGTCTGAGCCATACTATGCATTGCTCCCAATTTTTTCGTAAGGGTATTCTTCCTTTAATTTTTTTGAATTCCTACCAGAATAACTTATAATTATTAATAATAATGCATCCTCTGCCAATGGATTCCTTGGCTTTAGTTCTTTATGAAATCCATTGCCATTCCGAGTCCCTCCAAAGACCTTAACTGCTACACCTTTTCAAGTTTTCATTCTCCCACCTTTGTATTGTACACTCAGAATCCCTTCTATAATCTATCTCTCTTGAATTTTAACATCCTTCTTCTTAGCTTCAATCTTTTACCACTTAACCGAGCGCTATTTCTCGGATAAATCTAAATTTGATCAGTTCTTATTCTTTCATCCCAAAATTTAGCACTTAGCTCTTATCCAACTAGTTCCAACGACTTTCTTAAAGTTCAGTTGTTAACTACGGCTTTGGTTTACTCATTTGCAATCCCATATTTTAAGACTGGTTCTTTTTTTTCAATTAGGTGTCGACAGTATTTATGGTGTTAATATAGATCCCATTCTTTATTTTTATGACCAAAAACATAATTTTTGATATGCTCATCGGATTATCATCATTATAATGGTATAATTTCCTTATATGATTATTTATTATAAACTCTGTGCCAGAGTTCGATATTTATAAATTATTTACTAAAGAGGAAAATGTATACAATTTATTGTAAGAAATACCTTTTGCTCCTTCACCATTTGAAAACAGCAACTTATTTATGAAAGTAATATGAGCAGAAATTTCGATATCCAAAAATTATAAATGACCGTAATTTAGTTTTGCGCTTAGTTCCTCATTGATATTTCTTTTGTTGATCAATGTGTAATGATTTTTATTTCTCGGAATCAAATACGGAAAATCATAAATTTGGCCATCAGAATTTTTTAACCCCAATTTATGTAGTTATCTTATCCCATGAATTTGGACTAGCAGTTCATATTAATAATTATGATTAATGTGCTCACCTTTTAAAATATCGATGTATTTCTTGAGAAATTAAACTATAACAGAGATTTCCCCCCTGAGAATAGAACTAACGGGCATTTCACTCTACAGAATCTTTTGCTTGTTTCGGCTTGGTGTTCCTTCTTTACCGCTCTATCGGAGTGTTTGGCCTTCATCCCCGTTATTCTGTCATATTTTTTTCGAATTGGTTTTTCTTATTTTTTAGCCTCTCTGCATTTCACGGAGATCATTTGAATTTCCGCTATTTATATTCATAAGAAATTTGCCAATTATAAAAAATTGTCTTCTCATAAACTTTGATTGGTTATCATAGGAACGCCTAGATCATTTCGTCGGGTGTCTTTTCTGCTTGTTTCTCAGTTTAAAGCCACATGTTTTTGAATCATTATATGATTTAGATATTTGCAAGTGAGATGTTGTTTAAAATTATAATGGGGGGTTTGGAGTTCTTGTTGAATTGTGGCAGTAACATTTAATAACATTTCTGAACATTTCATAACGTTTCTGAACATCGCAAGTAGTCCCTAGAGGAATAGAAAGCTGTTCAGGAGTCTGAAGCTTCTGTAACTAGTTTCACAATTGTATTCGTGACTTACAACAACAATTCAGTTTCATTGCTCATTCATGTTGTGCGATTCAGTAAATGTATCATATGTCGTTGTTCCCGCATTGGTTGATACATCAGACGTTCAAAAGTTTTTGCAAGCTTATCGTCAATTCGTCCACAAAACTTATAACATGCGGCAAATTAACATTACCACTGGGTATGAAACGCCCCTTTTTATACACACATTGATATCGCTCGTAAAAATTACCTTTGAAAGTCTGTAAGAAGTTTAAAAATTGAAATGATATTAGAACTGGGTCCTGCGCATTTTTAAAAATCGATTGATTGATTGAATACGAGTGGAAACACAGATAACACTCCGCTAACCAAAATTCTGGTTAAATTGTTACTCTGAGGTGGTCCCTTCATGGCTCACATGCTGAAGGAGACATCATGGATTTGGGATCTAAATCCGTTAATCTTTTAGTTCTTGTTGTGTAAAAGAAAAAAATCTGGTTGCCATCGAAGCTTCTCTCTTTTTATTCCTGCGGTCGGTAAAAATATTAGCCTTCCTGAAGAGTGAATTGCGCGATTCGTTTCCGAATGAAGCAGGTAGCGTTGGGGTGAGTGCTGGAATTGCCTTAGGCCAACTGAGAGGGTATTAGCAGGTAACAAAAGAGGCTCCGCGATCGTATTCCTTCGGCGGTGGCGGACATGCTTTGACTGAGCGGCAGCTGCAAACAGCACCCTCCATGCCTCGGGCTGCACCCGCTCGAGGCGAGACGCAGAAAGGCAACTGCTGCTAACAAATGCCGTGATAAGTGAAGACGGCATGGGAATGGACCGAGGGGCATTTCGGCACTCATTTCTGGGTTTAAAGCATTATATCACGGGTCTCGGATGAGTGCAGAGGATTTAGGCGGACGAGGAAGACTCCGCCAGACCAGGAAGCTATTTTGTCTCTGTCTTTGCTCAGGAGTCGCAATCTGTTACCCTAGCAGCTTTGAAGAAATGTTGAATATAATTTGCTTTGCTGAGCGTTGACGCCATAAAACTTATCCGGCTATGATCCAGTGGACGCAATATTAATATGGTAAGACGCTATGGTACGATGAGGAATGAAAGTAGTCCGTTTACAGGGGTTCCCAGAGAAATCTCTGTAACTACTACAAGTAGGAAGAGATTTGAATTTCCACAATAATTTAATTTTCATAATTAGTTTGATTTTGTCTGTCTGACACATGTTCATAACTCTCTTCTCAGGGAGCCATGAAAACAACCGAAACGGCTGGAAAATTTTGACATTTCTCTGAAAGCAACATTAATTGTAAAACATGTTGAAAAACTGGTAATTCAACAGGCATGAGTGGCGATACTGAATGAACAATACATTGTGCATCACTGTGGCAAGTTTCAGATCCCAGGAATCGGAAAAGCCACGATTGTTCGGTCTTTTCATCGCGACTGCAAAGTGGGCGGGATGCAGTGGTTTCGTTGCCCTATTTCCGTAATTAGAGAGTAGCGATGTCTTATCCATTGGAATATAAACGCTTTTAAACGCATCCTCGTCACCTCCAAAATGTAGGCAGATACCTCCCGAAACATCCTGTATCTTAAAAACAATTTTCACATCTTAAAGTAAGCTCTTACGCTCTTTTAAATAAACCAATATTTTGATAAATTTGAAGTGACTTTCTTCACGCTTTTGGCAGGGATTGAAGGAAAGTTGAATGTCCACCATAGCAGATTTTTATGTTCATGTTGAAGATCCTATGGCACTTGAAGGAAATAGGCCCTCGATGACATTTTTAGATTAAACACATGTCGAGTCCACCACCTTCTGCTTCCCCTTCATCCACCGCAAACTTAAAATTTAAGGTACCTGTAATTTTTATCATTTATTTTGATGAATCAATGATTGTATGTTTAACTATTGTACCTTATTGGAGATGCATTATGTCTAATGTTTATATGCGAGTTGAAATTTATCCAAAGCGGAATAAATAGAAACCGATATAGAAAAAAAACAGTGGGAACCAATCATCCCTAACCCAGTCGAATGCCATCAAAATCGTTGTTTTAATATTGAATTCGATTAATATTTTGCAGGTAAGACCTATGATGAAGCTTTATTCTCTCAGTTAGGCATACAGAAGGGGAGGTAGTGAAGTAAATCGGTATGGTCTCAAGATTCGATTCGACAAAAGCAGTACAATTTCGTTAGTACATGTTTTACATGATTGTGTTCGCTTCTCAAGTGCTACATTGATCATCATCTTCATTGATGCAGAAGTTCTTCCAATTCCCACAAATCTCACCAATACAAAGAGAGAGCGAGATATTGATCCGATTAAGTGTATTATATTTTTGAATTAGCTCCCACGATTCCATATTCCCTCATTTAAAGTTGCTCGGGACCTTTCACCTCCTGCTAAGTGCCGTTTCGAAGGCTCAGTGGCTCTTTAGCGGGTGTGGGAAAGTTTCAACTTTTCGAGAAAGAGAAAAGTAAGCCTAACTCGTTTCATTTGAACTGCTTCTCTGCGAATTACGATAACACTGAATAATGACACGTGTATCCAATATCTCGATAAAACATCGAGCCCTTTCCTGATTGTAAGTGATCGTGGCCAACTCTGCCGTGACGCTCGAATCATTTACTGCTACTCCATCATGATGATCCCGCTCTTCGCCATTCCTCATCCTTATCTTTGGCCTCGAAAAATCCCTTGCGGATCAGAGCGCCGCTTTCGTCTTAAGATAGCAGACTCCATCCGTCATTTCTAACTACAATGACCTCAATGAGACGTAAAAAGTGTATTTTGGTTTTAATCATCGTTTTATGTTTACGTATCGGCCGAAACAATGTTGTCATTCAGTAATTACGAAACGCGTCTAGTAAGTCAGAAATAACTTTTTTCATCGCGCAAACACGTGGCCCCATACAATTGCGAATTCAAAACTAGCCAATACAGTACAAGCGATATTTCAAAGATTAATTGTTCTAAATCTGTATGAATGCAGTCATAAATATATTAAGCCTATAAAAAACGGGAAAAAAGTGTCCTCGAGGAAGAGCCAACCTCCAAGAAAATGATGAAAAATGGCGGATACATTGGTTCTCAAGACCCAGATAAGCTATTATGAATACTCTAGCATGGCAAGGACTTATTGCATGATTCTTTTCAGAAATCGCAAATTTATATAATTTAATATAAAGTTATGTCAAATAAGAAAGTCCTGGAAACTTTCTCGTCGCTTACAATTGGTCATTCAAATGGAGGGAGACCATGAGGTAATGAAACCCATGTAATACATCCCTGCCTCAATCGAATGCACTGGATGTAAAATACTATGGAATTACCAGCATAAAGCTTCCAAGCATAATAGGTGATGTATGTACATGTAATTATCCTACGATGAACAGTCAGCCATAACTATGGTCCATAGCGAAGCGTAAGCGTTGGTGATAAATTGCCTAAGTAGATTAAGGTAATGTCATCTGTTCGGTATGAAAGATTACTGAATATCTAATACTGTGTCAACTCATGAAAATACATCCGATTACTCTCTCTGACTTTAAATCTCTTTAATCCGAACCATCTTGAGATGGACGCATAGAAGAAAGAAGGGTCGCTAAAAATAACTCCCAAGAGTGTGAGTCTTTTACCTCTCTGGCATTGTGTTGTTAGTAAGGCCAGAGAATTAATCTTCTTCTTTCGTGGCGAGTCATGCTTATAAAATGGGAGAGAGGACAATTAAACTCAGCTGCTTTGATAGTGTAATCGAATATGTGTGTGGGGTGAGAACTCAGCCGTGTTTACAATGCAATACATTATATGCAACGGAAATGAAAATGAAAAGCGATTGCGTGATTCATAGTAAAAATTGGCATTGACACTCGTGCAAAATTAAAGCGGAACCCGTAGCACTAGCATTCAGATGTGAGACCAATGAATGAGTAATATTGCGGTTTAAATTTGAGATTGCGGTATAAATTTGAGACGTCTATAGATAATTAGATATAAATATTAGCAGCCATATGTTCAGTTATAAAACTAGCTTCTCTGACTTGAGTTGACGACCACATTGCGTTTTCGTCAAGACATTTCTTTGAGCTGCGTATTTGAACCGCAGCTAAACCTTTATCTCAATCACAAATAAGAGGAAAGTTTTTTTTAGCAAAACTAAACTATAAAATAGAAACAAAATCATTACATTTCTTAATTAATTCTTGATAATGTTTTTATACTTTTCATGCACAGATTTATATACTTTTTGTAACTCAGCTACTAAAAATATCTCATAAAATTCAATACGTGGGTGATCACCTGAGCGTAAATCACATAATAATTTCAGGTATTTAACCGCTGATCTACCTATGAATGAAATACAAAAAATTAAGCATAAAGTTGGAGAATATGTTCGTATTTTATTTAGTTTCAAATAAAGATTTACTGAATGGGAATTGTTTAAAATTCATCGGACAACCAGATATGGTATTTGTTTTAAAATTGCGTGATTAAGGTTGGTAGGTCCAAATAATATTGTTTATTACTCACACACAATTAATCCTAGTATTACCAAAGAATCCAGTGTCCAGCCTAGCGCATCACCAGCTAGTGTCACCAGGACTTAAAATATTAATAATGAATCATGAGACTACTACCGGTAGGGAAGAGTAATTGTCTACTCCCGGGAGAGTAATTGACCTGAAATCAAAATTCTGTTTTTATCATTTGATGATGCGGCGTCCAATGGACGCGACATCTTGGAAGACATTGCTCCGCATGAAGCGGTTCTCAAAAGCGACAAGAGGAAACTATTCATGCCGTAAAATTCTACATTCGGACACTTCGAATGATGCTCGTGAATATCTTGTTGTTTAGTAGTAGTTTTAGATTTTAAAAATATAAGATATTTTTTCCGGTATCATTTGCTGGGGTCTCATTCCTCGAGATATACTTCTGGCATGAATCGCTCGTCTCTCGTAAGGATGGCTTCTTTCTCCGCGAGGGAATCTCGTAACAGCTTTCCGAGCCAATTATTCTGGTCACATACAGCAGTTTGTTTCTTCCATTTTTTTAACAACACAACTCAAAATCAATAGCAACCAAATAAGCACATTGTTGTACAAAATTAACATTCATTTCGTAAAAATGAATTGCTGTGTACGACACGTTCAGCATCCTCTCACCTTTGCAAAAGTTAAGCTTTTACAAACAAGCTGAAATTTTTCTGACCCAGATGTAACATCTATGACATTAGCTTGTCACTAACACGAACTTCGTCCTGGTATTTGTCAAATCAGACATATGTGAGTCACAATCAAACAAATTAAAACATTACATTGAATCCATCAAATTGAAATAAAATTAAAAATGTCAATATTCAAGGTTGAGAGTCGGTATCTCCTTAATGGTAAAGCACTTCATGAGGTCGCCGAATCCAACACCCTCTCCGTATCACTGGGTCATCTGGATGAATGTTTCTTCCACCAACGGCATCTCCACGATATTCTTCCGCTCGCCCTTCAGTATCATCGGGTCCCAGCGTGCTCGATGAATTGTGCATGTAGGGCTGCGAGGCCAGGGGATATATGTATCCATGTGCAACTTCAGTGGATAAAGTCTTTGTACTGGTCCCAGTTGAACCCACTTGGCTGTCTTAACCCAAATCAGTCTATTCACTTTGTCTTTTCCTGGAAATAACTCCACTACTTTGCCAAGAACCCAGTATAACAGTTTTTTATTGTCACAGCAGACTATGGCAATGTCCCCAATCTTCACACCTTCTCTCTCCTTTATTTCCCTATTATTGGAACATAAACAGCCCAAATATTCCCTTCTAAAACGCAAGGCAGAGGCTATCCACATGATCAAAATCACTTGCCTCTCACCCGAGGAGACTTTGCAGAAGAAAATGGTTGCAGAGTCATGAGTTCAACAGGCTCCTAAGGAATATATGTCAGAGAGCAATTGTTTAACACTCCCTCATGGTCACATAGCAGTGCCTGTAAATCATCATAATTCAGTGATGGCCAGCCAAGATTACAGCGCAGAAGTCTCTTTAACATCCCTATGAGGCGTTCCCAAAAGCTATCTCCCTAAGCTGCTGCTGGAGGGTTGAATTTCCATTTTATTTACCGGAGATTATATTCATTTTCTATTTTCACCCAGTCTAACTGTCGAAAAAGGGCTTGCCACAAAATTAGTGCCATTATCGCCATAACGGCCGACATTAAGAAGCCATGGATACCCATAGACACCATGGATACCATGGAAGCCAACGACGGAGATTATAAAACTAATAGAAGGAAGAATAAAATACAAGAAGAACCCCTGAAGGAGGATACCCTCTACCAAAAGAATGTAATGTTGCTATGCTAGGATGCAGAGCTCTCTGGTTTCCAACTGGGTGATGGTGGTTTATGGCACTGATGTTTCGAAGGCGTAGTCCGCCATAGTCCACAGGGTGATGATTTTGGTCAGAAGGGTCAGAAGGTCTTTATGTATGCTCTGTGGATGGGCTCAGCTTGCAACTGATTGGCCCTTTTTTCTCGCTCTTTTTCTTATGAGACTCGTACCACAAGAAAAATGCTAAGGAACTGAGGTGTCTGGCCTTCTCCCTCTGTAGCATCTCCAAGTCGCGAACGCGGCGATGAATTCCCTCCCCGTGGAGATGATTAATATAAGATTTAAGACTTTACCGACAAATTCATAGAATGTATAGCACTAGGATTCCCAACTGGACAAGAAGCTAAGGAACCAAGCCAATAGAGAATGCAAGAAGGCTAGGAAGGATTGGATCGAAAGCTGCTGCGGGAAAGTCAACGAGAACATTGAGAAAATTGAGGACACAAGAAAGAAAACACTGAAACAGCATACAAGCTAGTGAAGAACCACTTCGGAGAGAGGAAAACGAGGAAAAACAACATCAGAGATGCAAACGGGAATATGTTAATAGAGGATGAAGGCGTTACCATCTTCTATTCAAATATCCAATAAATATCTCATGCATGGTGTATGCTGCAACTACAATGGTTCTTCTTCTTTCTACCTCAAATTCCTGGGCAGAAAGTGACGTTCTGATCATGTATCATGCACTTTGTGGTTAACGTAGCCATGATGGTCCTCTTATGTTCGTGACAGCAGAAGATGCTGAGGTGTACACCCACGTGAAGGTGTATCTGCTGGATTGGAAACTTCCTCAATATACCTCCATTGCTCTGACTAGCTAAACTGGCGAATTTTACTCACTAGGTTTTCCACAAATACCGACTTGCAGGCTTGCTTGTAAATCCAGGCCAATGTCACTGTGGAGTCCGACTAATAAGTAACGGGCACATCATCTCTCTTCAATGCTCGTTTAACTAACAGGGCAAGGCGTACACCAATTAGGGCTGCCATCTGTTCTAACCTAGGAAGGGTGAGGTTCTTCGTTGGTACCACTATTCATTTTGTTTGAACTAAACTAAATTGTACTTTTCCTTCTTGTTCTCTCCGCAAAATAATACAGCAAGCATATGACGCTTTACCCGAATCATAAAAAAACATTCAATGAACTTCTGTGGTCGATATAAATCAGGCGAGGTATCTTGTAGTTGGCTAGCATTCCAAGCTGACTAGTCCATTCATCGAATTCTTTCTTGATGTCCTCAGGATGTGCATCCTGAGGACCTAAACGCATCTTGATGTCCTAGACTCAACTGCCATATCCGCTGAAGTAATAATTTTGGAATGAGTCCAGTTCAACAGTTCGACTTGACCTTTCGCAATCACAACCTGACCCATTTGTGGAGCAATAGTATATTTACCCAAGTACGTTTTGTACTGCTGTTTCCTGACTCATGCTGCTTCTCCATCCTCTAAAATTGAAACCGGCCGGTGAAAAGAGCTGCTGAAATTCATGTATAAATTTATCATTTTACTCCTTTGATGAAACCCCCGTGACACAAGTATCGACAAAAAAGGATCTCATTAACTTCTCAGCAGTATTTTTCAACTCGAGAGAAGCGTTATCCAACAAGTGATCCGGAACGGCCGATAACAGAAATGGATTGTAAGCCACTCCGAAGACCACTCTGCAAAGACGATAAATAATCCTCTGAGTTTTTTCCGCCTGGGAAAACGTATCATATTTCGATCATTTTGTTCCACAGAAATCTGTAGAAAGACCTTTTCAATATTTACAGTAAGACCAATTGACGAAAACTGATGAAAATGAGAGGTACTACAAGCTCTATCACGTTTGGCCCCTTCTCCAGACAGTTATTAAGTGAAAGATTATTTTCTTCCTTATTTGAAGCTTCAAACACAGGTGGGACTTTTGTGGTTCCTTTATTCTTCAATACAGCTCTGTGCGGCAAGTAATGTACCTTCTCCATCCCCTCATCAGGTTCAACCTTCTCAATAATACCTGCATTTCGCCACTCCTTTAAAATCAAATCGTATTCTTTGAATTTTGATAGATGGCGCAACCTCCGCGTAATTGAACGCAGTCGAACTTCCGCTGATTCAAGATTTGTTTTCAACAGTTTGGGACATCCCTCTACCCAAAGTAGTTTCCCAACATAACGACCACAAGAATCTATCCTGTTTTCTGAATAAAATCTAATACTTCTCGGTCTTTATCTTCCTGAAGCTTCCTTGTCTCTGTATTTAAAATCCCTAGCCTTTCCCAGAGAGTCCCTGAATTTTGTGATTCCCATGTAATTTAGCATGGTAACCAACAGCGCTGCGGAAGCTAAGTGATCACTCATATCTAAACCCAAGAGCTCTAATCCAAGTTTCATTATGATGGCAACTAATCTACCTTCCATTCTGACCGTCTCTGGTGTAATTATTCAATACAAACCGTCAGCGCCAAGGAGAACCTGCACGCTTTCTGAAACATCAGATGTCGATGAGGACTATATGGATATATTCCAGCTCCTCTGCCGGTGGAGATACAATCGTACGCTAGACTTGCTCACTTGTACGTGGCTAGTCGATGGATATAAGAATGGTGCGTAGCCAATGTATCACACCTGTATCTATTTTTAGTACTGATATATGAATTAGATCTATGCGGTGTCGTCCTTAGCAAAGTATGATTTTAAACATGCGTATATAACTCAGTTTAATTTTCAGCTCTAAATTTGGCATCGTGGGAATGGTTTTTAACGCGTCATAAATAAAGAACCATCCTGTGACCCTGCATTTGCTAAAATCATTCCAGCTTCGCGAATCGTTTCAGTCTTTATGAAAATGCCTGTACAATGATAAGTAGCACTCCGTATTCCATCTCAATATAACCCGGCTGTAAATAAGCCTTTCCGCCTCTTACATTCATCAACTCCACATTTACAATGACTTTTATCCCGCTTTGTAATTCATACACCGATAAATTTAATTTAAGGCCTCGAAGTGAATGAGCCCTATGCGGACACCACTTGACATCAAAGGAGGATTTCTTCATCCGTTCTTAGCGATTAAGAATTTTTATCGCGACGATAAAATGACCGTTTCGTTGAAGGCCTTCCCTAGGTCTGCAAAATCCTCCTTGCTTGTTCCTTCCATCGGCAGTTCTCCTCTTTCTCTGTTTTCGTCGGAAACCCCGCACCTCACTTCTCGTCTGCCCGTCTGTTCGTCCATCTGTTTTTTTCTCATTGCAAATCCCATTTCCCATGGGAAGACGTTTGAGGGCGAGAAGGAGTCGCAGTGGAAGGAGGAGCAGTTATTGCGTGGGCGTGTTCGCTTACCGTTCGGTGTTTGTTTATACCTTTCGCCTTCTTGTCGTTGCGGCCTTCCTGAGCAGTGCTGCCCCCTTTCGTTAACTCCTTTTATAACTCCCAGATCCCTCCTCTTACCGTCTAACTCCCACACACGGCCCATCACATCTCACCCCTCTGTCCTCCTTTTTTTTATTTCACTCACCAGAGTTTTTCAACCCTTCATCTCGTTCCGCCTCTCGAGTCCACCGTTTCTCCCACTGGAAAAACCATTGACCTCCGAAAGAGGCCATCAAATGAAGACGTCTCCTCTCTCCTTCGGCTTTATAGTCGTGCTCTCCTCGTCATCCCAACCGACTCCCTCCCTTCGCTTCCTCCCTATTTCTTCCTCGACGCACGGGACGTTTCCATTCCGGTCCGTGAGGATTGTGGTCGTCCCGGGTGACGTGTGGGAGGATCACCCCCTTGGACAGCCTGCCTGCTCCGCCTTCACTCCTCGCCACACAATTTCCCAACCTCTACCCCCCATATCTATCTTGCCTACCACCCCTTTCTCCATTGCCCTCCTCTCTCCCTCTCCAGAGACTATAAAAACTCCGCTACCATCTCGAGATCTCCGCAGTAAGGAAAGGAAGCAAACCAGGCTTTTTTAAGTTCGTCTTTTAATGTCCCAAGAGGGCTCTTCGCCAAGTGTTTTGGACCAGTAGGTTTGTCATCTCATTCATAGCTCGAAGATTCCCATCCTTCCCTTCTATGCGTCTCCTTGTTCCGAAGGAGATATGTGTTTTGCCTGCATTTTTTTGTGTGTGGTTCTCCAGTTCATTTACTTTCCCTCAAGGCATGCTTTTGTGGCTGCTTGATTACACGTGATGTGAGCTAAAGATGTTCAAGCTTATTTGGATATTTAGGAGGTTGATGAATAATTCCTTTGTTTAAAGGTAATAGATTGGACCAATATAATTCCTGTATTAAGGCACCTGTATGAACTGCTTCCAACTGGAGAAGTACGTTAAATATACTGATAATATCTTATTTCTTGTCAGGTATTTTTCCATAGTCTTAGTATTTTTAGAGAGCATTAACTGCGCCCGTTCTGTAGGGGTAAATTAAGAAATTAGATTCCACTCACAGTAAATCCACAGCTACTGAATATATTTGTCAGGTTTTCTGAGGCTATTCTCCATCCCATTCTTTGAGTAAACGTTGTTCTCAAATTTTGTGGAATTAAGTTTATTGGGTCAAAGTTTTCCTGATCAACGACTGATTAGCGAGTTGTCCTACACTGGTATGTACAATGTGTTAATTCTGGTAAACATTACTAGTCAGAGACAATCTGCCAGAAAGATATGTGTAGTTGGAATGTTTATGTCATATTATCTTTTACAATAAGCTATAAATACATTCCATCAATACCGCCGTATCAACGCTTGGGCTGGAAGTAAAAATGTCTCCTTCCGGACTGCCTCAATAAACTGGACTCCTTATGGTTTGACCAAGCAGCAGCGTTGTCACTGGCAGGAAAACACTTCTCTATTCACAGCTGAGGGAGCGCATGGACGGTTTTTATCGCTCCCATGGCTTGCTGCGAGGTAAAAAAATTATCGGGTGCAGAGAGAAAAAGGATCTTTAAAAGAGACGGGGGTAAGTGAGGTGTGTATTTTCCGTGGCAGAATACTGCAGGAAACAAAAGATGGCAGTAGTGGTTACCACCGGTGAATTGAATTAAAAGTTTCCCGAGATTTCACCCGTTCCTTGCCCTACCCCTCCATGCTCCTCTTAAATCCCTCCTTGGAGAGGAAGACCTCATGTCGTTTTCATTCCTCTGGAATATCAAAAGTCTAGACGCTCCTCAGATGTTTTTTTTTTACAACCTCGGCCCCGTCCAATAAAATCGAAGATTTCCTATTCCCCTGTATTTTCTACTCCTGGCTTTCTATCGTATCTTATCCTTCGCATTGTCAAGTCGCAAGCTCTTGCTTCTTTCCGAGACTCAGTCTCTGTTTCCTACCACTTTTCTTTCTCGTCGTCAACACGCCCCAAGCACTGGCCCACCCCCGTAAATCTCGTAGTATCCTTCTAATTTCTCACCTTTTTATTCTAACGCCGTGAGATCCCAATCCATCGTATCTTATACTTTATCATTCTCAGTATTTCTTCTCTTTGAAGAATCGTTTAGGTGTCCCAATATCCCTTACACCTGCATCCACATCTTCTTTCTCTCCGTACACGTCTTGCCTTAAAACAACTCGAGAGCCACCGACTTCACACCCATAGTATATTTTTGTCTGTGCATCTGGCGACTTAACAGCACAGAATCAAGAATAAAATGGGAGAGTATCATTTGGAGGAATCGGAAAGGAAATCGTACTTTTGATGCCGCCGTGGGTAATTTATGCGGTTGTCACTGAAACATAATATCACTTGGTTTTTCTTTAATCTTTTTCCTTGGGACATTCTCTACTGTTCTTATCTTCAACCAAAAAATATGGCAATCACTGTGACGCCAGGTGAACATGTGTTATACTCTGTGAATTAAAAAGGGAATACGTGTACGGGATTGTTTCTTATAAAACCAATTTCAGTTAATTTTTCCTTTAAATACGTTTTACTGTGTACATATTGGAAGCTGTTTCCCTTTCTCTCTGTACGGTTTTAAAAGAAGAAAGAAAGAGAATCATGTCAGCCATACTCTAGGTATCGTTTAAGATAAGTCTCCGCGATAATATTTGTGTATTTAATATTTAGTACTGGTAGATGATGGCTGGATAATTCGTAATGAATTAATCAGCCGGAAACCACAAACTTGTAATGCTCACACTGTATCGCACGTGGTAGTCTTAATTAATGTAATTGCGTAGTATCTACATCTTCCAAAAGTACGCATGTAAAGGGGAATTTTTGGAGTCACACAATGGTGAAGGGTCGTTACTTTTTAAGAAGTGTATTTGCAGGTGATCACAGTTTATATGAAGGTAATGAGGTCAGTAAAGCTTTCAATCACCGATAAAATATACATATCCAGGAGTGATAATCGACTCTTGATGCCTAATTCAGAAAAAAGGCCCAAGTAAAAATTTACGAAGGATGTTAAGAAGCATTTTGAAATAACATAATTGGTGAGCCTTATAAATGATCGCATTATATTTAAATACTTTGGAAAAGTTTCACATTCAACATTTGCGAAGTAATCTCCATTGAGATTTCTTTATAAAGCGGAATAGCTTCATAAATTATGGATGCCCCTCGATTTTCAGTGAAGATTGGCTTACGTATATATATCTACATCTACATACTAGCCAGCGAACCACCGCATGGGGTGTGGATGGGGGTGGTAGAACACCAGCCTTATAAAGATGTAAGGGATAAGAATAGAGATGTGAAGTGGTGACATGTATTACGAGAGCGTATTTTGTGGATCATATATTTTATTGTGGTCGCTCATGGTGCTTGGAAAGAACGAGTTTTTGCATCTATCTGTTTGGCAGTGTGTCTCTCTTATTTATCACTTCTATCGGACCTAGAAATGTAGTGAGGATAGTGATAAAATTTTCTGTATCTCTTTGAAACACACCAGTTCTGAATTTTTAAAGCAACATAGGCCTAGCGTATAGCCTCCGAATCTCTAGGGGCTCCCGCCTTAATCCCTCTAAAAGTTATGAGACACTACATGTACGCTCGTAGCAGTTTTTAACTAAACGCGCTGCTTTCTTTTGTATTTTATTATTTTTTTGGTTTAATCTAGTTGAGCATGGTTCCAAATTCTCGCGGCGTATTCAGCAAGGTGAGGCCTAACCAGGGCAAAGTAGCATCTATCTTTGACATTTTCATCCGAGGACCTTCCTATTATACGTTTAACAAAACCCAGTTTCTTTAATTGTGTGCCCAATATGTTTTGCATGTGTAATCCTCACGATATATAATAAGTAAAGATAATTCCAAGATATTTTACTGTATCTGAAGGTTTTATGTTTACTCCACCCACAGAATAAGTATGGCAGTTGTGTGATGATAGTTGCAGGAAGTGAACTGTAGTGCATTTACTGATATTTAATCTAACCCCAACTCCTGGTACAATGAATGAACGTTATTAAGGTCCGATGACAGACCTTCAAAGTCTTCGCTTATTTCATTGTAGATAACTGTATTTTCTGCAAATCATCTTAATTTGCTGCTAACTTGCAAACCTAGGTTATTAATATAAATAATGAAAAAAAGAGGGTCGATCACGCATCCTTGAGAAAAACCGGATGTGACTTCAACCATATCAGAGCTAAAACTATCCATGATTACTTTTTTCACTCACTAAGAAAGTCCCTTATCCAAATCACAATTTTTTTACGAACTTCGCATGATTGCAATTTATTTATAGATTTTTGTGAGGAACCTTGTCAAATGCCGTTTTAAAATCAAGAAATATCGCGTCGACTTACTTTTTCGATTCACCCGAATTTAGGATATCATGAAAGAAGAGCGCAAGCTGTGTTTCGCAGGACCTGCCTTTACGGAAGCCGTGCTGACTGCTATGGAAGAAGTTACGATTATCCAGGAATGTCATAATATTGCTAATGACAATGTGTTCGAGGATCTTGCATAGAAGTGATGTCAACGATATAGGCCGGTACTTTCTTGGGTCACTGCTATTTTTGTTAAATATCGGTTTGACGTTAGCTATTTTCCAGTATAGAGGTACCTTGCCTTCGGATAATGATTTGCTAAATATAATTTCTAAGAATGGTGCAATCTGTGGCATAAACTCCTTGAGCAAGCGTGCAGGTATTCCTTCTGGACCTCGAAACTTGTTACTTTTAATCGAACGCAGTCGTTTAATTATCTAGAAGTGTATTTCTAACTCTGAATTGTATATCGTATCTCGTAGTTATTAAATTTCTCCGAATTTGCATTCACTTTTATTCACTGTGATGATGAAAACTGTATGGAACATACTCTTTTTCAATTTTATTTCCCCTCAAGTTTCAGTCTGAAAAGCAACTTGAAATTTTCATGACTATTGGAGAAAAACCTTAATGGGCCGATATTATTGTCTTTGAAAAGATAAATTACTCGTATAGATTTGGGAATCTTTTGCTTATCCCTTTTGTGTCTTGTTTTGAGTATAGATGCAGAAAAAGCGATTTTTATCTTAGCATATTCTTTATAACAAGCAGCCCAATTCATCAATCATCGACTTTATGTTCTCTTTAGAATTAATTGCCACGAAAACAATCACTCAGAAAACACTAACAATATGGTGATATTAGCATGGATAAAATTAAGTGCGTTATTCATTATTTTCCCGAATTTATGGATCCTCTTAATTCAGTTAATCATAATAAATTTGCATGTCTAATTCCTTTCTCAATAGGAATTGAATTTAATTGAGATTTAAAACTTAGAAAATTCAATCTTGGATGAAAATTATGATATTTGGAATTGATTTTGGCTCAAATGAAAAATTTATAACCTCTGCTCATACGCTGACTTGTACAAGGATTTGTTGGAAGTAACTGTAATTAATTATGCACTTTTATCATTACATAAAATATATTGACAAAACCTTTTCCAAGTTTTTTTATGGATTTAGTTTTCGCTGTCTAAACAGCATTTTGATTGGTTCCAAATTATAGGCCCTCTGACCTTTCTACGTTATTGGGGTCCTGAATTGACTAAAAAGAGACGCGTCTGGTTGCAATCGTGTTTAAAATACGCTGAATGATTCCAGGCTACTTTACGTACGTCCAAATGGTTACACGAAGCAGCGGAGGCGGGGGCAAGTGCACCGCAGAACTTTAATGCCGAGGCGGGTATATTGAGCTCAATGCGCAGGTGTCTCTTGGTCAAATAACATACCTATTCTTAGGCGACTCGCAACCAACCGAAAGCATGCTTGTAACTTATTTTAGGGCTGGCACACGGCACGAAAGGACCCTCAATATTTTAAAGCTGATAAAAACCTCTCTAACTAGAGGCTCATCTTCCGCGCGCATTCCATTTTCTCGGCGCGGTTTTCGTCCCTCGCTTTTTAATCCGTCCCTCCTTTCCTCCCCTTTAATTCCTTTCCGCAATGTTCCCTTTCCAATCTGTCTGCATGCCTCCTTTCGCCCGTCCCCGACCATCTTCGCTTCTGCTCATCGTATTTCTCTCCGCCGCTTTACCCCTTCCAGCTCCCATCCTTTCCAACCTGGCTTTCTCTTCGCCGTATCATTGCAGTTAAGCCCTACCTCGTGTGAACTACCGTTAACTTTTGGGAACCATGCACATACAGACAAAATTAAAAGGAAAGGCTAATAGTTTGTTACAGTGTTACGGGTGAACAGTTTGTAACATGGCCGTAGGAAGGGCTGCGCTGGGAGCTGCCATAGACTCATGAAACTACGCGTTCGCATAATAATACCTGCCAAATTCATATCTTCAGATCTAATGGAAATGTCATTCACTTAAGTCAGTCTCACTTGGTTGTATTCCATCATTAAAAAATAAAGAGGGCAACTTTCACTAAAACCACTAGATTTATTAAAAACTAGATTTAAAATTTAAAACTAGATATAATTATTCAGGTTAAGATGATGTGAATGCTCATCGAAACCTGGGTCGTTTTTTGAATAAATCTAGTGGTTTTAGAAAAAGTTGTCCTCTTTATTTTTTACTAATGGAAATAAGTAATAATGAGAAACATGCTGTCAAACCGGAAAGGGTAATAATTTACCTCCATCTCTCTCTCCAATAATGGCCACAGCAAAAGCATAGAGAGATGCACAAACAGGCTTCGTTATTTCACTTCAAGTTTGCTTTCTCCCTTTCTCTCTTTCCACCTCCCTCCTTCATTCGTTGTTGCTTCATCTTACCCACCCCTGCCACACTCCCAACTGCGGCCTGGAGGGTATTACGTAGGTGTAGATCAATTCCTCACGTCCTTCCGCGAGCATTGGTGACGAGAGATCTAAGGTTTTCCCGGAGTATCTGCTGGATAAACGTTTCTCGGGTGTTACACCGGGTAAGAGGGTCCAAAGGTACCGACGTTTCGGAGATCGACTTGATTGGCCAGTATATATATTCAATGCACTCTATGCACCAAAGAGGTGGTACCTGAATCTAGTGCATAGAGTATGGAATAGAATAATCGTTTATTTTACTCTCGGACAGGTCCCTTTGAACAAGAATACAAAAATAATATAATAATATAGCAGCGAGGTAATGAAAAAATTAACATATTATTTAATTCAAATCAAAAAATTAATAGAGCTTAATAATATACAATGTATAAAAAAAGACAAAAACAGCTACTCTCATTGAAAAACAATAATTTTACATGTTAATCAGCTGAACTCGGAGATGGGTAAAAATACAATCAATATATAAATACATGGTACAAGATATATATACCGGCAAAAATGAAAAACACGGCATCAAACCCCTAAAGATGGAGATCAAGTCGATCTCCGAAACGTTTGGACCCGTGGACCCTCTTACCTGGTGCAACACCCGAGAAACATTTATCCAGCGTTGATGACACCCCCGCTTTTAACCCCTTCCCAGCAACCACAGCTCCTCTCCCTCGCCTTACCATACCACCCTCTGCCCTCCCGTTGTCCGGTCTGTCTTCCCTTCCTTCTCTATATCTCTCTCCCTCCCTCACCCATCTCTCTCTCTCTTCTTACAGCCTCCCCGCAACACCCATTCGCCTTCCATTTCTTACTCCGCCCTCAGAATGCCCACTTCTCACCGGACAGTTATGTCCGCCGAAGTCCGAGTGATAAAGAAGGAGGACATCTTCTTTCCCCCCGCGCCTTCCTTCCCCTCGGGATGCCATTAGGAATTTTCCGCCCCCTCGGGGCCGCTCCTTGATCTACCATTTTATTTCTCCTTCCATCTCCATATACTCTCCTCCCTTCTTCCCCCCCCCCACCTCTCTGTCTCACGACTCACACAATATCTTTTCCTTTACCGCTCTTTCTGAATCCCCGCGAGCCCCGAGTCACAAAATGCCCCGCTAGGAGAGACAGGGCCCCTCCCCCTTCCCCTTATCCTTAATCATGTCTTTATATCACTCCTTCCTTCGTCTGGACACCCACTCCTGGTCGGGGACTTCTTATCGTGCGCGTACAATCTAGCGCTGGTTTTGAGGGCTCGGGGCGAAGTGCTCTTCCCGCACCTTGTCCCATTTCTTTCGATCGGTATGTATTTCAATACATTATGAACGATTGGGAATGTGAGCCGTAAACATGCGCTTGGGGTGAAAATGAAAATTTTCTCGTTTCATCGCTGCCAGCGGAAAAGTACTTGTAGCTACTCATTTAGTGTGAAGTCATGCAGAATGCATAAGTTTAATCACACTCTTACAAACCATTTACTCTGTTAAGTGTCGTAATCGCCCATTTAACCACTGCTAGCAATCATGTTAATCATGGACACGATGAACATTGTATTTGACTTGGTATCTGTATTACTCGGTAAACTGTGACTGATAGTTTTAACATATGAAATTATTCCTTATCATTTTACTCCACCACGTGGCACCTGAAATCCATTGGAACTTATTATCTAATGGGTATTTCATATTTTTGTACCCAGAGAAAATGAAAAGATCAAAACTTGAAATGCATGCAAAACCTGCTCAGTGATTAATTTTAAAAGATAAATTGTTTAAAAGTATTATAATAATGATTATTGATGAGAGATGGTGAGCATAATTTAAAATAGTAAGCAATACAAATGCGAGCTATAATGCTTAAATGGAGACCAGATCAAATATCTTTGGTTTGTGACGTATTTTGAGGCAGCCTTCACCATCAGTAAAAGAATAAGGCTACCTTACTATTTCGCCAATCATAGTTTTTATTGCCAATCATTTTATCCAAACTGACAACTTCCACTTTAGCGAATTTCTTTAGAAGCAATGCGAATGTATGGATGTGTGTTTCCCATAATTATTGGTTTTGTGCATAAAAATGGTTTCATGTTTCATCGTGTCCCGTTTGGCATCAGCTTAATTTTGTAAACTGAGAAATTATTTGGACTCGGCTGAAAGGATAAAATAACCACCTTTGAAAAATATTAAGATAAATGCTTCATTCCCTCTTAATGATCTGTGCGAATGTCATCTGCTCTCGCAATTTACCTTACCTAGGAGAATTCAGAGCAGTTTTTTTCATCAATCAAAGCTTAAATCATTTCCAGAGGGTTTTGTTAAGAAGGGTGTAATGAAGTATTTGAATCTGGAAATGAATTTTTACCTAAGACCAAATGCTATTTTAAGACTTTAATCATAAGATCTTATCATGATGGGCTTTTTTTCAGCTGGGTTTAGCATTTTTACAAAATTCCATCGGTACAAGAATGGTAAATCAGGATGACGACCGCTTTCGTAGATCGCTATATCGCATACCGTTTTGTATCATTCGATTACATTGTCAGTGATAATATCTTTTCGATTAGCGTCGGACTTGATAAATGGGGATTTTTCCCAGCTTTGAATTCATATAGCCTTTACGAAGTCCACCAATGCTGGTCAGAATCAGGTATGCAAATTGAGACGTCAAGATTTCAATATATTTGAGAGAGAATAACTTCGAACGGAGTTTATCGTCTTTCCCCTCATTAATAAGCTGGTTATTTGCACTCACTTGCCGCCCTGTAAATGCAATAAAGTAAAAAAAACTTTCTAACACATTCTAAGAAGTCTTCACACTTTTAATTGACAACTTAGTTTCAAGTCAATAACTCTGTAAATAGCACCTGGATCAATCCAAGTTTTTTCAAATGAATAAGATTTTCCTTAGAAAATCGATAAAGAGAGTGTGGATGCTGCATAGCTAAACAGTTTATCGCAAATTGATTACACCACAGAGTGCTATTATTTTTTTAATAGAGATGGATCGAATAGCATTTTTTTCGAATTTGAATATCGAGTTCGAATACCTAATATTTTTTCGAATATCTCACTCGAATATCGAACACTACGTGGGCGTTTTTTTAAGAATATTATAAGGATGTGGAAGATTTAAATATTTAATCATTATTAGTATTTTACTACCTTGATCACAAACCTTTAATCAAATAAAGAAATCAAATAATTTTGAAAATTGAATGTGTTGAATGTGTCATCATGCAACGAGGAATGATGAGATTTTGTTTGAAATATTAATTTATGAATTTGTACCAGCCAAATGTGGTAGACCAAACGCTTTGTAACATGAAAGACCCAACCGATGACCGCGAACTTAAAAAAAAATTACAGTCGATTTGTGTAATCTATTCGAGAGGGTGAAGTTATTAATTTGCGTTCTCGAACATCGAATAGTGCAAATAGCTCATTATTCGGGGTATTCGAGAATTCGACTATTCGAACGTCCCATCTCTATTTCTTAATAAACAAAATTATTTTATGCGCGGGTTTAACTATTTCTAGCAGTTCCTACGACCGTTTTTTAGTTCTAAATATTCCATTACTTTTCCATTCTTAGTCTTTGTCCGGTCTACTAACATATTGCGTGAAATATAACTTAAGGGTTTTTGTAGGATTGACATGAGAAGTGCGGTGAGATAATAATATCCCATCATGGTTGGAGGTGGAGCATTATTAATAATGTTATGATAATGTCCTTACTAGAAGCGCATTTTCATCTACATGTAGATACTACCCCGCCAGCCACCGCATGGGCGTGTGGCAGGGATTGTTAGAATACCAGCCGTGTACAGGTGTAAAGGATGAGGTTTTGGGAGGTGAAATTATGATTTGTATAACCGGTGTGTTTTAAAGGAAGCTATGGTTTTCTTATGGTCACTTATTGTCCGTGTAAAGAACGAAGTTTTGTAACCATCAGTTCGACATATATTCTCTCTTATTTTATTGCATCTGTAGTACCTAGAGATGTAATGTGGCATCAAAATTATAATCAATGAGTCACTCTGAAACACATTAACTCTGGATTTCTCAAGCAACCTAAGCCTAAGTGTGTAGCCTCCAGATCTCCAGGGACTCTCACCTTAATCCCTCTAAAAGTTGTGAGACACTATATATTCGCTCGTAGCAGCAGTATTCCAAGTCCGCATTTAGTCCGCATGATGGCAATTTGCATATGATATTTTGCGAGGTCTTTGACTCTGATATTGATAATATTTGCCTTGTCGAATACTTTCTTTAAGTCAAGAAATATCGCGTCCCTTGCTTTATCGATTCATCTGATTTTCGGATATCACGAAGGAAGAGCGTAAGCTGTTTCGCAGGCTCTTCCCCTTCCGGAAGCCTTGATCAATGCCACATTAGAAGTGTTGATTATCCGGAAAGGTGATAATATTGCTAACAACAATGTGTTAGAGAGCCTTTTATTATAGTGAAGTTAACGATATAGGCCGATAATTTAAAACATTATGAGGTTCTCTTTAACAAGAATTTCGACGAAGTTGCGTTAAATACCTAGCTGATAGGGAACGGTGGAAAAATCTGCTCGATCTTTGATGCGTTAATGCCTCGTTTTGAGTAATGCGGAAATGAAATGGGATTTATGGGAGGACTTTTTCATTTCTGTTGATGTTCAGGAGTGTTTAAATTGAAGGAAAATAGATTGAATGAATTCATTACTTTGTTAATATGTAGTAAAATCTATGTCAAATCATGTACATCGTAAATGCCGATAATTCGAACGGACGACTATTTCTTTCAGTCTTTCGCATACGCGGAAAAGCGTACAATGCTTCTGTGTTACATTGAGGGCCATAAGATTCAGCATGGTAACGATAGTAGTTCGTCTTGTTCGTGACCTTATGGCATTGTGCAAAAACTGCATGCCGAGTTATTTTAGTTCCCGTCATGAGCGTGTAACAATTCTGCTAATATTTCTCGGAGGTAAGTAAAAAAATCTGTTATATGATGCTCTCCCGCAGTAGCTATTGAAAACAGGTTTTTTAAAAGGTGTATTGAGTTAGTCAACTCAAGCCGTATGTTTCGTTAGGCTAGGACAAGAAGTATCGGATCCCTGAGCAAGTGGAGATACATGGGGTGGAGAAAACGGGATAAGAAAATGGTTGAAAAGGATAGAAAGAAGGAGCAAAGGAGTGGAAAAAAGGAGGGTGGCTGGAAAAAATCCTTCATCCGGCTCTACTCTTCAGTTCACATTTCGGGAGACAAGTAGACAGAGTAATTACCCCGGTAATAAGTTCCACGTCGCAGTGACTGCGCCCATATTCCACATGTCCGTGTTACACTCCCCCGCATGACACGGCTATCACCTGAGACGCCGTTTCCGCTCCTTCTTGTTCACCCGCCCCCCTCCACCGTCTTCATGCATTACTCCGTATCACACAGCCTCCTTCCCCTCCTCCACTCCTGGAGGCTGAGGAAAAGCAGTTTTAACGGAGAGGCAAGGCTCGATGATTTCTTCGGAGACCCCGTCGCAGGAGAGCCTAAGTTATGGGGCGGTACTCAACCCACACAAAATGTGCTCCTGTAGCACCATGGCTTTAGGTTAATGTGCTGACATTTACGAATGGGAAATCGTTGGTTTGCATTTATCAATCGGATATTGAAGCGATACAAATGAATGGTCTATTCCAAATAGGTATGAGCCTTCGAATACACTCTACAGTTTCAGGCTTCATTCGTGAAAGTTAAAAGTATCCATATTTTGAGAATACAATTTTGTACCTTTCCACAGAATTTTATTTTGTGTGGTACAACGCGTTTCTCCGACTTGTGGCATCATCAGGTATCTGCGGCATCATCAGGCACCTTATGATGCCATAAATCGGTGAAACGAGTTGTACCACACAAAATAAAATTCTGTGGAAAAGTACAAAATTGTATTCCCTAAATATGGATGAGCATTCGAGTTAATTCGTGAGTTACGTGGTTCCTTTCCTTTCCATCCAACGTCTTTACTTTAGTTTTTCTGAAGCTAGAACGGCTTCAATAAAACTTTCAGTAGCTTTTTTAGCTATATTTCGTTATCGTTTAAATTCTTTTAATTTAAGCATTATGTTACAGATGACGCAGCAATGTGTACTCAATAAACATACAAAATTTCTGCACTTGCATAGACTTGGAATACCTACCACTGAGTAGGATCTAGTCATTTGACATCAAATATTCATAATATTCTATTTCAATGTGAGTTCAGATTCAGAAATATGAAGCGCAATATGACTATTATTCTAATTCGCGGTGCGATCTCAAAAACTGAATCGCCTAACTGCGACAAAGTTTGAAATATAAGAAGTCCTTGAAGGGAATATTCGAGCATGGACGAGTATGGTTTGAGAATTTTTAAAGTCACCAGGAACCCAAAGTACCCAACAAAGTAAGAATATTAGTGGTTCCATTTTAGGCCTATAGTATTACATATGCATGCGTTGAAAATGTCAACGAATGCAGACTTGTAAGGTGCCTGATCATATAAGATTTCCGTACTTTTCTCCTAGATTCGATCATAAAGTTCATCTCAGCGCATTTTTTGGCAGAGAGGCTTTTTACGACTGACGGAAGCCATCCCACACCTAATATATTAAAGGAAATGGAATAAAAAAATGATGGTGTTCATAAAATATTCGCAATGACTCATCATTACGTTTGATGTTTTGTTTGGCATTATATATTTTCCAAAATAGAAGTTATTTTTCCAAAAGAATGGAAGGTAAACAATTTTCTACTGTTGTTTCTACTTTCTCAAATTAAGAACGAAAAAATTATTAAATACATTAAATAGTGGCGTAGTTTTCTTATCCAGCACAGCAGCATGCATCTTGAACTATTTTTCTATAGTCAGATTACGACATGTACGCTCAGCAGTATGAAAACGGTAGTTTTGTAAAGTTCACTCAGGCAACTCTTGAGGAAGAAACTGAAACAATCACCATCTCCATTAATTGGTGAATTAGGAACGCTATTGGAGTAGGTTATGCTATTGGGAATAGATTCTGAGCATCCCCGCCAGCAGTTAAGACTAGAGTTGCACAGATAAGCGAAATGGCCGATGACCAATTAACGATCGGCCACACGTTATCGGCCAATTATTAAATACATTAACGGCAAGAGATGGCATCACGGCCGTTAAGGTATTATTTATAACTAATTTTTATTATTTTATTATTCCTGAAAATCTATTAAAAATTATAACCATTGTTGAAAAACAGAAAATTATGAAATATATATAATTTGAAGATAAAAATTGTTACGATAAAAATTATTAAATATGTTAGGAAAATTAAATAATTTGTCCTCAATAATTAATAAGAGATAAAAAACTACTTCATGCCACATGTCAAATTGTCATGTTTTTCTACATGTCAAAATGTTGCAATGACATATTGGTAAAAGTTACTATCAGTGATTCAACATAACATTCTCTGGAGCCTCTGTGTAGATTCAACGTTTTCCAGATATCGCCTCTTCTACCACACGCACCAGCAGGACTTCAGTTTGTGTATATTAAGCCCGTGAGTATTAAATTAGCTTAACGTACGTAATCCTAATTAAGTTCACTCTTACTCAGTGTTTCAATTATAAGGTTGGTTAAAATTAAAGTAAAGATGTATTTGCATGTATGAAATATGTATTTGTATGAAATTTAACACCTTTATCTTCATCGTCATTTAAGGATCTCAAATCTTCAAGGGACTGCAGTGTACCATAATCGTTCGTAAAGCAGCGCTTTGGAGTCAGCATCTTGCGAGAGATACTTCATTCCTCCTTTAAAGCCTGAGAGTATCGCGTATGTTTTTTTCTTCTTCATTGGAATGAATTTGAAATCAAAGGCATTAAGCGTGAAATCTATATTTTGAAATTTAATATTATTATTACTCACTTTAAGTCTCTGTTAGACAACGCGTACCTAGGCGTTCTGTTGTTTTTTCTTTAATTAAGCACATATCTCAGTGAATTTTTTTCTAATAAGACGACCTTTTTCGGTCATTTTTCGCATTGTCAGTCACCAGTTGACATTATTCCAGCCAATACTACTTTAACCAGCAATGTTTTGGGGGTCATTAACAATTCCCACAACGATTTCTTTGATTTTTTACACCGTCGGAGTTTTTAGGATCTAAAATGTGTATGAAATATTCATAGGTTTGGTACTGCATTATCTGGGCATATAATGGCCGGTTTTCCAATGTAAAAATCATCAATTATCCTTCTCAAATGATATATACTGAGTTCCAGGCTATGCTGGGATTATATACAGTCTAATAAAAGAGTGTTTTCCTTAACAAAAATATTAAGTTATAGGCAAGAAAGTAAAAAAATTAAGGAAAACTAGACTCCTTTCGTATAAATTTGTTTGTCTGTCAAACGGTAAATATCGTAGGTTATCTCGGCAAATAATGTAAATTAGTATTCATGGGTTTGGCACTGACCACATAGGATTTATAGCCGGCGATTCAATGGGTAATGGCAATTCACTGTCATCGGGGAAAGAGGAGAGTTCCCCTTTTATGCAGGGGAATAATAGGAACTTTTTTAAATGTGTTCACTCTGACTTTCAAAAATTATATCAACTTGCCAAGCATTTTTTTTATTTCTAAAAGACTTAAGATAAACCAAAATACAGTCACCTCTACGAGGCAACGTTTCAATAACGCTAACAATAATGGACAATATTTACACCTCCCGTAATAAGGGCACTTAACCTTAAGGTTTATTAATAAAGTGTAAAATAAGGTGATATTAGGTATTAAGTTATAAGTGAGTGCCTATTATTTTAATGTACAAATTGAGACTAGATTTTATTTTTCAGTTTTGTAACTAATTTCGAAAACGTTTTAAAAGTAATTACTAGCCAAATAATCCAAAGTTGCAAAAAGGTTTAAAAAAGTATCATGGCTTCCAATATGACGTGGAAATTTGTTAAGGTTGATAACAATGAGAGGTTTCCCAAATGTATCCTATGTAGTGCTTGTATATCGAGAGGTGGAAAAATTGCTAAGACTTTTACTACAAGAAACATGATAAATGTTCTCAAACAATATCACCCTGAAGACTTTCTAAATGAAGGTAGAATGACGGCAACAGAAACCAATAAAGCAGAGTGTTCATCAACAAAATAACTATGGGATACAAATGACCCACCATCAAAGTACGTAATTACTTGATAGGAGAAGTGATAGCAGTTGATATTCAGCCGTACTCTGCTGTGTCAGATTTAGGTTTCCAAATGATTGACTAACAAAATTCCTCCAAACTACATTATTCCCAGCGGAAAATATTTTTCTGAAAATATCATTCCTCATTTCTTTTAAAAAGTACTGGCCAAAATTAGGAGATATTTTGGTGATACAAAATATATTTATTTAACCACTGACATTTGGACAGCAACCAACTCGATGTACCGTTTTAAATTAAAAATTAAATACCCAGATGAGAGTTTAAGTGTGACAGGCCACTGACTGAATAACATTTCATAATAAAGCAATAATCAGTTTCAACAGGAAAGTGCTGTTTTTCGAATTGTTTCATTTCAAGGTTATCACACAGCTACTCGAATTAGTGAAGAGATAAACACAGTACTCAGAGAGTATAACTTGGCTAAATACAGATATTCTTAGTACTCAGAGATTCTGAAATTGCAAACTGGAGTTATTGTCAGGTTTCATACTTACTCTCCAGCTAACACTAAATGAACGTATCTGTTCACAAGAATGTGTAAAAACAATTTTATTCGTAATTTTTCATTTTTTCATGAAACTAATTAGTATGTAACAGAAATTTATGATTTTGACAGAAAGAATTGTCAGCACTGAAGGTGAAACACATATCCGCCGGAAAGAAAAAGACTCACCTGAAAATGGAGAATTTCTTGTTTTTGTCTAACAAATTAAAGGTTTTAAATTTTGAATGTTTGTAATGGATAACATAGAATATTCTTATTTTATTCAAGTGCTTGTAAAAGGATAAATACTATAAATTTTGAATGTTTGTAATGGATAACATAGTATATTCTTATTTTATTCAAGTGCTTGTAAAAGGATAAATACTATAATAAAATACAGGCTGTTTTCATTTGTTAAAATATGTTTATGGAATATTTTGATAATTTTGATAATTTAATTTAATAATAATTTTGATAATTTTAATAATATGTTTACATTAAATTTTTTCAATAAGCGAATAAATATATCAAAGACAATTAATCGGCAAAATGGCCGATAAGGCCGATTACCGATTACTTGCCGATTAATCGATGCAACCCTACTTAAAACCATGCTTCGTTATTTATGTTGGTACTGCTATATCTCTAAACATCCCGCATTAAAAAAATCTCTTTTAATTGGTAAATATTGCGAGCTAGTGTTCATTCACTCTTCTGAAAATAAGTAATTAGGAAGCCACTGAAAAATCGCTGCATAACACCTGGCCCGCTGTTAGGTCTCGATGGCCCGTGGCGGTGACAGTACTCTGCCAATTGGCCCTACAACTGAGGGGAGTTTCTTTCTTTTATTTCTGAGATGAATTATGTACACAGCTCGAGATTGCTGTAATTAATGCTGTACGGCGGAGGGAAGTGAATTTTCGGATTTCTGGAGTTGCAGCCTCGCCAGGAGAGACGGCCGTGACAGCTTCGCCACTCGTGCTACATTTGTTTTGGTGAAAAAATTAAGAAAAGGGATCGCGGCGGGGTTTTATCGTCATTTATATATTTTTTCATCCACCGACGGGGAGTCGGAGAGGAGAGAATACCGGAAGATTTGGTGTGAGGGCACGAGAAAACTGTTTTTCCCGAGCAGAGCAAAATGAAGAGTGAGAAAATCAGTGGGTACATACGCACGGGAAGGTGGGAGGGAAAAATTAAGGAAGGGATTTTTTTTCGAAAAAGAGAATAATTGAAAAGAGAAAAAAGCGAGGGCAGGATGTTTTTAAAGTGGAGGATGAAGCATTTCGGTCGGGGATCAAGTGGTAGAGGAGGAAGGAGGAGAAAAGGGTGGGTGGTTTGGGTCGAGGAGTGGGAGTAGAAGGAAGAAGGAGGCACTTGTCCAGACGGAAGACTGTTCCCGTGCCAGAGCAGTCTCCGTTACAGCCGCACTCGTCAACTGTGTCGCGGAGGGGAGTCGGAGCGAGGCGGCAATTCATCAGCGACCCATCCAATTGGGAGGAGTGGGAGGCGACGTAGAGAGAGACCTCGCTCTCCCTCTCCAGAGTGTCAGGTGCGAGGAAAGAGACGTTGGGGGCGGGGGCTGTGGGGGGGGGGGGGGGGGGAAGAGAGGCGGACGACGACCGCTCAAGAACGGGAGAGGATGGGGACAGAACGGGGGTAGACTCACGACGTTTAGCAGGTCAGGGGTTTGCAGCAGTGACTAATAACTTTTTCATGGCACAATAAAAAGAAGTGAACGTTTAAAGATGCATTTCAATATGTTTTTCCCACACAATACTACAGGTTCATTATGATTAAATTTCAAGTTTCTTCACTATTAAATGTCAAACTGAGCGCTCCGTTCGAAAACGGCCAAACACAGGTTTTTTTTTGTTCTCACCGAAATAAAAAATCGAGAGTGTAATGTAAAAATAATCGGCTACCACAGTTAAACGTAAAATAAAACAAGCTAAAATTTAGTTTAACTCGCATTCATGTGGGTACCACTGATCATTTTTAATCAGTGTCC